>CM065592.1:444986474-445420903 GCA_033119425.1 Bufotes viridis
TGTGGCGGGCAGTGTGGGGTACACTACTGTGTGGGGTAAACTACTGTAGAGGGGCAGTGTGGGGTACTCTGCTGTGCGGGGGGCAGTATGAGAGACACTACTGTGTGGCAGGCAGTGTGGGGTACACTACTGTGTGGGGAAAGTACTGTAAGGGGGCAGTGTGGGGTACTCTACTGTGTGGGGGAAACTACTGTAGAGGGGCAGTGTGGGGTACTCTACTGTGTGGGGGAAACTACTGTAGAGGGGCAGTGTGGGGTACTCTACTGTGTGGGGGCAGTCTGGGGGAAACTACTGTGTGGGGGAAATTACTGTGTGGGGCAGTGTGGGGGACACTGCTGTGTGGGGGCAGTGTGGGGGACACTACTGTGTGGGGGACACTACTGTGTGGGGAAAATTACTGTGTGGGGGACACTACTGTGTGGGGGCAGTGTGGGGGACACTACTGTGTGGGGGACACTGCTGTGTGGGGGACACTACTGTGTGGGGGCAGTGTGGGGGACACTACTGTATTCGGGCAGAGTGGGGGAAACTACTGTGTGCTGCAAATTACTATATTGGGCAGTGTGGGGGAAATTACTCTGTGGGGGCCAAATTACTGTGGGGGGCAGTGTGGGGGAAGTTGCTATTAGGGAAGCACTGTAGAGGCAATTCTATTATTTTTGGGGACACTATACAGGGATTATTGCCTGGAGCACAATATAGGGTGTTATTATTACTGGGGGCACTCTAGGGGACATTATAGCTGCTGTAGACACTATAGGGACATTTGAGGTAATTCATCAAACTAGTGTAAAGTAGAACTGGCTTAGTCGTCGATAGCAACCAATCAGATTCCACCTTTCATGTTTGACAGCTCATTTGGAGATCCAGTTCTACTTTACACCAGTTTGATAAATGACCTCAATTATGTCTACTGGGGTCACTATTTTTTTCAGCAGTATAGTACCTGGGACATTGGGGAGCACCACGGCACAGTATTGGGGGTGGCAGAAGGATGACACTGTGGGGACACCAGGACGGGGAGGTTGATGGAAAAACTGATAAATCTAACGTGTCTGTGTTACAAACTCTGTAGAGACGAGATGGGGCTGAAAAAATATGTCATGGCGGTCTAACGGAGGAGAAGAGGAAAGAAAAGGTCTACATGACAGGAGATGTCCCTGGATGTAAGAGGTATGTGGTCAAGTATAGGGGGGTGGCAGTGGGGTGCCAGAGAGAGGTCCTGGCCCGGGTGCCAAACACCCTAGGCACACCACTGCTGGGGTTGGTGGAGCTCCTGTTGCAGGGAGAGAACGTGGTCGATCTGTGCCAGCTACACGCCCAAATGAAACACCTTCCTCGGGTGCACGTAGGCGACAGAACGTTAAGCGTTATTTTGTAGGCCCGAATACTGGTGTACGAATGGTGAGGCCAGAACAAGTACAGGCAATAGTAAATTGGGTGGCTGACAGTGCCTCCGGTTCCTTCACATTGTCTCCCACCCGATCCCTTCCCAAAGTTGGCACCTGCAGGCCATGTGCATCTATCTAGCACCTCATCCCCTTGCAAATCAGCCAAGTAGGCTGAGCCCAAAGTCATGCAGCAGTTTCTTATGCTTTTTGATGACTCTGCTGGCAGAGTTTCCGTGGGCCGTCCACATAGCCCTGCCCCAGAAGTGGAAGAGATTGAGTGCACCAATGCCCAACCACTTATGTTTGAGGATGAGGATATGGAAAGACCACCGCAGCGCGTCTCTGATGACAAAACACAGGTGCCAACTGCTGCGGCTTTCTGCAGTGTGCAGACTGGCAAGGAGGGTAGGGGTCATGAATGGGTGGAAGATAATGTAGAAGATGACGAGGTGCTAGACACAAAATGGAATCAAGGTCATGCGAGTGACGTGTGCAGTTCGGAGGAAGAGGTGGTGGTCGCACAGAGCCACCAGCACAGCAAAAGAGGGAGCAGGGTGCAAAAGCAGAGTGCCCGTCCCCTAGACAGTACGCCTGCTACTGCCCACTGCACCCAGGGACCGAGCACACCAAAGCCAGCTCCAAGGAGTTCCCTGGTGTGGCGGTTCTTCAGACAATGTGCTGACAAGACATGAGTGGTTTGCACGCTTTGCAATCAGAGCCTGAAGCGAGGCATTAACGTTCTGAATCCTTAGCACAACCTGCACGACCAGGCATCTAAGTGCAAAGTACGAGCTGCAGTGGAATAAACACCTCCAAAACCAAGAAAGGTCTCAGGCTTCTCCAGCTCCCTATTCTGCTGCAGTCTCAGCCTCTTCCTCCCCCTCTGGATTGACAGTGGCACCTGCCACCCCGCAAACAGAGGATGTGGCAGCAACAGCACCACCTCCGACACCAAGCATCTCCACAATGTCCCATGAAAGCGTTCAGCTGTCCTTCTCCCAAAAACTGGAGAGAAAGAGGAAGAAACCCCCCTACCCACCTGTGATCCCTGGCCCTGAATGCCAGCATTTCAAAATTCCTGGTCTTTGAAATGCTGTCATTCCATCTGGTGGAGATGGACACTTTTAAAAAAGCTCATGGCGGTGGCTGTTCCACAATACGTAGTTTCCAGCCGCCACTACTTTTCCAGGCAAGCCATTCTTGCCCTGCACAACCAAGTGGCGGACAAAATTAGGTGTGCACTGCGCGATGGCATATGTGGCAAGGTCCACATAACCACTAATACATGGACCAGTAAGCACAGGCAGGGACGTTATATCTCGCTAACAGCACACTGGGTACATGAAGTGGCGGCTGGGCTTGAGGTGGATAGCAGTTTGGCGCATGTCCTTCCGCCACCGAGGATTGCAGGGCATTTCTCTTTGCCTCCTACTCTGCTTCCTCTTCTACCACCTCCTCATCCGGTCAGCGTAACACCTTCACCACCAACTTCAGCACAGCCAGGGGAAAACAACAGAAGGCTGTTTTGAAACTTATCTGTTTGGGGGACAAACCCCACACCGCCCAGGAGCTGTGGATGGGCATGAAACAATAGACCGATGAGTGGTTGGTGCCACTGAGCCTCAAGCCCGGCCTGGTGGTGTGCGATAATGGGCAAAATCTCATAGCAGCTCTGGCGCACATCCCTTGCCTGGCACATGTGCTGAATTTGGTGCAGAGGTTCCTCAAAAATTACCCCGATAAGTCAGAGCTGCTGCAGAAAGTGTGGGCTTTCGGCGTTCTCACCCTGCTGCTGCTCACCTGTCTGTGCTGCTGCGTAACTTCGCCCTTCCCGCTCACCGCCTCATATGCGACATGCCCACAAGGTGGAACTCCACCTTGCACATGCTGGAGAGACTGTGCGAGCAGCAGCAGGCGATAGTGGAGTTTCAGCTGCAGCACGCATGGGTGAGTCGCTCTGCGGAACATCACCACTTCACCACCACGACTGGGCATCAATGCGGGATGTGTGTGCTGTGTTGCACTGTTTCAAGTACTCCACCAACATGGCCGCTGCCGATGACGCTGTCCTCAGCGTAACTATCCCACTTCAGTGTCTCTGTTAAAAAAATGCTTCGGGCGATGATGGAAGAGGATGTGGCACAGGAGGGAGAGGAGGAGGAAGAGGGATCATTTCCACAGTTATCAGGCCAATCATTCACTATGTTCCCTGATATGTTTCTTGACTCGGTTATACTGGGAGAAGACTGCCCTTTTTCTCCTGGGCGGGGCGTCTCCTTCTGGCCAATCGCAGCGCAGAGCTCACAGCCTGGGAGGTTTTATTCTCCATATCAGGATACTTGGTTCAGAATTTTTTTTCCAGGTGAAAGGTCCTCTTTAACAGTGAACTCTACATCATCCCACCGACTTAACATTGACCTCCACAGTACCCCACCCCCTTAACGCTGACCTCCACACTGGCCAACACCCTTTACAGTAATCCTCCACAGAGATCTACCCCTTAACAGTGACCTTCAAATGGGCCTTGGTAAAGAATTCTCTTTACCAAGAAAGCATCACAATGTCATCTGAATTTAAGGTTAAATTAGATATTTTCCCTTTGTTCTTATAGAAGAAGAGACAAACACATTGTCTGCTGTATATTGTAAGACTTGAGTTTATATAGACAATCTTAAGGCATAGTGAATATGGTTCAAACCAGTTATAACAAAATATTCACAGTTTAAAAACAAAGTTACAGCAAACTAACGTGTAGAAACCAGTGTCAGGCAGCTGCCGCCAAGGCCAATAAGATAATGGGTGGCATCAAAAGGGGCATAGACACCGGTGATGAGAACATAGTCCTACCACTTTACAAATCACTAGTCAGACCACACATGGAGGACTGTGTACAGTTCTGGGCTCCTGTGAACGAGGCAGACATAGCAGAGCTGGAGAGGGTTCAGAGGAGGGCAACTAAAGTAATAACTGGAATGGGGTAACTACAGTACCCTGAAAGGTTATCAAAGTTAGGGTTATTCACCTTAGAAAAAAGACGACTGAGGGGAGATCTAATAACTATGTATAAATATATCAGGGGTCCGTACAGAGATCACTCCCATCATCTATTTATCCCCAGGACTGTGACTGTGACGAGGGGACATCCTCTGCGTCTGGAGGTAAGAAGGTTTCTACACAAACATAGAAGAGGATTTTTCACGGTAAGAGAAGTGAGACCATGGAGCTCTTTACTGTAAGAGCAGTGAGACTATGGACTCTTTACTGTAAGAGCAGTGAGACTATGGACTCTTTACTGTAAGAGCAGTGAGACTATGGACTCTTTACTGTAAGAGCAGTGAGACTATGGACTCTTTACTATAAGAGCAGTGAGACTATGGAACTCTCTGCCTGAGGAGGTGGTGATGGTGAGTACAATAAAGGAATTCAGGAGGGGCCTGGATGTATTTCTGGAGTGTAATAATATTACAGGTTACAGCTACTAGAGAGGGGTCGTTGATCCAGGGAGTTATTCTGATGCCTGATTGGAGTCGGGAAGGAATTTTTTATTCCCCTTAAGTGGAGAAAATTGGCTTCTGCCTCACAGGTTTTTTTTTGCCTTTCTCTGGATCAACTAGCAGGATGACAGGTCGAACTGGATGGACAGATGTCTTTTTTCGGCCTAATATACTATGTAACTATGTTACATTGGGGGCAATTTATCAAAAAGTGTCTGAGAACAAGATCTGTTCCAGCTGTCCACTGTTATGCTTATCTTTAGCTTCAAAACAGCAATGATCTATGTCTCCAGGGCCTCTGACCTGTTTATTGCTTAGACCAGGCCCCTGCACATACCTCAAGTAATTACAATACAGTTTACAGGCGCTGTGTGATAAAAACTGAACGTGGTACCCAGATCCGAGAGTTCCGTCGTCGGGGCTCTATGCCGGAAAAAAACTAATCAGTCACATCCCCATGCATTCTGAATGGATAGAAATGCATCAGGATGTCTTCAGTTCAGTCACTGTCAGACGTTTTGGACGGAGGAAATACCGCAGCATGCTGCGGTTTTATCTTCGTCCAAAATGCCGGAACACATGCCGGAATGTCGGCTCCGGCATTAATTCCCATTGGCCTGCATTAGTGCCAGATCCGGCATTGAAAATACCGCAACGACAGATCCGGCATTCCGTTCTGCGCATGCGCAGACGTCTAAAGATTTGAAAAAAATAAATGCTGCTGGAGAGCAGGTCCTGTCTGGAGCTTCCACTCGGCAGTGAGTGTTCACTGCGGCGCCATCAAATGGAGGAGGGGAGGTTTTTACATTTCTTTTTTTTTTGCACAAGAAGAGTGGGGAAGGGCGCATTAGTAATACTGAGGGCCACTAATGGAGGAAAAATAATACTACTAGGGGCGGCCATTAATAGGGGCCTTATTACTACTGGGTGCCACTACTGGGCCATTATTAATACTGGGGACCATTAATTAATTTTTTTAATACTAGGGGGCGCCACTGGGGGCATTCATTTTACTGTGGTCTGTGTTAAACCATGCCCCTCTGAACAGTATTTTTCTATATTCAGGTTAAATTGCCATGTTGGCACTTTGCGATGAACAGGTGGGTTTTATTTTGCAGATTGGGCAAAAGGTTTGCCATCAGTGATCTAGATAATCAGCATCTGACTGTCGGTCACTGGCGGATCCGAGGGGGCGGGGGGGAGCAACGGGCGGAAGGGGAGGGAGAGGTGTCTCCCTTCGCGTTCTTCTTACAGCCTTTCAGATGACGTAATCGCGCAGCCTGAGCCGTACAGTGCAGGACACAGGCCGGAAGAGGCCTGCATCGCATCACTGCCATGGAGGTAGTATAAAAATTTTTTTTTTTTTTATATGGGACAATGTTACTGGCGCATGGGGGGGGGGGGTGTCAAGGTACTTGTTACTGGCACATTATTGGGGGCATCTATGGGGGCACTTCTTACTGGCACATGATTGGGGGGGAGAGGCATTGTTACTGGCGCATGATTGGGGGGCACTTTGTGAGTCCACAAAGAAGGGGTATTTTATATGGGGGTCTCTGTGTGGTACTAGTATTATCAGGGGGTTTATCTGTTTCTGCAGTATAGTATTGGGGAGCACAGCACAGTATTGGGGGTGGTAGGATGATTTGTCCAGAAGATGGGAGGATGATGGAAAAGTAGTAAACTAAGATTTTTTTTTTTTGTCAAACTACAGAGACGAGAAATGGCCGAAAACTGGTGGTCTGGTCTGAAGGTCTGAAAGAAGAAGATGAGGAAAGAGAACATCTACATCAAAGGAGACGTCACTGGATGTAAGAGGTAAGTGGGGCTGTATCACCCTGTATTTCTGTAGTGATGGGAGCAGGGGTGTAACGATCGCCGGAAGTGCCCCTCCCGAGACCAGGCTCGGGGTCCGACCCCCGCCCAGCCCCATTCTCTTCACTGACGCTGAGCCACACCCAGGCCAGTGATACTAGTTGTGATGTCACTGGCCTGTGAAGGCTGTGGCGCTACTGCCAGCGCCGCTGCTTCCTCATACAGCGAGTGTCGGACCCCCACCGATCAGATGCAAAGGATAGAACATCAGTGATAAAAAGCTGCAGAACCCCTTTAAAGTGATCAATGGAACTCTAGAAAATGTTCAATAAAATATCCCAACTGTTTTCAAAAACAAACATAGAAAAAAGTTTCCCATTACAAATTGTATAAAGAAAAAATAAAAATACAATGTTATTAAATAATATCACCATGACCGCAACAACTCATACTGCACTATTAAATTGTTATTTAACCCCTTCAGTCCCAGTGCCATAACATATACAGCTTTAGGCTACTTTCACACTCACGTTTTTTGCGGATCCGTCATGGACGGATCCGCACCGATAATACAACCGTCTGCTCAGAACGGATCCGTTTGTATTATCTTTAACATAGCCAAGACGGATCTGTCTTAAACATCATTAAAAGTCAATGGGAGATGGATTCGTTTTCTATTGTGCCAGATTGTGTCAGAGAAAACGGATCCGTCCCCATTGACTTAGATTTTGTGTCAGGACGGATCCGTTTGGCTCAGGTTCGTCAGACGGACACCAAAACGCTGCAGGCAGCCTCCAGAGCGGAACGGTGACTGATCGGAGCCAAACTGATGCATTCTGAGCGGATACTTATCCATTTTGGACCGCTTCTGAGAGCCCTGAATGGATCTCATAAACGAAAACCAAAACGCCAGTGTGAAAGTAGCCTTAAGGAGGGGTTTTAAATATGGAGTCTGCTCTCCAAATGTGACCACGTCGTCTAAATACTGTGAGACAGTGACAGGTCTCACACAGGGTACTGGTAAGGACGGGGTGGATAGTGCGGTCCTCCCCCCTATTCCACCACAGGTGAGACCAGCTGGAGGTATCAGGCTGGGATAAAGCACCTCCTTGTGAATCAGGAAGGGGGAAGTGACAGAGGCCAGGAGGCACTGTGTGTGTGGTCTCGGTTGGGCAAGGCTGAGGGGCCACGAGGCTTGGTATAGCCTGGAATTGGGGCACGCAGCGACACCTGGGAGTGGGTCGCAGGGCCACAGTCAGGTGGACTGGTGAGCCTGAATCCCCCAAAGGACACTGGACTTTGAGGCCGTGTGTGAATGGTGCTCTGAACAGCAAGGAGGCTGGTGGACATTGGGCTGGGGAAAGCTGCATGGGATCACAGGGTGTGAACCGTACCCATTAGGTGAGGGAGGGATGTTATGTATTAGTTAGAGCCTGGACAGGCAAGTGTTTATTATTTTCTGTTCATGTTTGCTGGTGTGCCACAATAAATGCACTGTTTGGACGGTAAACCTGGTGTCCTGAAGATGATTTTGTGAGGATGATCCCTGGTAAGAAGGCTACCTTCTCACAATACTAAAAAACTTGAAGTGCACGCTTCCAGGTCAGGAACAGCTTCCCTGAGCGGTGATCGGGGGCACCATTCCTTCACACTGATGCGCTCGGTTTCTTTGAAGAAACCCAATGTATTAGAGCTGCAGTTCCTACAGAGGCCTAAAAACAAGGCACATCAATATGAGAATTTAAAGCCGCGGCAATTGTTTTTTAATTCTAATATTGACGTGCCATGTTTTTATCCACTCTTGTGAGTATATTGAATCCAGTTTCCTTTGTACTAGTGCTTGCAGTGCTTCGCTATCTTTGCTCCGCAGGTCTTGGTCTATGCAGGAATTGAGGGTGCAGGAAATTCTGAAGCAGTACTCGGTAGCATGGGAGAGGAGTGAAGGAGGAGAGGGTCTGGCTTTAAACCTATTCAATCCATTTGTGGGTTTCAGGTCTGTCATTTTTATTATATTTATCGCCCGTGTGAAAGAGGCCTAAGCCTTATTTACACATCCGTGTCCGTGCCCAAATCCGTGAGCAGGTGGTCAGTGATGCATCCGTGAAGCTGTCCTTGAAGGATCAGTGTTGCGTCCGTGTGTGCGTTTTTTTGCTGTCTGTGTTGCATCCGTGTTTTACTGACACTGAACAGCTGAAAAATAATTTTCAAAGTATCGCTTCTTGATGATCCGTAAAACACCGATGCAACACGGATGGCATCCATGTTGTATCTGTGGTTTTCACAGACTCATTGACTATAATGAGCGTGACGGATCCGGGGACACAGACCAAGATAGGACATGCATCCGTGCTGAAAACACAGACCCACCGACCATGCTAAAACACTGATGTCTGAATACACACATTCAAATGAATGGGGACGTGGAGAACACGTACAGCACACGTCCGTGAATCACTGACGTGTGAATGAGGCTTTTTTTTCGGTGAAAAAAATACAGAAACATGACTAAATAGTGCTTTCTGTTTTAAAAAAAATTCAGGTCAATTAATGATAAATAGAAACGGGAGTCGTTCTGCTTGTAACCATCAATCAGTCTTTTTAACGGATGCACTTTTTTCTATTTAATTGTTGAGATGGAACAGAAATACAGAAAATACAAAGATGATGTAAGCATGCCCCATGGACTCATGCACACGAATGTGTGCCAGCCGTCCCCAATGCACCGGCAACATCCGTGCGGCTGCCGCAGACAGATCCAGACCCATTCAACTTAAATGGGTCTGTGATTCATCTGTTCCGCAAAAAAGTAGTGCGCCAGGTGAGTTCCCCGCTCCACACACCCAGAAGAACAAGGAACTAACCCGAACCAGGAAGCGCTAATGTTCGACCTTCTCCGCAAGTGGCGTTTAGCCACGTGATATTAGTTACGCGACCCCCAGCGATCCGCGTCCAACTTCTTAGAGGGAGCTCAAAAGTACCTGCTGGAGACTCGTAGGACGGAGGAACCGCTACTCCCTTAATCGGATGCAGTCTGTGGTGGGAAATTCAAATCGAAGTAAGTTCCTGGACGCATGCAGGAGTCGGGGAGGGGGCGGAGCTTCATCTGGCTAAAGGTCGTGTACGCGCGGGAGGTGTGTGATGTCACCAGATTCCGCAAGATTTCCCACTACACCAGGAAGTGCGGGAAAACAGATTAAATTTGAATCAAACCCCGCTAGAAGCCGAGGATCCTTGTCGAGAAGGTCCGGATCCAGGCTGTGGAAGGTCATGGAGAGTGCTGGTGACCAGAAGGAACCGTCTACTCCTGCGCCTGTTGTAATATAATGTCCAAATGTTATATTTATATGTATAAAAAATATAATAACTTGCTTGGTAATCCTCTCCAAATGTAGTGTATGCTTATTTGGAGTAAGGAACACCCGGAGGACTCATTCACCAAGATTCAACAAGTTATATAACAAATGAATAATGCGATTTATTTTCAGTTTTCATAAAAGTTGATTACTTACAAAAATAGTTTAGAAAAACTTAGTCTAATTGTCCGTGTGTGAATATGAAAGTCTTTGAAATGTCCTTTCTGAAGAGTAGATCCTCCTCCTTCAGCCTCCATGTGTTCTTTCCATCTTCAGCAGTATGCCCCACCAGAGTGAGAGTGGGAAGACGACCCCCTTGTCTGTCCCTGTCAATCATTTATACCATAGAAAACAGGCGTGTTTTACTAAAGTACGTATTTTACATTGTCATATATGGAGACTTCAGATATAGGTCTTGACGTCCACATACAGACCTCCCATTGCCAAGTACATTACTATAGATGGTGTCAGTGTGTAATAAAATAAATCCTTTATATTAACCAGTTGACAACCGCCCATAGGATATAAACGTCCTATGGGCGGTTGTCTATCTCTGAATGGATGTTTCTGAATGTCCATTCAGAGACGGCAGCTGCACACTAATAGTGCTGCTGCCAAGCGGGTTGCCTTCTGTCAGTGACAGCAGGGCAATCCAGAAAGAAGGCAGGGACAGTGCCCAAGTGTCTTCTAAATCGCTGCAGACACAGTGCTCGTTGACCGCTGTGCTGCAGAGCAGGAGGTGCTATGCGCTTCCTGTCCCGTCCCGGTGGTCATGTGACCGCTGGGACCGGGTAAGTGCAGGAGCTGTCGGGTCTCTGCTGTACAGCCTCTCTAGGGGCTGTATTTCCCCTGTAACTCGGTCTACTATGTCAGTGTTAAATGTCCCCCAGAGGTCTTGTATGAACTTATGGGGGACTCAAAGTAAATAAAAAATAAAGTGTTTTAAAAAAATTAAAATAAAAAATGGTTTTACAAAAAATCCCTAATTAATCAATTTAAAAAAAGCTAAAAATTGAAAAAAAAAAAGCAATTGGACACATTTGGTATTGCCGCATCCATGACGGCCGGCTCTATAACTATATCACATGATCCACCACGTCCGATAGACACCATAAAAAATAGAAACTGCATCAAAAAAAGGCATTTTTGTCATCTTATATCACAAAAAGTGCAACAACTAGTGATAAAAAACACGTATGTCCCACAAAATGAAACCAATAAAACCGTCACCTTATCCCGCAAAAAATGAGCTCCTACAAAAGAAAATCGCTAAAAAAAATTAAAAAACTTTAGCTCTCAGAACATGGAGACATTAAAGCATCATTTTTTGTTTAAAAAATTCTATTATTGTGTTAAAGTGAAATAAATCTAAAAAAAAGTATACATATTAGGTATCGCTGCATTCGTAAAAACCAGCTCTATAAAAATATTACATGAACTAACCCCTCACATGAACACCGTAATAAAAATAAAATAAAAACAGTGCCAAAAAAGCCTTTTTTTTGTATACTAACATCACATAAAGTGCAACACCAAGCAATCAAAATGGCATACTCCCCCCCCAAAATAGTACCAATCAAACCGTCACCTCATCCCACAAAAAATGAGATCCTAACTAAGACAATCGGTCAAAAAGTAAAAAAGTTATGGCTACCAGACTATGGAGACACTAAAACATCAATTTTTTGGTTTAGAAAATGCCATTATTGTGTAAAACTTAAATAAATAAGAAAAAGTATACATATTATGTATTGCCGCGTCCGTAACAACCTGCTCTATAAAAAAATCACATGAACGCTGTAAAAATAAATAAATAAAAACTGTGCTAAAACAACCAACTTTTTGGTCACCTTGCCCCATAAAGTGTAATAATGAATGATCAAAAAATCATATGTACCCAAAAATGGTACCAATAAAAACATCAACTCTTCCTGCAAAAAATAAAAAATTAAAACAGTGCCAAAACAGCCATTTTTTTGTTACCTTGCCTCACAAAAATCATAATATACAGCAACCAAAAATCATATTCACCCCAAAATAGTATCAATAAAATGGACACCTTATCCCCTAGTTTCCAAAATGGGGCCAATTTTTGTGAGTTTCTACTGTAGGGGTGCATCAGGGGGGCTTCAAATGGGACATGGCATCTAAAAACCAGTCCAGCAAAATCTGCTCTCCAAAAACCATATGGCGTTACTTTTCTTCTGCGCCCTGCCATCTGTCCTTACAACAGTTTACGACCACATATGGGGTGTTCCTGTAAACCGCAGAATCAGGGTAATAAATTTTGAGTTTTGTTTCGCTGTTAACTCTCGATGTTTTAAAGAAAAAAATTGAAAATCTGCCAAAATAGTGACATTTAGAAATTTCATCTCCATTTTCCTTTAATTCTTGTGGAACGCCTAAAGGGTTAACAAAGTTTGTAAAATCAGTTTTGTGTAACTTGAGGGGTGTAGTTTCTACAGTGGGGTCATTGATGGGGGGTTTCTACTATGGAAGCCCCACAAAGTGACTTCAGACCTGAACTGGTCCTTAAAAAGTGGGTTTTGGAAATTTTCACATTGATTTTGCTAAACTCCGCAAATTTTGTAAGTTGTGTTTCCGTGTGTCTTCCGTTTTTTTTGCGGATCCGCAAAAAAAACGGAAGGCTTGAAACAGTTACAAAAGTACCTGTACAAGTGCGCTGGTTTCCAAGCAACCATTCGCTAAAAAAATGGATGCAGATGACAAACGGTTGGCTTCCGTTGGTCGTCCGCATTTTTTGCGGACCGATTGACTTCTATGGTTCCACAAACCGTTTTTTGCTAGCAAGAATAGGACATGCCATATTTTTTTTGCGGATGTGAAATGCGGACAGCGGACCCGGACAGGTAACAGAAGAGGCATCCGCATTTTTAATGGATCCATAGAAATAAATGGGAAATTATCAGATCCGCAAAAAAACACTGCCGTGTGCATGTAGGCTTATAGAGAGGTTTTCCTGCTGGTGAGGTCCTCTTCAGACATGCAGTTTAGCCTGCTCACAGTGAACTGTCTATTCCCCATACACCAGACAGACCTTTTCCATCTATTATGTACTAGGGAGGATTCATACTGCTGAAGTCCGTTTAAGGGATGTGATTTAGCCGTCTCTCACATCGAAATGGCTATTATAAATACTCTGAAAGGTCTTTTTCCATCTTTTAAGAACTAGGAAGTTGTTACACAAATTTGATAAAAATTTGGTGGCTGTGATTGCGATTATTGTTCAACAATGAAGAAGTGGCTTTTTTTTTTAAATGGCCTTCCAAAATGTATTCCTTTATGAGGTCCTAGATGGGTGTTGCCTACATTTCCAATACAGAAGAGATCAAGGCGGACATAACGGTGACAGATAACTGGCCGTGTGATGGTGATAGCTGCAGTGGAAAATTGTCATCAGCGGCAGTGCAGTTTGGAACATGACGCGGGCAAAGCAGCAGATGTTTTGCTGTGTAGTGGTGGAAGCAACAGTGGCGCGTCAACATAAATGGCTGTACAGTATGGAACATCATGGACAAGGCTGGATTTGAATATCAAATAATGAAAAATTTAAAATTTAGATGATCGGCACTCAATATCTGGAGGTCACAAACTGTATTTACGGTTAAAATATCGATGCCTATTTATTAATATCACTAAAAAGGTTTTCAACGTAATAAAGCACATATAATATAAAATAGAGCAACAACATTAATCCATCATTAAGGGTAATATTGTATATCTCCTTATGTGACTAAAGCTCATATCCTCATGTGATATAAAATCAATCCGTCAGTCCATATTTTGCCATAAAGAGTTAATGTTGTGTCGATACCAGTATCTGTCTCTTTATACAAATCAAACTCGTTCTCATATTATGTCCACTTATATTGCACTGAATCCATAAAGTGATGTCTATTTAATAATAGAGAAATAGTCCGCAGATCATGATCTTATAAATGCGTAATGTGCAACTGTCCTGTAAACTAACTGCCGGTAATAAAATAAATGACAGCAAGTAGCCCGTGGATAATTCAATGTGGCTCTCCCTGTCATGCGCTCAGAGCAGGAATAGACTATCGTACCATAGCTCGGCGTTCTCACCGGCAATCCTCTCTCGGTCCCGACCACGGCGTCCCACGTGTCAGGCCGCTGCACGGAGGAGTCTTACCTCTGGTGACGTCCTTGCTCTGTGTCACGCACTGGGATGCCTGTGTTTCATGTTTCAGCGTTCTCCACTGTGCTGCTCGATATGTCCGGGTGTTCCCTTAGCTTGATGCTGAGGCAATGAAAGACTTGTATCGGAGCGCTCCGTGCTGGGATGAATAGGTTACTCCGGTTCAAAATAGATCACTCCGGTTCCGAATAGATGATCCAATAGAGATATCGGGGTCCTCCAAGAACCAGACGTGTTTCGGGGCTCTAACTGTCCCCTTCTACCACTGAGGTATGTCTAACGAGTAACCCTGCCTAAAAAGGAACTGCCCCACTCAGCGGTGACTGCCCCTAAAATAGACAGTCCCTACCTAACAAAGAACTTTTTCCCGACGCGTTTCTCCTACGAGATGTCACATAGGTTCATCAGGGGAAGGTGTAGAACACACCCAATCGCTTATCTGATGCAAACATGTGGCCCAGGATAAGGCTTTATCAGTGGTATTTGAATATTATTATCGCATGGCCCCTCCATCGTACGCTTCATATGTTATTTATTTTTACATATTATTTGGGCAATTTATCAAACTGGTGTAAAGCAGAACTGGCTTAGTTGCCCCTAGCAACCAAGCGGATTCCACCGTAAATTTTCCAAAGGAACTGTTCAAAATGAAAGGTGGAATCTGATTGGTTGCTAGGGGCAACTAAGCCAGTTCTGCTTTACACCAGTTTGATAAATGACCCCATATATTTTTAGCTTACGCAGTAGGCTTTAGTAGTAGATTATTAGAAGTTACCCTACATTTCAAAGTAGCCTTTTCTATGGGACACAAGGATTACAGCGATCCCATATTTACCGGTGTATAAGGTTTTTATTACTATATTTCAACGATTAAGACACTTTTTCGAGAAAAAAATGAATTCGTTTTTCTGTCGCCATATACTGAGGCTGATGACATTTATTTCTCCATTTCCAGAGCCAGGGGAGGGCTTCATTTTTGGGGAAATTAGTTTCATGGGTACAATTCTGAGGCACAACATTTTTATGTTTTTTCTTCCCTTTTCTGGAAGGGAAGGTGACCAAAAAAAACATGAATGCTGGTATTTACCATGTGGGTTAGGGCATGCTCACATCATCGTTGTGTTTTCCGGATTTTTGTTCCATCTCAACAGTTAAATGGAAAAAAAATGCATCCGTTAAACAGACTGATTGATGGTTACGAGCAGAACGACTTCAGTAATATAACATCTATATTATTCGTCAAACTCAATTTGACAGGTGCCACGCCCCTTTGATTGACCCCCCTCCCCCTCCTCCCTCACCCCTGTGTGACCTTAGCTGGTGGAAAGATTGATAGGTCTATTCAATCATTCCCCTACCAGTCCTAAGGTTTAAGGGGACCCCCATGTACCCCGGTGTTTTGGAGGGGTCACCATATGTAGCACAGTCGTTTTACTACATTGAATAAGTATGGTTTTATATATGTGTGTTTATGGAGAGAGGTCTGCTCCTGTGTGTTGCCGAAAGCAGAATGAGTTTTAGGGCTCATGCATGGCTTTTTCAGTATAAAATACGGATGACGTCCGTGTGCATTCCGTTTTTGCAGAATGGAACAGCTGGCCCCTGATAGAACAGTACTATCCTTGTCCGTTATGCGGACAATATTAGGACATGTTCTATCTTTGAACGGAACGGAAAATTGAAAACAGAAGGCATAAGGAGTACCTTCCGTTTTTTTTTGCGGATCCATTGAAATGAATGGTTCCGTATACGGTCCGTATACGGAATGCAAAAAATGGAATGTAAACGGAAAAAAAAGTTTGTATGCAAGAGGCCTAAGGGCTCTTTCACATGACCGTATGGTTTTGCAGTCGGTTTCTAACGGATCAATTTTTTCGCTTTTGGTTTCAGTAGTGTTTCCGTTTCCGGAAAATAATGACAACAATGTGGGCCCCTTACGAGCTATTGAGTATTAGGCCTCCTGCACACGACTGTATGGTTTTGCGGTCCGTTTTAAACAGATCAGTTTTTCCGTTCCAGTAGTGTTTCCATTCCGTTCCGCTTCCGTTCCGTTTGGTTTCCATTTGTGATCTGATTTTAGCGGATCGGAAACGGAAGCATACAATAATTTTTAAACAGTAAGTACATTAAAAAAAATTGAGCTGGGCATAAAATTTTCAATAGATGGTTCCGCAAAAACGGAACGGATACGGAAGACATACGGATGCATTCCATATGCATTCCGTTTTTTTGCGTAACTATTGACTTGAACGGAGTCATGGAACGTGATTTGTGGTCAATAAAATGACATGTTCTATCTTTGAACGGAATGGAAATACAGAAAAACGGAGTACCTTTCGTTGTTTTTGCGGACCCATTGTAGTGAATGGTTCCGCATACAGAACGCTAACTGAACGCAAAAAACGGAACGGAAATGGAAAAAAAATATGGTCGTGTGCAGGAGGCCTTAAGGCTCCTTCACACGACCGTATGGTTTTGCAGTCCATTTTTAACAGATCTGTTTTTCCACTTTTGGTTTCAGTAGTGTTTCCGTTCCGTTTCCATATGGTTTCCTTTTGAGTTCCGTTTTTTGCGGATCGCAAACGGAAACAGAAGCATATAATAATGTTTTAACAGTAAGTACATTGAAAAATTGGGCTGGGCATAAAATTTTCAATAGATTCTTCAACAAAAAACAGAACGGATACGAAAGACATACGGATGCATTCCGTATGCATTCCATTTTTTTCACAGCCCTATTGACTTGAATGTAGCCACAGAACGTGATTTGTGGGCAATAATAAGACATGACTTAAAATGTAACAGAAAAACGTAAATATGGAAACAGAATGCATACGGAGTACATTCCGTTTTTTTGCGGACCCATTGAAATGAATGGTTCTGTATACGGAACGCAAAAAACGGCCCATATACGGAACGCAAAAAACGTTTGTGTGAACGAGTCCTAATGAATATAATGTTTATTACAACATAACATTTGCTGAATTGAAAGGAGTTCTCTTTTATTCGGTTACTGATCGGGTAAGACATGTTTGGGGACATAGTGTCGGTTCGGGAGAGGAGGAATCGTGAGCCACAACGCCTTCTACTTAGAATCCCCACCGCTCTCATACATTCAAATAGATAGAGCAGGGAACAGGACAAGTCATGTCCGACCCTGTATAAAATAATAATGAATAATGTCCATAAACCTGATGAATAAACAGATGCATAATGTCCATAAACCTGAAAAGGAAACATGCAATGAACATTTATTCAAACCTAAAAAGGATATGTCTTCAGTTCAGACCATAGAGCTGGTACTGGAAACAGTCCTAGAAGATGGATGACGAGCATCTCTGGTAGAAGGAATCTCAACATGGAAGTTCTTTCCATCCGAACTGGAAACGACTTTAGTAATAAGTCCAGTAGGCCAGTCGAGACGTTCAACTTGTTTGTCTCTTAACAGAACAAAATCTCCTTCCTTTAAATTAGGCCTTGGTTCTTGCCACCTTCTGCATTCTTGCAAGAGGCGGAGGTACTTTCTTCTCCACTTTTCCCAGAACTGACTGGAGAGATGTTGTACCTGCTTCCACCGAAACGTATAAAAGTTGTGCTCTTTGAAAACGCCAGATGACACAGGAATATTTCCTATCTTTTCTGGTTTATTCTTGAGTGATCTTTTATGCAACCCAGATGTGGATTTCTTCTTTTTTACTACAGGAGATTGTCTGTTGCTTTCATTAGAAGCTGAGCGAGACTTGGTTCTCCTTGATTTTACCAAAGATTTAGAATGTGACTTCTCTGTCTGTGTCACCGATTTGGAGCGAGAGCGCTTATTTTGTGAGGCTGATTTACATGTAGATTGCTTTCTGTCTATGAATCGTGAACGCAAATGCTCATGTCTGCTTTTCACTTCTGAAATGGGATCTGTCTTTGTACATATGGACTTGGGTTGTTGACATGCAGTATTTGTCATGGACATTGGCGGTGAACTTTTCACTGTGGTTTCCAGAAAAGGCTGAGCAATATGAAGGTGCTCATCCATTGAAGACTGGGAAGAACTGTGATCCTCTTGAGTGCAATCAACAACTGCAGATGGAACTGAAGGTTCTTGCAAAGTATCTGAAATTAACTATTTCTCTGTTGAAGGAACCTCCTTTATAGAACGTTCAGAAGATACTTCTTTTACAAAATTAAACTCATTGTAAAATAGTTGACTGGAAGACTTATGTTTCTGCGGTGTTTCATCAGAACTACATGAATCAGAAGGCATGTTGTCAGTGAAGATATAGGATTCATTATGATAAACTGTGTGAGGACTGCAAAGCTGGGAAGGGCTTGAAGAGGGCTCCAATTGAGATCCTGAAGGCCTTTCTACAAGCTGCCCCTCTGTCCAGGAACATTCTTCTGCAGCTGACTCCTTGGGATTTAAGCTGCTTTCTTATGTTTTTAGAATATTTGGGCAAGGAACCTCTTGCACATAGTAGTGGTTAGGATACTGCCTGACGTAAGAAGTTCGTCCCCCTATTAATATGTCAGTTCTGAAGGAGCGTACTTGGCAGGGTCTGCGGGTTCTGTCCAGACATACATCTTCCACGATGATCCAACCCACTGTAAGTTTCTGGGCATATGGAGCGTTGAAAGAGCCATTGCAAAGTTCAAGGACCTTATGAGCCTCAAGAATGTCTCTACCTAGCAAGAGTAAGATCTCAGCACGGTTATCAAGGGGAGGAATCTCTCTGGCTATGTTCCTGAGATGAGGGTAATGCTGTGCGGCATAAGGTGTGGGAATCTCATCACTTGTGACCGGCAATTTGTCACACTCAATAAGGGTTGGAAGAGAGAGTTTCTTATCTCCTTTGATGGGCTTTAAGGTGAAACCATTAGCTCTTCTTCCTGAGGTTGTCACAAGACCAGAGCATGTTCCTAGGGTGTAGGGTGTAGTTTCTCCCTCTATCCTGAACAGATCAAAGAACTTAGGGCTAGCTAGGGAATGATTACTTTGGTCATCTAGAATAGAATACATTCTTCTCTGGTTGTGCAGTAGGAAACACATCCACAAGGCAAATCTTAGAACAAGACTTACCGCACACAAGTCCTTTTCCACATACCTTTGTGCATCTGGGCGTGATGGTAGTGGTTGGTCCCGCCTTGATCAGAATGGGGCTCGTGCCAGCTAACTGGTTCTAGGTTCCGCCTGATTGGTCCCGGGTGAATAGCGGACACATGTACATCACTATTACATTCAGAACACTTGACTGGAATCTTACAGTCTCTGGCGAAATGCTCAGTGGATGCACAGCATCTGAAGCAGATATTATGACTCCTTAGGAACTCCTTACGTTCCTCAAAGGGCTTTGCTATGAAAACATAGCATTTCCTTAAAGGGTGTGGTTTATCATGGATAGGGCAATGATGATCGGGTTCCTTGGGGCTTTAATTTCCATTGTTGGTAGTGGGCACAACCCCTGTCTTTGTTACTGAAATTAGACCTTTAGGGTTCCTCTGTCTGGGACTAAAAGTCTCGTGTCTCTGTTTAGTAGAGCCAAAGATGTTGGTTTCCAAGGTGTTGAAGCTCAGATCGTTTTTAGCTCTAGCTAAGTCCTTGAAGAACTTACAGAAGAATGAAAATGGTGGAAAGGGAACACGATGTTGCTCCTTGTATTTTGAACCTGTTGTTGCCCATTGGTCTTGAATATTGAGGGGTAATTTCTCCACAATCAGGCCCACACCATGGGAGGTATCCAGAAAACTGAGACCTGGTAGCTGTGGGTCTCCCTTGATGATTTCAAACTCAAGAAGAAGGTCGCTTAATTCCTGGAACCCTTGGCGGTCTGTATTGGATAATCCAGGAAAGTCGTATAGTCGTTTAAATAAGCCGCCGTATGTCTGCTCTAATCTTTCCCATGTGAGACGAAGGCCTTTGACTGGTTTGTAGATATGAACGGTTTTGAGTCTCTTAACAAAGTTTGACGACCATGGACCTAGCCATCTAATTAGTAAATCAAGTTCTTGCATAGGCGGTAAACCGAGGGTTTGAACTGTTGTCTTGAAGGTGGCCTTCCAACTTCTATAGTTCTCTGGGCGATCATTAAAGTTCGTAAGGCTAGTACTGATGAGGTCCCTGAGAGTGAGGTACTTAGCAATTTCTGATGCGTTATTTCTTTCCTGCATCATGTCGATGGAAACTTCTCCCTCGCTGGTGTGGTTGGCATCATCTGATACCCTATGTTTGGGGATTGGAAGATGGAATGGAGTGGCAGCTGGTTTGAGTGTAAATGAAGGCTTCACATCTGGTAATGTTGGCGCCAGCGTCTTGGTTGCTATGTAACTAGTCTCAGGCGGTTTTAATGTGATTTGATGAGCTTGAAGTGGCTTGGTCTCTAATGGCGCCTGAAATACTGTGTAAGGTGCCAGAGGTTTGAAAGAAAGAGAAATATCCATTGGACTGGGGTCAACTGTATAGTTATCAGCTGCCTCTTTTTCTACTCACATGAGTTCAGCAGGCTGGCGTGCAGAGCCCAAATCTTCTGGTGCAACTGCATTGACTTTGCTTTGGTCTAGGACGAATTGCAGGGTATGGCCTTCTGAGTCATTAGATATCTTGGACATAGGATGATAAGCTTCTTCTTCTTCAGCAGCTTCTTCAAGAACTCTAAGTTCAGCCATGGCTGCTGCTTCTTCCCTTTCCTTCTGAAGGACCTCCAACTCAGCTTCGGCCTTGGCTTTGGTCGCTCACGCCTGAGCCTGTATAGCTGCTTGATTAGCTTGAGATTGGGCTTGTATAGCTGCTTGATTAGCTTGGGACTGGGCTTGTGTCTCTGCGACTTGTGCCTTAATGGTTGCTTCCTTTTTAATGCAGTGAGCTTGTACCTTCGCTGCCTCCGCTTTTGCACGTGCCAACACCAATGAGATACTCAGCGAAGAGTGCTGTGAGCGAGACCTTAATGATGAGGACTGAGCAATAGATTTCGAGGAACAGGAATAAGCCTTGGAGTGCCTTGAAAGGTTAGAATGGCGGGACGCAGTTTCATATTGTTGTGATATCTTGTCCTCTAGCATTGACTTGACTGCCATAAATCTGCTATATCTTTCATCATTAAGTGCAGTGTGGGTCTTTAATTCTAGGATGAATTCCTCTGAGTTGAGACTTGATAACAGAGAAGAATATTATCCAGACAGTCTCTTATAACTATCATAGGTTTTATTCAATTTTGTACACATGGCCTTTAATTGATCTTCGTTATAGCCTGATCCATGTGCTGCATCCATACATTGTTCAGTCTTTTCCCACAAAATAGATAAATTATTGTATATTTCAATTTTGTTAGTTAGGAGCGCCTCCTTTATTTTTAATGTGGGCTTAGAAATCCTTCTAGCTGTGTCCTGCATTTCCATCTGTAACACAAGAGTGATCTCTAGTGGTGGTTCAGTCTTTTAATAGCTTACAGCAGGCAGACGATATTTACCTCAGAAAACAGGCTGAATACAGTTCCTAGCCTGTATGAAACTAAAATTGCTAGAAGCTTCTGCGATCAGAGTGAATGCAGTACTGAGCAGTATAAGATATTACCTTCCACTTTAGCATAACAGGAGACAAAATGATGATGGCTATTACTTGGAGGAGGAGAATATTCTTTTCTTAGCGGGAGAAGGAGAGTACTAAGACAATTCTTTTACTGTGGCGTTTCGAAATGTCAGCTTTATACAATCACGCATCTGTGAGGTGACTTGTTGAATCAGACATTCTCCACTTACAGTTTACGCATCAGACACCCAGGAGTTAATCAAGTAGTCGTTAATCCGGAGATTGTATTACAAGATATGCAGGGAATCCAGATGGTAAAAGAATTATGCCTCTAATATTCTCCTTGATAAGAAGATGAGATACTACACAGATTCTCCTTAGATTCTCCTCAGAATCAGAGCACACAAAACAGCAATGCATGACAGGGAAAACAGGAAGTGGCTAGACTGAACCAACTAGAAGCTGAAACAGAGGGGGAGGAGAAGAGAGGAGCATACCAATACACAATGCAAGATACTGAAGCAGAACATATATCCTTACAGTTGGTGCAAATTCGTAGCTATCAACAACTATGGCCTTTTTTTCAGTACATAACACAATTAATATCCAGTGTTCAGGGCCGGTGCAAGGATTTTTGCTGCCCTAGGCAAAAGAAAAGTTTGCTGCCCCCCCCCCCCCATGTGACATCACAATGCCCCAGACATATGATCTGCCATATTAACTAACGCCAGTGCTGCAGTGCCGCTGTGTTTACATTAAAAAGGCTGCAGCGACAGGCTATAGAGACCAGAGCCACTACATTAGGCTGTAGTGGTTATGGGGAATGCGTTGTGTGAATCTGTGTTTGTGTTACGACCAGAGGAAGTGGATCCTCTGTGTCAGCTGATAGAGGACTAGGAATTTGCCCAATATTGCTGACTGCTGACTCACAGAGTCAGGACACTGGTGTTTGCCCCAGTCACCCAGAATGCAGCTAACTGCAGCAATGTGAACAGAGTCCAACAAATGCGGAATAAAGGAACAGAAGGTCTTTACTGGCAGACGGTTATACAAAAGTCACTTGAGATAAAGGCAAAACAAAGTTCAGAGTAATGCAGTGTGCAGATTAAAGCTGTCTCGTTGTCAGGCAGTGCAGGGTCAGGGATCCAGGCAGACTTACAGGAGACAATGGACAGGAGCATAGACAGAAGATGCAGTGTTCGATAATCCAGGTGATTCAACAAACAGATGGCAGGCAGATACGTAGTCAAACCGAGCAGGGGTCCATAGTCCAGGCAATCCAGCAAGTAGATGGTAGGCAGAGTCAGGGTCCAGCAAAGCAGGGGTCAGAATCCAGAAAATCCAACAGACACAGATGGACGCTTCAGCGGGAGTCAAGAGGTACAACAACCACGCTTGGGCACCTCCTCCAGAGTGAAGCTGCCCTAAATACTCAAAGCCCCACCTATGGGTGGGGAGGATAATCAGGACCAGCTGATTATCCCCTATAAGACAGTGAGAGGTGCACGCGCATGCTCTATAGCACCTCAGGTGACACCTGGTAGGGAGGATGGATGTGGCGATATGCTGGAGGACGCCTGCGTCTCTTATAAGGTAAGCCAACCCTGGAATCCATGGTGCTGAGCTGTGCAGACAGGGATCTGACAGTACCCCCCCTCTTACACCCCCTCCTCCGCACGGTCGACCTGGAGTGAAATTTCTTCAACAACAGGGGGGCATGGATATTGGCTGCGGCCTCCCATCACCTCTCTTCAGGACCATAGCCCTTCCAGTCCACCAAATAGAAGGTCTTACCTTGGATAACCTTCCTATCTAGAATGTCCTTGACCTCAAATTCGTCACTTGTAGTGACAGGAGGAGGGTTCAGTGAGGTACCTTTGCAAAACCTGTTAAAGACAGCTGGTTTAAGTAACGACACATGAAAAGAATTGGGAATCCGCAAGGTAGCTGGTAATTTGAGTTTGTAAGCAACAGGATTCATTTTTCTTATCACAGGAAAAGGTCCCAGGAATCGCGGAGCCAGTTTGTAGGAGGGCAGTCTCAGACGGATATTCTTAGAAGAAAGCCATACCTTGTCTCCAATGGCAAACTGAGGAGAAGGTCTACGCCTCTTATCTGCGGACCTTTTCATCCGGTCAGCCGTTCTCTGAAGAAATTCCTTTGTGTCAGACCAGACACGGGAAAGCTGCTCCACACAAGAATCTGCTGCAGGAACCCCTGAAGAAGGTTGCACAGGGAGAGGAATACTCGGATGTCGGCCATAGATTACAAAAAATGGAGAGTTACCTGTGGCTTGACTGACTTGGTTATTATGGGCAAACTCCGCCCAGGGAAGATGCTTCACCCAGTCGTCCTGATGGGCATTAGAGAAATGTCGCAGGAAGTTGACCAATATTTGATTCATGCGTTCCACCTGACCATTAGACTGTGGATGGTAAGCAGAAGAAAAATCCAGAGATACATTCAGAGACTTACATAAAGATCTCCAGAACCGGGAGGTGAATTGTACTCCTCTATCTGAGACGATGTGGAGAGGAAATCCATGAAGACGGAAAATATGTAAGATGAATAGCTCAGCCAGCCGAGGAGCAGATGGTAGACCTGGAAGCGGGATAAAGTGTGACATCCTGGAAAAACGGTCAAAGACAACCCAAATGACTGTACAACCCTCAGAGACAGGTAAATCGGTTATAAAGTCCATACCAATATGCTGCCAGGGGACCTCCGGTACTGGCAGTGGCAATAATAAACCTGCAGGTTTCATCCTGGGAGATTTATTCTGGGCGCACGAGGTACAGGATGCCACGAAGTCCCCAATATCCGCTGTCATGGAAGGCCACCAGTAATGTCTGGAAATGAGATTCAAGGTCCCCCGTTGACCTGGATGGCCAGCAATCTTGGACGCATGTCCCCACCGTAGGATTTCCCTACGTTTGGATTCTGGAACAAAGATCTTACCTGGGGGAACCTTGGACAGGTTGACTGGAGCCACTGGGACTGCTTTAGTCGGTTCAATAATGAACTGGGGTTCCTCCTCAGTATCTGTGGTTTCAAAAGACCTAGAGAGCGCGTCCGCTTTGGTATTTTTATCAGCAGGCCGGAAGTGAATTTGAAAATTAAATCGAGCAAAGAAGAGAGACCAACGAGCCTGACGAGGATTGAGCCGCTGAGCTGTCTGCAGGTACGTCAGGTTTTTGTGATCGGTGTGAATTATGACTGGTAGACAGGAACCCTCCAGGAGGTATCTCCATTCCTCTAGAGCCATCTTGATTGCTAGGAGTTCCCTGTCTCCAATAGAATAGTTCTTTTCTGCAACAGAAAATAACTTAGAAAAGAAACCACAAGGATGCATATGACCCGAGTCATTCTTCTGTGACAGGACTGCCCCGGCTCCTACAGAGGATGCGTCCACCTCCAAGAAGAACTGTTTGTGAAGTTCCGGGCGTCTAAGGACTGGAGCTGAAGAAAAGGCCTGCTTGAGGGAGGAGAATGCCGTCTCTGCTTCAGAGGACCACTGTTTGGGATTGGCACCCTTCCTGGTGAGACTGGAAATAGGAGCTGTCAAGGTAGAAAAATTACGAATGAACTGACGATAATAATTAGCAAAGCCCAAGAACCTCTGTATTGCCTTCAGGCCGGAAGGACGGGGCCAGTTGAGCACTGCGACCACCTTTCCAGGATCCATTTCGAGACCCTGATCAGAGATGATATATCCCAGGAAGGGCAGGGATGATTTTTCAAAGACACACTTCTCCAGTTTAGCGTATAGACGATTCTCCCGTAAGCGTTGTAAGACCAGCTGCACATGCCTGCGATGAGTTTTGATATCTCTGGAAAAAATAAGAATATCATCCAAATAGACTACAACACAAGAATAGAGCAGATCACGAAAAATGTCATTTACAAACTCCTGAAAGACAGCAGGGGCATTACAGAGACCAAATGGCATAACGAGGTATTCATAGTGGCCATCCCTGGTGTTAAAGGCTGTCTTCCATTCGTCACCCTTACGAATACGTATTAAATTGTAAGCCCCCCGCAAGTCCAATTTAGAGAACATCCGAGCCCCACGGAGTCTATCAAATAGCTCGGAAATTAATGGTAACGGATACTTATTCTTGATGGTGATCTTATTTAGACCACGGTAGTCTATACAGGGGCGAAGGGACCCATCCTTCTTTTTCACGAAAAAGAATCCTGCCCCTGCAGGTAATGAAGACCTCCTGATGAAACCCCTTTCAAGATTCTCCTTGATATAATCTGCTGTAGCTAGCATTTCAGCAGGAGACAGTGGGTACACACGACCTCGAGGAGAAGATGTACCAGGTAGCAGATCGATAGGACAGTCATAGGGGCGATGGGGTGGTAGTACCTCAGCCTCCTTTTTATCAAATACGTCAGCAAAGGAATGATAGACAACTGGCAAAGCCTCCAGGCCTTTAGGAGGCGGAGTAGAAACCCTTCGTTGGCAGAACGTAGGCACCTGTCTTGGCACTGCGGTCCCCATCGAAGAACCTCTCCAGAAGTCCACTCGATTATGGGATTGTGCATTCTAAGCCAGGGTATCCCCAGCAAGAGAGAATGGGACAGTTCAGGGAGCACATACAGAGAAATCCTTTCTACATGTAACACCCCTACCTGCAGTTCCAACGGCTCAGTGACAAACCGGACTGGATCCGTCAGCACTTGCCCGCTGACAGCCGTCACCAGTAGGGGATTCTTTAGCAGGCGTACAGGGATGTGATATTGATTCACTATATGCTGGTGTATAAAGTTCCCCGCCGATCCGGAATCCAAGGAAGCAGGTATGGAGACTTTGATGCCCCCAAGAAACAGAGTTACAGGAATCTGGAGAGTGGAATAATTTTCGCCTAGGGCCGCCTCCCCCAGAGACCCTAAGCGCTGGAGTTTCCCGACTTTTGAGGACAATTGCGGACACGGTGGCCCGGGCCACCACAGTAGAGGCAGAGTCCAGAAGACATGCGGAGACGGCGTTCCTCATCCAAAGCCGAGTGGAATTCACCTGCATGGGTTCAGGATCCGAAAAGAGGGGCGTAATGGAGGCTGAGACAAATTAGACTTAAACTGGAGTTTTGGAAGTCTTTTTCCCGGCTGACCTCCCGAGCTCGCTCCGAAAACCGTATGTCGATTCTTATTGCCAGAGGATCAGTGACTCAAGGGAGGTAGGCACATCACGACCTGCGAGTTCATCCTTAATATGTCCAGACAAACCCTCCCAAAAAGCCGCCACCAGAGCCTCCTCATTCCAGGAAACCTCAGACGCTAAGGTGCGGAACTGAATCGCATATTGGCCCACCGACCGGCCTCCTTGATGGACGTGCAGCAGCGAGGAAGCCGCAGAAGAAGCTCGACCTGGCTCCTCAAACACCCTCTTAAAAGAGTCCATAAATAATGCCACATTACTGGTGATAGGTCCAGATCTCTCCCATATTGGATTCGCCCAGGCCAGAGCCTCACCCTCAAGATGAGAGATAATGAACGCCACTTTAGCCCGGTCAGATTGAAAGTGATGA
This sequence comes from Bufotes viridis, assembly GCA_033119425.1. Taxonomy (NCBI): domain Eukaryota; kingdom Metazoa; phylum Chordata; class Amphibia; order Anura; family Bufonidae; genus Bufotes; species Bufotes viridis. The sequence goes on from CM065592.1 coordinate 445,013,749, forward strand.
GGAAGCAGTTCAAAGTGAATTGTACACTGGTTAAGAAACCCACGACAGGTTTTTGGGTTGCCGCTGTAACGGGCGGAGCAGATAGTCGCGGTCCGGAAAAGCTTGGCTGCGCTGCAGCACGCAACAGGAACAGCCGGGCAGTAGGGCCCTGTGCAGACGGTGCTGGAGAAAGGGAGTCCAGGCGAGCTGCTACATGCTGCAAGTAATTTATCACTTGTTTCTGGGTGGTGCGCTGTTGTTCGAGTTCCTGTAGAAGTTCAGACATTCCTGGGTTAGAGCCAGCGGAATCCATGGCCCAAGCGTACTGTTACGACCAGAGGAAGTGGATCCTCTGTGTCAGCTGATAGAGGACTAGGAATTTGCCCAATATTGCTGACTGCTGACTCACAGAGTCAGGACACTGAGTGTTTGCACCAGTCACCCAGAATGCAGCTAACTGCAGCAATGTGAACAGAGTCCAACAAATGCGGAATAAAGGAACAGAAGGTCTTTACTGGCAGACGGTTATACAAAAGTCACTTGAGATAAAGGCAAAACAAAGTTCAGAGTAATGCAGTGTGCAGATTAAAGCTGTCTCGTTGTCAGGCAGTGCAGGGTCAGGGATCCAGGCAGACTTACAGGAGACAATGGACAGGAGCGTAGACAGAAGATGCAGTGTTCGATAATCCAGGTGATTCAACAAACAGATGGCAGGCAGATACGTAGTCAAACCGAGCAGGGGTCCATAGTCCAGGCAATCCAGCAAGTAGATGGTAGGCAGAGTCAGGGTCCAGCAAAGCAGGGGTCACAATCCAGAAAATCCAACAGACACAGATGGACGCTTCAGCGGGAGTCAAGAGGTACAACAACCACGCTTGGGCACCTCCTCCAGAGTGAAGCTGCCCTAAATACTCAAAGCCCCACCTATGGGTGGGGAGGATAATCAGGACCAGCTGCTTATCCCCTATAAGACAGGGAGAGGTGCACGCGCATGCTCTATAGCACCTCAGGTGACACCTGGTAGTGAGGATGGATGTGGCGATATGCTGGAGGACGCCTGCGTCTCTTATAAGGTAAGCCAGCCCTGGAATCCATGGTGCTGAGCTGTGCAGACAGGGATCTGACAGTTTGTATGTGTAAGGGCTGCAAGGTGTGTTTCTGTGTATGTAAGGGATGCATTGAGTGTGTGTAAGGGATGCATTTTGTTTTTGTGTGTGTAAGGCCTCATGCACATGAACGTATTTTGGGTGCGTGTCCAAACCGCATATTTTGCGGCTCCGGCGCAGACCCATTTAATTCAATGGGGCTGCAAAAGATGCAGACAGCACTTCGTGTGCTTACAAACACAGAAATGCAACAGCACTCTGCAACCAGCACTCTACCCTGCCTCTATGCTAAAAGCTATCAGAGGTCTTTAGTGTACATTTTGATCAAAAAGTAATAAGCCACTCGCCACGTCAAGGCCGCCTCTATGAGTGGTCCTAACGCTAAATCCTACCTGATATGGGTCACAACAGTCACATAGAATCCAGGGAGTGCAGGCCCAGCATGCATGCTAGGATCAACCATGCTTATTAACCCTTTCTCGTGCCATAACAGCCTCCATTAGATCCAGGGATGCAGGTACCAACATGCATGCTGAGCCCACTATATACTCATCCTGGAGCCAGGTGGTTACTAGCAGGTACTATGAATGCAGGTTCAGTTTTATACTCACTCTGATTAAAACCAGCCTCTAGGGCAGACAAACTAGTCAGGTGTGCACGACTGAAAGGAGGCCGCCACACCTCCAGCATATACTACACAGAAACACAAGGGGGGTCAGTCAGAACGTCCCTGTATGCAGGTGCACGCAGCCATGGCAAAATATACATACAAACACAGAAACGCAACAGCACTCTGCAACCAGCACTCTGCCCTGCCTCTATGCTAGAAGCTATCAGAGGTCGTTAGTGTACATTTTGATCAAAAAGTAATAAGCCACTCGCCACGTCAAGACCGCCTCTATGAGTGGTCCCAACGCTAAATCCTACCTGATATGGGTCACAACAGCCACATAGAATCAAGGGAGTGCGGGCCCAGCATGCATCCTGGGATCAACTATGCTTATTAACCCTTTCTCGTGCAATAACAGCCTCCATTAGATCCAGGGATGCAGGTACCAACATGCATGCTGAGCCCACTATATACTCATCCTGGAGCCAGATAGTTACTAGCTGGTACTATGAATGCAAGTTCAGTTTATATACTCCGTGTGTAGAGTTGAGCGAACTTGTATTTTAAGTTCGGCGTCCAAAGTTCGGGTTCGGGTTATCGAAGCATCCCGTTATGGATTCCACCATCACGGACCATAACAGCATTTGGAATCCATAAGGGGATTCTTCAATGAACCCGAACCTCGGACAAGACTAAGGACCTGGGGTGACGTCACCGACATGTGATTAGTGCAGGGGGCGTGGCTCAGCACTGGATTGGATCAGAGGTGATCCAGTACTGAGCCACACCCCCTGCACTGATCACATGACGGTGACGTCACCCTAGGTCCTTAATGTTGAGCTCAAAAGAGAATTCATTATTCATTGTAGTCAAATAAAAGTTTGCGCCTCTGATTAATCTGTAGCAAATTATCATTTAGCGAATATACGATCATATTCACAGTTCCAGGAGTCGGCTGCATAAATCTTATTTCAGCACGTAGGTTATCTGTTGTGACAAGTGAAAAATGACCTCCAGGCTCCTGATCAGTAGACAGGTCAAAAGCGAATAGTTTATACCAATGACTGAACTCCTCGGGATCTATTGATAAAGAGATTAGATTTCTGCTTTTCAGAAATGTGAGCTAGAGGAAAATATTCTTTGATAGCTGATAAAGTATCAACATTTGGCTGAAAGGGTCTTGCAGGGATCTGCTGACTGTCCAGATACAAGGATGCATGGTTTATGTTGTAGTGCTGGAAGCATGGTGGGTTTCTTGGGTAACTACCACTAAAGGACTCGTTATCCACAAAGCCTAATATCACAGCTTTAGGAATTTGACCCAGGAACAGATTCTCATGATTTTTAATTCTTGTACCAGCAGGTATACTGTATTCTTGCCCTATCGAGGTTTTACTTAGCCGTGGACTTTAGAAGTGCTTGGCTGTGGCCTATTCTGATGGCTGGTGGGACTTGGACTCTTTTTTTCAAATCTTTATTTATCATTGGAAAGACATGGTACAGTTGTACAATTGTTGCCAAGTTGGCGTTGACAATATAGCAAATAACTGTACTGCTTGGGTTAACAGCATTTTGTTCAAATACAGTAACTACAATTAGGAACAGATTAACATGGATCGCAATCAGCTTTAGACTGGCATTGGATCGGATCAGTGACAGGGTAATGAAAACAGACATAATTATTGGGTCCAGCATATAGGGCAAGTAGTAATCAAGGTTACTGGGAGTGACCAATGGTCTAGGAGACCCATAAAGGCTATCAGAGGATTTACAGAGTAAATGATTATGTGTGGCGTGTACTTATTTGCACGGGTGTAATAGCTGAGTCAAGGAGAATGTGCAGATATACCCACAACGTTATACCAGGCCTGCCAAGGAGCCCATATTTTAAGGAACTTATCATGGGATAAGGATTCCCAGCTAGATAATTCCTCAAATCTGTATATTTCACATAACTTGTCTATCCATTCCCCTCTGGTCGGGATAGTGGTGGAGAGCCAATAGCGAGGGGACTTGGACTCTATTTACATAGAGTGCGGCTTGCTGAATCTAAACTTTATAATGTTCTTCATCACCAGACATTAGACAAAAGGCATCTTTATTTCACGATAATTTAATTTTCAAATCCAAGCCATTTACTATTAATTTCGGTTGATTAAATATGTCTCCAAAGATGGGGCCCAAAAGCTTTACAGGCCTAGATTGGGCAGTTGCCTGCGCCCTCTTTTTGAATCTCAAATTCTCACCATCAATATGGGGTGTCTGATGTTGTCTGGCCGTGTCTTTATAGAACAGGCCGGCTGTAAACTGAGAGGCCGGAGTTTTGGAACTGTCATTTAAAATAGTCTCAATGTCCGCTCTATAACTATAGAGGTTATCTGACTGCGAGATAAGGCGATCACCCTGGGTGATGTCCACCTGGTGGAAGAACGTTGCTATAGAGTAATTAATAAGGCCAACATGGGCTCCAGCTTGAATGGCGGTATTATCCTGTTTCAGAATACGACAGTTTATGTACAAAAAGGTGTTATTCAGATTGTAATACTATTCACCGCTACGTGATTAAAGAAATTCCACAGGGGCACCATCTGCAAGGGCAAGGGACTTCTACAAACAGTGATTTTTCAATACTGGTCTGTGTAGGGGGAACGTTGAAAAATACCCCCAGTGCTACCCCCAGTGCATAAGAAAGGAACCAGGGAAACCCCAAGGGAGGGAATAAGGAAAGGTGCTGTCGTGGGGTGTGGAAAATCCAATTACCAGTAAGTGTAATCAGCATTTTTCCCTTCCCCCACGACGGCACCACAGAGAAAGATTACAGATAACACCCCTTCCTTATGGGTGGGACACCACCTGAAGAACCCTGGTACCAAACAGGAGATCAAAGGAAGAATTTAGTTGAAGACGATAGTGCCTGTAGAAGGTGGAAGGAGAGGACCACATGGCAGCTCTGTAAATCTGCTCAATGGAAACCTTTGACCTTTCAGCACAAGAGGTGGAGACAGATCTAGTAGAATGTGCCTTAAGAGTGTTAGGAGGAGGATTTCCAGACAAAGTGTAATCTAGGGAGATAACAGATCTAATCCATCTAGCCAAAGAACCCTTAGAAGCCACCTTTCCCTTGTTCTTCCCCGAAAAGAGGACCACTCCTTAGTCACTTCTAGGTAATGTAAAAGGCATTGTCTAACGTCAAGGCAGTGTAACCTACTCTCCTCTTGAGTCTTAGGGTCAGCATAAAAAGTTGGAAGCACAATTTTCTGAAGTCTTCTAACCCTAGACGGGACTTTTGGCAGAAAAGCAGGATCAAGGGCGACTAACAAAACCAGCTTGAACGACGGGAGTTTTACCTAACAGGAAGATAACGGTTCAAATGGTTGACAGGTCAAAGCATTCAGAACCAAGTTTAAATCCCATGGGGCCATACTGGGAGATTTTAATGGTAGAATTCTGTCTATTGCTTTAAAGAATCTTTCCACCCATGGGTTAGAAGCAAAGTTCCTCTGAAAAGGGGCAGAGAGAGCGGATACCTGGACCTTTAAAGTACTTTTAGCTAGTCCCACTGACAGCCCTTTCTGTAGAAAATCTAGTACCTGGAAGACAGAAGTCTCCGAAGATACCGAACCTGACCTGACCCCTAGAAATTTAAAGTATTTCCTCCAAACCCTTGCATAAATTGATATTGTAACTTCCTTTTTACTTTTTAATAATGTGGATACAAGGGCCTCAGAAAACTACTGATTAATCAATAGTGCCCTTTCAAATTCCAGGCCGTTAGATGTAAACCTCTGACGTCTGAATGGCAAACTGGTCCCTGCTTGAGAAGGTCTCCAGAAGGATCTATGGGTCTGATATTGACATGGATTTGAGGAGATAAAACCAGGCTCTCTTTGGCCAGAAGGGGGCTATCAGCATAATCCTCGCTCCCTCTTCCCTGATCTTTTTCAACACTAGAGGAATTAATTGGAGGGGAGGAAAAGCATAACCTAAGGGGAAGTTCCATTACAGGAGAAGAGCATCTACTCCAAATGGGGATTCTTTCGGGTTGAGAGAGCAAAAACATTCCACTTTCCCGTTTGCTCGGGTGGCAAACAGATCGATGGAGGGAAGACCCCATTAACTGACTATTTTTAAGAAGATATCCTATCCTGCTATTTAGAGACCACTCCCCCTGTCTCAGCAGGTGCTGGCTCAGGAAATCTTCCTGGACATTGTCTTTGCCGGCTATATGGAGAGCGGAGATATGACCAATCCTCCCTTCCAGAAACTGAAACAAAAGGGAACTCTCCCTCATGAGGGATCTGGATTTTGTGCCCCCCTGGTGATTTATATACGCCACCGCTGCTCGATTGTCCGACAGTATCTTTATGTGATCTGCATAGATTAGGGGAATTGCTTTCTGTAAGGCTAACCTCACTGCTAACAACTCTTTCCTGTTCGAGGAATTGGAGACCATGTCCCCTGAATGACCTGGTCTAAAAAGTGAGCCCCCCACCCAAAGGGACTGGATCTGTGGTCAACACCACTGGGATGGAGACATTCCAGGGAATTCCTTGATCTAAATTCGACTTTTCCTCGATCTAAATTCGACTTTTCCTCCCACCATCTCAGACTTCTCAAAGTTTTCTTTGAGATTTTATTTTTGTCTCCAAAGAGCTCCCCGTTTTCTTAAGGCAAAAAGGATCTCCGTCTGTAAGGCACGGGTGTGGAACTGAGCAAATGCCACTGCTGGTATACAAGATGTTAGGGACCCCAGCACTGACATTGCCTTCTAAATTGACAGATAATCTGATGTCCTCAAAATCTGAAGCCTCCCCTGTATCTGGGCAATCTTTTCTTCTGTTAGAAAAATCATCTGGGATCTGGAATCCAATAGGAGACCCAGGAATAACTGATGAGTCTTTGGGTCTAACCGGGACTTCTCCAGATATATCATCCATCCTAAATGTTTAAGATGTCCGACACTTTCTGTACAGCTGACACACAATTTAAATGAGAGTCTACAACATCAGGAAATCATCTAGGTATGGTAGGAATAAAATGTGCTTTTTCCTTATAAAGGATGCCACCTCTGAAATTATCTTTGTGAATATTCTGGGGGCCATGGAAATATTGATATTGGAAATAACAAATTTGGCCCTTGATTCTTACGGCCACTCTGAGAAACTGCTTTTGAGGACTGACATGCAACAACCTAGAAATAGTAGTTGTATTGCGGACTTTACCGTTTCCATTTAGAATTTTTTCAGGACAATGTGTTCGTTTAATAGTTTGAGGTTAATAGTGCGGAAAGTCTTGTTTGTTTGTTTTTTACTAAAAAGAGGGGGGAATAGTACCCCTTTTTCTTGTTCTGCCAACGGTACCGGAATTAGGACTTGCTTTTTCTCTAAACACAAAACCTCCGCTTCCATTGCAGATTGACCCGATGAAGAGCCCTGAGGAATTGTGATCATGAATCTGTAAGGGGGGAAAGAGAAAAATTCTAGTTTCAGGCCATCTTTTATTATTCTCTGAACCCATCCTTCCCCAACTTCTTCCCATGCGCAAAGGAAGAATTTTAGTCTTCCTCCCACAGTGCTTCTGGCGTCATTGTTGTTGGGATGGCTTTTTAGGCTGAGATGAGGAATTTCCGAACCGCAAACCCCTGCTCCCAAACCCTCTAGATCTAGAGTTCTGGCCTTTCTCGCTACCACGGCTTCTTCCTTTAAAATCAGAGGAGCAAAAGGAATGCCTGGATCTGGATAAGGAATTAGAGGAAAGACCAGTAGAGACACCCAGACATTTTCTTTTACAGTCTGCTGCTTTCTCTAGAAAGGAGTCTAAATTTAGGCCAAACAAAAATTGTCCCTTACAAGGGATACCACATAAACGTTGTTCTGATGACAGGTCCCCCCTCCAATTTTTTAACCACAGAGCTCTGTGAGCTGAATTGGAAAGAGAGGAGTCCTTAGCTAACAGTCTAATAGAATCCACCGAGGCATCAGCCAAAAAATCTGCCGCCTTCTTTAAGGTAGGGATAGAGGCCAAGATTTATTCTCGGGGGCATTTTTTTAAAAAAATTAAGTTATTTTTATTAACAACTTTTCAAAAATATATATACAAAAAAAAAAAAAAACCTTTCCCAACCCCCACATAATATCCTGAAGATGCTCTCCATCCGCCACCCTCACCTCCCGACCACACCATCTTTTCAACATGCCAAATTCAAGCTCCTCCCGTCTGACTCCTCCACAATACACTAGAATGTAAAATATTGATCACATAGATAGGAGTGCATTTGTTAGCAGACCCATCTACTCTTAAGAAGATATTGTATTGACATTCCCCACATAAGACCACCAATCACGGATCCAGATACACACATTGGGCCTCATTATCCTCACAACAATCCTAAGTGGTATCTCTGAAGTTCCCTGGATGTCAGCCCTGGGGCATCAATTCAGGGAGTCCAAAGCTTTTCAAATTTGGTCAGGGCACCCCTCTTCCTGTAAACTCCGCATTCCAAATTAAAAAGCCAGTTAATCTTGGCGATATATTCAGCTCTACTAGGACTACACTCGTCCAGCCAATGCTGAACGATCAGCTTATGAGCCATGTATAACATTCTGGCCACCGCTACCTTTCGAGGCTCAGTGATTGGCAGGTCTTCCGCGTATCCCAACACACACACAAATGGGGTCACATCCAATGTAACTTCGTATAGAGAATTAATAATTTGCAGCACAGCGTGCCAAAAACCCTCCAAGGCCGAGCACCACCACAGTATATGCAACATACCCGCATCCACCTCACCGCATCGAGGACAATTGGAGTCCAGACGGAGTTCTATATTAAACAGAAACTGAGGGGTTTTGTAAAGCCTGATGGATCAGATATAATTGTGACAACCTGTGAGCTTTGCTGAGTGACAGCTGCAGAGTCCTCTACAATATCTCCTGCCACTGGTTCTCCTCTAACAGCCCCACCTCTGCCTCCCACTTTGCCCTATCTGTTCACTGGGTAATCTTGCAGAAATCAGTCCAATATAGCCTGGTAAAGCAGAGAAGTAACCCCAGACAAAGAATTCCTCCGATCTACAAGGGCAATAATTTTGTTTTGCTGTACATTACTTAACCTACCGCCCTAATTGTCAGCCCGGAAGGCGTGGTGCAACTGTAGGTATCTAAAAAAAAGTCTGATAAGTTGCTCATAAGTTTTAAAATCATTTTGTTCAAGAAGTTGGTGAACTCTGGTCAGACCCATAGAACGACCCCCCGCCCCCCCATACCCTTCAGGGCCCACAGTGACGAGGTATCCCATATGGAAATATATTGTGTGATGCTCTTTATGCCCTGTATGTCCCTCAACTTCCACCACGTCTTATGCAGGAGGAGTAGTGTAGGAAACGCTAACCCTGACATCTTCAGCTTTCTCGGGGGCTGCCACTGTAGAAGCTATACTACGTCTAAAGGCGGAGGTGGATGCTTCCCAGGTATTTTTAAGGCAAGAGTCAATTTTTTTAATCTAATGGATCTTTTAGAGACCCCAAGTGGAAGAGAGGAATTTCTTTATATTTTGGAAATGGCAACATCTATTTTTGGAGTGTTATCCCAGGAAGAAGAAGCCTCTTCCTGAAAAGGATATTTTCTTTTAAAACTCCTAGGGATAAAAACTTTTTTATCTGTTTTTTTCCATTCTTTATTAATGAGGGCCCTAACACTCCTATGTAAGGGAAAACACCTTAATTTTTCTCTTGAAGACCCTCAAATACTGAATCCACCACTGATTTATCATCTTTTACATCTTCCAATTCTAATGTAGAACGAATCGCTTTTAATAGCTTGTCAGTATCTTTGACTGGAAACCAGTAGTCAACACAAGTTAAAATGTGGGCAACTCTGCTGTCGTTGCGCAGGCACTGCAGCATGTAGTCGCTCATGTGTGCCAGGCTGCCCATAGGTAAGGATAAGCTGTCCTCTGTAGGTGGTGTATCGTCTGTGTCCTCCGCATCCCCCCAAGCCACGCTCCAGTGATGGCCATGAGCAGCGTTGGGTGCCACCCTGCTGTGAACCCGGTTCCTCCCCCTCTACCTCATAATCCTCCTCCTCGTCCTCCAGAACTGTGCCCTGGTTGGCCACATGTGTACCTGGCCCCTGCTAGTGCAGGAACCCACCCTCTGAGCCACTTCTGAATGACTGGCCTGAAACCCTGTGAAATGCCCCCTCTTCCTCCTGTGCCACATCCTCTTCCATCATCGCCCTAAGTGCTTTTTCAAGGAGACATAGAAGTGGTATTGTAACGCTAAGAATGGCGTCATCTGCACTGGCCATGTTGGTTGAGTACTCAAAACACCACAACAAGGCACACAGGTCTCGCATGGATGCCCACTCATTGGTGGTGAAGCTGTTCCGCAGAGCGACTGACCCGTGCGTGCTGCAGCTGAGACTACACTATCGCCTGCTACTGCTCGCACAGTCTCTCCAGCATATGCAAGGTGAAGTTCCACCTGGTGGGCATGTCGCATATGAGGTGGTGAGCGGGAAGGCCAAGGTTACGCTGCTGCGCAGACAGGTGAGCAGCAGCAGTGTGAGAACGCCGAAAGTGCGCACAGACCGACCACACTTTCTGCAGCAGCTCTGACATGTCTGGGTAGTTTTTAAGGAATTTCTGCACGACCAAATTCAGCACATGCACCAGGCAAGGGATGTGTGTCAAACCGCCTAGTCCCAAAGCTGCTACGAGATTTCGCCCATTATCGCACACCACCAGGCCGGGCTTGAGGCTTACTGGCAGCAACCACTCATCGGTCTGTTCTTCTATGCCCCTCCACAGCTCCTGTGTGGTGTGGGGTTTGTCCCCAAACACATAAGTTTTAAAACCGCCTGCTGTCGTTTCCCCCTGGCTGTGCTGAAGTTGGTGGTGAAGGTTTTTCGCTGACTGGATGAGGAGGTGGTAGAAGAGAAAGAGGAGAAAGCGGAGTAGGAGGAGGAGGCAACAGGAGGCAAAGAATAATGCCCTGTGATCCTGGTGGTGGAAGGACATGCGCCAAACCGCTATCCGCCTCAGGCCCAGCCGCCACTACATTTACCCAGTGTGCAGTTAGGGAGATATAGCGTCCCTGCCGGTGCTTACTGGTCCATGTATCTGTGGTTATGTGGACCGTGCCACAGATAGCGTTCTGCAGTGCACACTTGATTTTATCCTCCACTTGGCTGTGCAGGGAAGGGACGGCTCACCTGGAAAAGTGGCGGCTGGAAACGCCGTACTGTGGGACAGCCACCGCCATCAGCTGTTTAAAACAGATGGAATGACAGCATTTCAAGGGCCAGTAATTTTGAAATGCTGGCATTCAGGACCAGGGATCGAGGGTGGGTAGGTGGGTATTTTCTCTTTCTCTTCAGTGTTTGAAAGATGGACAGCTGAACGCTTGCATGTGACATGGTGGAAATGCTTGGTGATGATGACGGAGGTGGTGGTGTTGGTGGCACATCCTCTGCTTGCTGGGTGGCAGGTGCCACTGTGACTCCAGAGGTTGATGCAGAGGCAGCAGCAGAAGAGGAAGCAGGAGGAGCCTGAGACCTTTCTTGGTTTTTAAGGTGTTTACTCCACTGTAGCTCATGCTTTGCACTTAGATGTCTGGTCATGCAGGTTGTGCTCAGGTTTAGAACGTTTATGTCTCACTTCAGGCTCTGATGGCACATCGTGCAAACCACTCATGTCTTGTCGTCAGGACATTGTCTGTAGAACTGCCACACCAATGAACTCCTTGGAACTGGCTTTGGTGTGCTAGGTCCCTGTGTGCAGTGGGCAGTAGCAGGCGTACCGTCTCGGGGATAGCCGCTCCGCTTTTGCAGCCTGCTCCCTCTTTTGCTGTGCTGTTGCCTCTGTGCGACCACCGCCTCTTCCTCAGAACTGCATACGTCACTAGCATAAACTTGAGTCCAGTCGGGGTCTAGGACCTCATCGTCCTCCACATCATCTTCCACCCATTCTTGACCCCTGCCCTCCTCATCGGTCTGCACACTGCAGAAAGCCTCAGCAGTTGGCACCTGTGTTTCATCATAATCAGAGACGTGCTGCGGTGGTATTCCCATGTCCTCATCTTGCAACATAAGTGGTTAGGCATCAGTGCATTCAATGGGCTAGGTGGATGGGCCGGGGAAACCCTGCCAGCAGAGTCATCAAAAAGCATAAGAGTCTGCTGCATGACTTGGGCCTCAGACTGCTTGGCTGCTTTGGAAGGGGGTGAGGTGAAAGACTGATGGGCATGGGCTGCAGGTGCCAACTCTGAGCTTTCTGCAGAGAACTGGGTGGGAGATACAGTGAAGGAACTGGCGCCACTATAAACCAAACGTAGAAGAAGAAAAACAGTGGCACTACCTATCTTCCCCTTCACCACAAAAACCGGCTATGACACGGAAGAAAACCCACACAGACGGTAGGGGACTCAACCCTGCAAGCGAATATACATCATCCAGACACATGCGGTGGTGCTCAGCAAAAAAGGAAGTCCCATGAATGCAAGTCCAAGTAAGAGAAGTGTGGCACTCACGAAATGCTGGGCATAATTTGAAACTTTATTGGAATCCAATGCGACTTACATAAAACGGCAGTAGATGCGGGTGCGGGGCGGACACCTCTAGTGTGCAATGCCGGCGACGGCCATTTCGCGCATGTACAACGCGCTTCCTCTGGCCGGAAACTCAGTGCGGGTGCATCAGCACGTACATATTACACACATTCGGGGGCATGTCAGGTCGCGACCCGGCCGTCACCAAGGCAACGCCCGACGCCACCCCAGACTGCACCTCTAATTAAAAACACTGTCAGCCACCCAATCTACTATCGCCTGTACTTGTTCTGGCCTCACCATCCGTAGAGCGGCATTCAGGCCTACCAAATAACGCTGCAGGTTCTGTCGCCTTCTCGCACCTGAGGAAGGTGTTTCACTTGGACCTGTAGTTGGCGCTGAACCGCCACGTCCTCTCCCAGCAACAGGAGCTCCACCAACACTACCACGACCATGCCCACGACCCTTTTTTGATGTTCTCCTCATTATTTGCGTTCACCCACCAAACTTACACATGGTTTATCTCCGATGTCAATTTAACTGCCAATAGTCAACAATTAAGTTCACTAACAGTAAGGCAGCGCCCGTGTCATAAACAGAATAAACTTCTTTAGGTCACACAACAGTGTAACAGAGCAATTCAATACAATTACTTCACTAGCACCAAAAATTTTATTTTTCAAACCAACAATGTAAAAGCAGAGGTTAACGGTTTAATTTGACTGTCAGAAATGCAGCGTACACCGCAAATGTGCTATCTACCACAAATCCAGTGTGTTTGCAACTAACTATATAAATGCAGAGTTCAAAAGGTTAATTAAAATGACTGAAATACAGGGTAGGCCTCAGATCTGCGATGTAGCACAAAACCAGTGTTTATTGCAACAAACTACAGAAATGCAGTATGTCACCGCTAAATTATAAAACAGGTTTTTCAGCGTTCTATGCAAAAGTGCTCTGTGGAACAACAATACGGGTTTATTTCCCTAAAATACACAAATGCAGTATGTCACTGCTAAAATTTGTGCGGTGTATGTAAAACTGCTCTGTGAACCAACAATAACGGTTTATTTCCCCAAAATACAGGAATGCAGTATGTCACTGCTGAAATATAAAATAGGTATTTTTACGTTGTATGCAAAACTGCTGTGTGGACCAACAATACTGGTTTATTTCCCAAAATACACCAATGCAGTATTTCACTGCTGAAATTTAAAATAGGTATTTGTGCGGTGTATGCAAAACTGCTCTGTGGACCAACAATAACGGTTTATTTCCCCAAAATACAGGAATGCAGTATGTCACTGCAGAAATGTAAAATAGGTATTTGTGCAGTGTATGCAAAACTATTCTGTGGACCAACAATACTGGTTTATTTCCCCAAAATACACCAATGCAGTATTTCACTGCTGAAATTTAAAATGGGTATTTGTGCGGTGTATGCAAAACTGTTTTGTGGACCAACAAGACTGGTTTATTTCCCCAAAATACACCAATGGAGTATTTCACTGCTGAAATTTAAAATAGGTATTTGTGCAGCGTATGCAAAACTTCTGCGTGGACCAACAATACCGATTTATTTCCCCAAAATACAGGAATGCAGTATTTTACTGCTGAAATTGAAAATAGGTATTTGTGCGGTGTATGCAAAACTGCTGTGTGGACCAACAATACCGGTTTATTTCCCGAAAATACAGGAATGCAGTATGTCACTGCTGAAATTTAAAATATGTTTTTTTGAGTTGTATGCACAAGTGCTCTCTATAGCACCAAAATACAGGTTTTTGCCCCCAACTACCGAAATGCACTATATCACCCCTAAATTATAAAATAGGTAATGTAGGGGACTTGACCTGCCAGCCAAAAAAAAGGAATTTTTCCTCCACTGAGCTACCAAAAAAGGATTAGACTGATGTCCCTGGCAGGCTGGCAGACATGCAGTTCCAGGGACACTGCAGTTGTTAAAATGGCCCCCGACCCCCATCTCAGTAACAGATGGATAAAAATATATATATATTTTGCAGTATCACTGGGCTCAGGGCTGGGTACAAAAATGTGGGATAGCAGTAGCACCCTCCCTTAATAATTGCTGTAGCTTGAAGATTTCACACCACCAAGTTCAACAGATTTCTTTCCTAATCTCTCTCTGAGAGCACCAGCAGCAACCTGTCCCTACACTAATAGTAGCAGAGTGACGTGCGGCAGTAGGTGACTCCAGCTTATATAGAGGCTGGGTCACATGCTGCACTCAGCCAATCACATTAGTTGGAATGGCTGTGATGGCTTCTTAGGGCAAAGTAGTGAAACGCTTGCTGATTGGCTGCCTTGCAGAATTTCAAAAAGCGGGAAGAAATCGCCGAACAACAAACCCGAACTTTTATGGAAATGTTAGGGTTCGGGTGCTAAAAATCGTAAAGTTCGGTACAAACCCGAACTTTACAGTTCGGGTTCGCTCTACTCTAGTTGTGTTCCTCTAAAAAGAGCTGCTTACAGACATACAGGCAATGCAAAATCGAGGATGAGGAGGTCTGCTTGAAGGTCTGGAATGTGGATTCCACCTCAGGTATCCACTCCATAATGTTCATTCCTTTGTGGGTAAGTGCTGAGATAGGGGCAGTCCACACCTGCATCAAGTTGTTTCTAGAAAAGCTCTCATTTATAATGAAGAAAGACTGGGTGGAGGCGTCTTCTAGGAAACACACAAAGTTTTTTGCAGGGTAGGAAAGCTTTAATAACTTGTCACAAAGTCCATACACAACTGTTTCCAGCTCACATTGTGGTTTCAGTCCCCTCTAATGTTAGGAGACTCACTGGTGAGTGTGACATCATTTTTTTATTGACTTGATGGAGGGTTCCATGTGCCACACACCTGTTTCCATCTCCGAAATATCCGTCATTGGACAAGAGGTGATGGTTCTGGGCTTTTGTGCTGAACACTCTTCAACCTACGCGGTGTAAGTTTACAGTTGACTCGCTGACTTTGCAGTTCCTAATGCCTAGGTACTTTCCCTCAGGGGAAGGTGCCTTAAGAACCCAATGTTAGCCAACCATTAACTGGAGAAGATAAAGCAAGAAAATTTTAGCAATCCATAAAACAGCATGGAGGTTGTCATCAGAAACCCCCCCCCCCCCCGACACACACACACACACACACACACACACAGATCCTGCTAGTACACCGACCCCAAAGAGCCTGCTGCCATTTTACCACCAGATAGCTAGCTGCTACCAGTTGTATTTACCTTCTTTATTCCTGCTTAATGCGGGCACAAAAAGAAAGGTAGAGCCTTGCAATGAAATGTGCTCATCGATCCTGTCCCCACTCAGCAATCATGTCGACCGGCCCTGGCACCACTAAATATCATGTAGGTGGAGCTGCGGCGTGCTGAGTTGATGTAATTGTTAAGCGGCTTAGATGGGATTGGTGAGCGTACATATACGTGAGCATAGTGACTACACTGCGACAGCGTGCTGCTAATAGGAGTCACACTTCTGCGGCACAACTTACACATATTATGGGCCTTATTTCTCATCAGCCGCCCATGTCACTGGCGGGCCACAAAAAACAAGGCCGTGGGCCTTGTGTTTGACACATTTTAGAGCGCCCACTGCCAATTGAAGACTACGTTGAGGACTGCGACTTGGGCTGGGACAGTCCACTGCTGACATTAGCTAAAGCTTGTCTCACAGCCTACTGCCATTTCATGAGGCCTATGTGCCTCCTAGACTTTACCTAGACCAGGCATCAGCAACCTTCGGCTCCCAGCTGTTGTGAAACTACAATTACCAGCATGCTCCATTCATTTCTATGTAAGTTCTTAGACGAGCAGAGCAACTATGCATGGTGGGAGTTGTAGTTTCACAACAGCTGAGAGCCAACGGTTGCCTTCCCCTGACCTAGACCTACTCTTATACATGCTAATTTGTAAATCTAATATCTCTACTAATTTTGGGGTTCAAACTTCGCTGAGCAAGTATCAAGGCAATTGCAGGTCCATTGCGCTACTTGTTATGTCTGCTGCTATCTTGTTACTTTGAGCGGACAGAGGGTTGCCCAGTGTCTGTGCTATAATCTGCTTGTCTGTCCAGGTTCAAACTTTGCTTGATTCCCAGATTCTGCCGCCCGACCCGACCTGTGCCTAATCACCATATCGACTCTGAGCGGCCTGCCTAACCTTTGGACTTGTTTCTCAGATTTGCATAAATTCTGCTGCCCTGACCTTGGCCTGTTACAAGTTTTGTCTGATCCCTTACTGCCACTCACTGGTGTTTCTGACTCCTGTGGGTCAGCTGTCTACCAAACAGGACTACTCCAGGAGGTAGCAGCCTGGTGGCACCCCTATAGTGAATTCCAGATCCCTGTAGAAGGGTTAAAGTGTGTATACAAGGGGACTGCCAGGATAACAATCGAAGGCTTAGCCCAAAGACAAACCGGTTGGTGGACACAGTGGTTCCACACCCACTTATTGTTGCACTCTTATGGACAGATCTGGCTGGTCAGTTCTATATTATTTTTGATGTTTCACCACAATTACTCTTACAATTTCACCACAGTTACAAGCACATTTTTTTGTATATTTTCTTTAAGAAACCTGACTATAAGATATATATTATGTATAACAAGAAATATAATGAATAATATGAAAAGATCGCTCTTAATATATTATACATATTTATTTATTTTATGCACTTATATAGCGCTACTATATTCCGCAGCGCTTTACAGACATTATCATCATGCTTTACCTGGAGGAAACCCACACAAACGTGGGAAGAACGTACAAACTCCATGCAGATGTTGTCATTGGTCAAATTCGAACCTAGGACTCCAGCTCTGCAAGGCACCAGTGCTAACCACTGAGCCACCGTGCTGCCCATTATGATATTATGCCATAGGAAGAGAACAGGATGATTAATGCAGAGTGAAGCTCTATTATTAATAGCGAACAATCCACACTATAAGGCACATTAATAGGAAAACTGAATCCTAGAGTTTGACCATTCCATGGTAGTACAGTCGTGGCCAAAAGTTTTGAGAATTCCATAAATATTGGAAATTGGAAAAGTTGCTGCTTAAGTTTTTATAATAGCAATTTGCATATACTCCAGAATGTTATGAAGAGTGATCAGATGAATTGCATAGTCCTTCTTTGCCATGAAAATTAACTTAATCCCAAAAAAAACTTTCCACTGCATTTCATTGCGGTCATTAAAGGACCTGCTGAGATCATTTCAGTAATCGTCTTGTTAACTCAGGTGAGAATGTTGACGAGCACAAGGCTGGAGATCATTATGTCAGGCTGATTGGGTTAAAATGGCAGACTTGACATGTTAAAAGGATGGTGATGCTGGAAATCATTGTTCTTCCATTGTTAACCATGGTGACCTGCAAAGAAACGCGTGCAGCCATCATTGCATTGCATAAAAATGGCTTCACAGGCAAGAATATTGTGGCTACTAAGATTGCACCTCAATCAACAATTTATAGGATCATCAAGAACTTTAAGGAAAGAGGTTCAATTCTTGTCAAGAAGGCTTCAGGGCGTCCAAGAAAGTCCAGCAAGCGCCAGGATCGTCTCCTAAAGAGGATTCAGCTGCGGGATCGGAGTGCCACCAGTGCAGAGCTTGCTCAGGAATGGCCGCAGGCAGGTGTGAGCGCATCTGCACGCCCAGTGAGGCAAAGACTTTTGGACGATGGCATGGTGTCAAGAAGGGCAGCAAAGAAGCCACTTCTCTCCAAAAAAAAGGACAGATTGATCTTCTGCAGAAAGTATAGTGAATGGACTGCTGAGGACTAGGGCAAAGTCATATTCTCCAATGAAGCCTCTTTCCGATTGTTTGGGGCATCTGGAAAAGGCTTGTCCAGAGAAGAAAAGGTGAGCGCTACCATCAGTCCTGTGTCATGCCAACAGTAAAGCATCCTGAGACCAATTATGTGTGGGGTTGCTTCTCATCCAAGGGAGTGAGCTAACTCACAAGTCTGCCCAAAAACACAGCCATGAATAAAGAATGGTACCAAAACACCCTCCAACAGAAACTCCTTCCAACAATCCAACAACAGTTTGGTGAAGAACAATGCATTTTCCAGCACGATGGAGCACCGTGCCATAAGGCAAAAGTGATAACTAAGTGGCTCGGGGACCAAAACGTTGACGTTTTGGGTCCATGGCCTGGAAACTCCCCAGATCTTAATCCCATTGAGAACTTGTGGTCAATCCTCAAGAGGCGGGTGGACAAACAAAAACCCACTAATTCTGACAAACTCCAAGAAGTGATTATGAAAGAATGGGTTGCTATCAGTCAGGAATTGGCCCAGAAGTTGATTGAGAGCATGCCCAGTCGAATTGCAGAGGTCCTGAAAAAGAAGGGCCAACACTGCAAATACTAACTCTTTGCATAAATGTCATGTAATTGTCGAAAAAACCTTTGAAACGTATGAAGTGCGTGCAATTATATTTCACTACATCACAGAAACAACTGAAACAAAGATCTAAAAGCAGTTTAGCAGCAAAATTTGTGAAACTAATATTTGTGTCATTCTCAAAACTTTTGGCCACGACTGTTGTTTGCAACTCAGCAAATGAATTTCCATGTTAGGTTAAAAATGTAAGCATATTTTATAAAAGATTAGAAGTGAAAAGTGACCCATATTACACCAGTAATGTCCCCCTTTAGTAGAGGATTTATTCAGATAGAGACAACACTCTTGGGCTATCTATTAAAAAAGTAATATTCTGATAGTAGGGTTCTCCTCATCTTCGGCTCTAGGGATCATATCCAGATTTCAAGTAGCCACTGATAAATCACATCCAGCACACGTATTTGTGACTGTCATCTGTTATGGCCATGATGACACCGCATTTAGCAGCAATCGACACATTGGGAGGGTTTATAGTGTATGCTCAGTTCAATGTCGGACAGGGGTGCCTGGGGTCCACCGTACGGATACATTCAAATATTACCTGCTCAAACAGCAGCAAGATGCTACCAGATGCTTGAATATGGGGGTCCCTGAAGCAACTTTAAGAAAGTAGGTCCTGGAGAAAAGAGGATACTGGCTAGCTTTGCTCTATACGTAGAAGACATCTCAGATATCTGATCCTGTCCATAATAATAAACTGGGTAGTTCCTTTACTTATCTATGAAGCTTTTTATATGAACATAGGCTGGTTGAGGTGCTGTACATTGAATATATGTATGTAGTGCAGCAGGTCTACTGTGCTATGTGCCACTTGTGCAAGAGATGGGAGACGAGGAGCCCACCTTGCTCAGGGGCCCACCGGTGGATTCACCTGTACCCCTCTGGGCCAGTTCAAGTCTCAATGTCGGTGCATACTGGTCGACTCACTTTCCTGAGGATAGGTCATTAATATGGGAAACTGGACAACCATTTTAAGTTATACAGAAGACATGATTAGGCAGCAGGTCTCACAATGAAGCTCCACATCTCTCACATGTCTTAAAATCTGAACATTACAATGGCTTCTCATCTAAGTGAATTCTCTCATGTTTAGCAAGTCTTGATTTCTGAATATAAGACTTCCCACATTTTCCACATAAATATGGCTTCTCATCTGTGTGAGTTCTCTGATGTCGAACAACACTTGCTTGAGAGGTGAAACATTTCCCACATTCTGAACATGAAAATGGCTTCTCCCCTGTGTGAATTCCTTGATGTCGTATAAGCAATGACTTCGCATGAAAACATTTCCCACATTCGGGACAAACAAATGGCTTCTCCCCTGTGTGACTTCTCTGATGTCTAACAAGATATGATTTTTGACCAAAACATTTCCCACATTCAGGACATGGAAATGGCTTCTCCCCTGTGTGACTTCTTAGATGATTGTTAAGCCTTGATCTCACAGTAAAATACTTCCCACATTCAGGACACATAAATAGCTGCTCTCCTATTTGAGTTGTCTGATATGCTCCTATGTGAGTTATCTGATGTGCAACAAGACTTGATTTCAGACCAAAGCACTTTCCACATTCAAGACATAAAAATGGCTTCTCCCCTGTATGAGTTCTCTGATGTCTAACAAGACATGTTTTCAGACTAAAGCACTTTCCACATTCAAGACATGCAAATGGCTTCTCCCCTGTGTGAGTTCTCTGATGCTTAAAAAAACTTGATTGATTGTTAAAACCTTTCCCACATTCAGGACATGAATATGGCTTCTCCCCTGTGTGAGTTCTCTGATGCCGAAAAAAACTTGGTTGATTGGTAAAGCCTTTCCCACATTCAGGACATGAATACGGATTCTCCCCTGTGTGGGTTCTCTGATGCTTAGCAAGATGTGATTTTTGACCAAAATATTTCCCGCATTCAAGACACATAAATGGCTTCTCCCTTGTGTGACTTCTCTGATGTTTAACAAGCTGTGATTTCTGACTAAAAGATTTCCCACATTCTGAACATGAAAATGGCTTCTCCCCTGTGTGAATTCTTTGATGTTGTATAAGCAATGACTTCACATGAAAACACTTCCCACATTCGAGACACACAAATGGCTTCTCTCCTGTGTGAGTTCTCTGATGTGTAACAAGATTTGATTTCAAACTAAAGCACTTTCCACATTCAAGACATGAAAATGGCTTCTCCCCTGTGTGAGTTCTCTGATGTCTAACAAGACATGTTTTCAGACTAAAAGATTTCCCACATTCAAGACATGAATATGGATTCTCCCTTGTGTGAGTTCTCTGATGTCTAACTAGAATGGATTTCATGCTATAAGATTTTCCACATGTCAAGCATGGAAATGACTCTTTATCTCTGCAATTTCTCTCATGCAAAAAAAGATTAGATTTCTTTTTAAGACGTTTCTCACTAGAAAAAATGTTCCCACATTTCTGTTTAGTTCTTGTTTTGCCAATCAGTAATTGCTTAGATGAAGGTTTCTTGTGACCAGCGGTATCAGTGGATAGATCTTTGCTGTGAAGGACTGAGGGTACATTAGGAGTTATTGAATCATCTTGTGTGGTATTGTTATCTTCTGCTTCATGATGGGAAGATAAATGGAGATGTCCATGGGAGTCGCTCATCCCGTCTTCCACTGGAAAATGAAACAAAATTATAATATTTTCGCAGCTTTATTAAGGTAATTACAAGCCAGGAAATGTGATCACTACCATCTTCAATAACCTGTAGCATCCCCTGCATAAACACATTGATATAAACTTCTCCCTACCGCATATTGGTGCAACGTGTCATTCTAAAACCACTGGTTGACTTGTTTCAGGATTGAGGGATCTCCTATCACTGGCGATAACCTTTGCCCTTTTTGTCAGATATAAGTGAGGCTCATCTATTCTCAGACCCAGGATTCCTTCAGGATCAAGATCTACCTCCATGATCTTGGCTGCCTGGCCCTCCTTGGCAACTTCCTTTTTAACTGGATCCCATCAGTCTAGAAATCCTTTGGTCTCCTCGGATGTGCAAAACTCCCTCTCCCCCACCTTCCCTGCTGGGCTTCCTGTAACATCTCCTGTGATGCTGGCCTGTACTGACCGAAGACTAGTTTGATAAAAGTACTTTACACATTTACTTTTTTTTGCAGAGCCTCTCTCTTGTCTAAAAGGTTCACCTATTTTAAATTGCCTTTGATCGGTCTTTCGATAACTGCTACCTTGTCCTTATCATTGATGGTCTTGTGATATGGAAACCAGTTTTTTTAAATTACAAGTACTTTCATCTCAAGCAGGTTTGATCTGGTTTTACCAGCTAATTTGCAAGTGTCCTCCTGCCCTTATTTCTCTTATCATCATTAGATGCCTTCACTTTTCCAGTTATTATTTCAGCGGCTATTTACCCTTCATCTTTAGGACCAGGCCCTAATCTGACTGAATGCTTACATCCTGTACTACTGATCTCCCCTGCAAGGTGGGAACCTGTCTGAGAGGGCCTATGGACAACCGGGGCACTCTGACTCGAGAAGGACCCCATGGGTCCACATACTACAGGTTCTTTGGCCTATCGTATCATGTGACCTTTATTCTGAATCGGCATTTACCCTCCAATCATTTTTGTGTTTGTGATTGAATCTATTCACATTGTGTCACATTTTACCGGTGCCAATGAAGATCAAGGGATATTATGGCATTAAATTATTTATTAATATTAATTGTATCATTAATGATGATGAAGAGGAGGTTTCTCTGAACTTCCTATCAATTGTCCAATTAATAAAGACATTTACAATCCAAAAAGATTTATGAAAGGCTCTTACCTTTCACAGACAATGAGATGGGTTTCTCAAGTCCACTCGTCGTTTCAGCAGAACTTTCCTGCAAGATGAAAGACATGAGAAAAATATACCCCGCTGCTAGTTTTTCTTATGTCCAAGAGAAAATGAAACACTTCTACAAGACGTGAATTAGGTTACTTTCACACCAGCAGTTTTGTTGGATCCGTCATGGATCAGCAAAAACGCTTCCGTCATGATAATACAACCGTCTGCATCTGGATCCGGTTGTATTATCTTTAAAATAGCCATGATGTATCAGTCTATGGTGTTCAAGAAAACAGATCCGTCCCCATTGACTTCCCCAAGATCCTATGATGGATCTCAATAGCGGAAAGGGAAAGCGCAGAAGTGAAATTCGCCTTAGAGATGAGCGAATTTCTTGAAATTTGTTTTGGGTCCAATTCGGAGGAATCACTCCAAAAATTCGATTACGACCTGTATCAATTCTACCTCAATTACAAGTGCTCCAATTGGCCTGAGAACTGGTAGATCACACTCTAAGATCTCCTAGGACACATATTATTTCTCTTGTGTTTTTATTTTCTTCAGCCCTTTAACATTAAATAATGTCAGAATGACACTGATATGTATCGCTCTGGGTATTTGGGCAGGCATCTGCCTCCGATACGGGACAACTACTGGAAAGTTTTTAATTTAAAAAAAACATAACACATGAGACGGCACAGTGTCTTTTTAACCCTTTCACACATTTGGACGCATTATTGAGTGTTGAGAAGCAGCCTGTTTAAAAAGACACTGTGCCGTCGCATGTGTTATGCTTTTTAAAATTAAAAACATTCCAATAATTGTCCCATATTGGAGGCAGATGCCTGCCCAAAAATTCTCCCTTTTTGGGAGCAGCAGTGCAATGAGAAAACTCACAAAAAAGGCAGGCAATGTGCAGCCAATTAGGGGTGGTAGTAATGGCACCAGGCGGAGCAGCAGCTGCAGTACAGTATGGAACACCAGGCAGTGGCATCACTGGACTGATCATAAATAGCCAGCAATGGCAGATCTATTCATTGTCATCTGCTGGAAATGTGTGAAAATCCTTAAGCATCCATGTGCCTGAATTATTTTGACAAAGCTAATGTTTTGCAAACGCGTAGGACAATTTTGCCTGCTTGGGTGGGAAAATGCCATCTGCCATGAGGAAAACCCTCCCTGAGATGACACAAGAGGCTGGAAAACATAGTACAGTGATAGCAAACTTGACCATTTCCAGCCACTGTTCCAATCTGCATTCCCAGAAGTCTATAGGGTCAGGGAACAGGGTGTGTGCCAGAGAAATGGCATCGTCCGGGTACAACTGTACCTCTTCAGACAGTGCATGTCCGTTTACTGCATCAGGTTGGGGCAGCAGCTTCTGCTACTTGTTGTAGCAGAGACAGCGGGAGAGTGGAGACTTACATTTTGGTGAAGGAATGGAACTGTACTGCAATTACCACAACTAAATGGTACAGCAGCAACTGCACTGCCAGCAACTTGGCCACGTGGGAGTTCAGTCTGCACACAGGCAAATTGCTGGTTGCAAATAGATTTCCCATGACCGCACATTCTGTTATCGATGTTTAACGATGGAACAGAAGACAAGGAGGAGTATGAGCAGGAGAAGAAGAAGCTGATGATGATGATGAGGTCACTGTACTGCTTGGGGATGTGGCCTGGCTGTAACAAGACTTGGAGAAAGAGGACAGACTCTATTGAATGCTGGCCAGTGCTATTTTCCCACTGGATTTGGTGATGCCGTCTCATGTGCTGCAATAGAGCTTTGTTGCCAATGCTTGTGTTTGAATGTCAATGACATATTTTAATCCTGCAGATCAGTTTTGTGTTTTGGCCTTGTGGAGAAAAACAGCCATACATGAGTTGCTCGCACAGAGCTAGCGGCAGCCAAACTTGTTTTCAGTGGCATCACCAGTTCCTGAGCTCATGAAAATAGAAGTAGATCTGGCTCTGGCCATACATTGCCTCCACTCTTTATTGCAGCCACGCCATCACCCTTCTCCTCTGATGCCGCCTCCTCCTCAGCACACAGATCCCGCTCCTATGTCCTGTCCAACACAAAATAATCATCATAGTCCTAACCCTTCCCATCACTTTTATCAGAAAGTGATATGTCATCGTGGGAGGGGGAGTGAGCCATCCAATCCACAATCTCATCCTCTTTGTCCTCTATAATAATTTGGCTCCTACTAGAAGCTAGGGAGAACTGTGGTCTGCTGCTACTACTACTACAAGCCGGACGGCTGGTGCTGCTAATACTGTTTGCACTACTACAGTCACCCACATTCTAAATCATAGATAACGAGGCACGGGTAGTGGAAGTGCTCATTAGTACAGAAGGCCCAGGGAGTGGGAAGTAAGGCGCTAAGTATTACATTCCGCATATCAGGAGGAGGGGAGGTGAGGATTTTTTTTTTGTCTGGTCAGAGGTCTGCATTTAAGGGACTAAGAGGTGAGGTGGGAGACATAGGTGTGACAGGGGTCTGCATTAATTCAGGGATCTGATATACGGTCTGTATAAATTTTGATTGCAATTTGGGGTCTGTATAAGTATGGGATGTGTACTAATTTTAGGGTCTGATTTGCAGTCTGTATTTTGTTAAGATCTGTCTGGAGGTATGTATTAGTTTTGGGGTTGCCCAATCACGTAAAAAAAAATTTTTTTTTAAACTAATTAGAATGTCATAAAATAATAATAATTATAGTTCTTCTAAAAGCCCCACCAATAATATTAATTCTTTCCCACAGTGCCCTTTGTAGTAATAGTGCCCCAAAGGTAAATGTCCACCATTGTGCTCCAGAAGTAATAATGCCCCTATAGTGTCCATACTAGTAATCATGTTCCCCTAATAGTAATAAAGCACACCAATATGCCCGCCTATCATGCCCCCAGTAGTACTAACCATAGTTAGTACTATCCATAGTGCCCTATAGTAGTTTTAAAGCCCACCATAAAGGCCCAGTAGTAAATATGCCCCAGCTGATCTAATGACCCCCCAGCAGTAATGACAGCCACGACAGTATGCCACAGAAATAATAATGTATGCCTATAGTGCCCCAGTTGTAATAACTGCCCTCTTATAGTGTACCCAGTAGGGTTGCACCAGGTACCGAAGTCTTTATACTTTTTCGATAGTTTGGTACCTGATTTGATACCGGGATTGGCACTTTTTCACTATTGTGCCGCTTAGAATCAGTCACTATCAGGGAACATGGTGCGCGCAAAGCTCAGTGCTCACCATGTTCTCATAAGCATCTGCACAGTGGAGAAGAAGGGAGAGCGTCCCTCCCTCCTCACTGTGACACGGTCAGCCACAGCCACCAACTAAGTAACTGGGTGGTCCCATGGGGGAGTGCCAGGGAGAGAAGGAGGGGGACAAATAGGTGGGCAGGAGAGAGAAAAACTCACCTTGGTCCTCAATGTTGATAAGTAGAGATAAGCACATTTTAAAAAAATTTGATTTGGATGGTTGCCGAATTTCCAAAAAAGATTAGATTCAAATTTATTCATGATGAATAGCGTTAAAAAACAGCTATTTCCCAGCAGCAGAGAGCCTGTATATTGGTGTAGAACACTGTGCAATGCAGAAAGATGCATAGGGCGTCCGCTGTGGTAGTGAAACAGTACTGTGAGTCAGTAGGACACACAGATGACAGGCGTCGCTCTTAGAATCACTTCACACTTCACTTATTTGGTCAGTTACGGGGCCAAAACTGACCAAATAATTCAAGTGTGAACTCTTTTAGACTGTCATCAGCTGACTCCACAGATTTCTACAGAACCTGTTATGTTACACACCGATATAAGTAAAGCCCCCCACCCGACAGAGTCGAGCGGGTGTCAGCAGTAAGTTTGTGTTGACGTCACTGGTTATTTTGGCCTTCTTCTGATCTGTCATGAGTAGTGTTGAGCGAACAGTTCGAGCATAGTTCGGGTTCGTACCGAATTTTGGGGTGTCCGGGACACGGACCCGAAACCGGACATTTTCAAAAAAGTTCGGGTTCGGGTTCGTTGTTCGGCGATTACTTCCCGCTTTCTGAAGGGCTGCACAGCAGCCAATCAGCTAGCGTTTTACTTCTTGCCCTAAAAGCCCATCACAGCCATGCCTACTAATGGCATGGCTGTGATTGGCCAAGTGCAGCATGTGACCCAGCCTCTATTTAAGCTGGAGTCACGTAGCGCCGCTCGTCACACTGCTCTGATTAGTGTAGGGAGAGGACGCAGCTTCTGTGAGGGCGAGATTAGGCAGGGAAAAGTCAGCAACAGCACCTAAAGAACGGATCGATCTACAGCTGTGAATGATTGAACTTCTGCTAGTCACTTGCTCACTGATTTTTAGGCTGCACAGAGCGTTTTTCTGTCACTTATTTTCTGGGGTGATCGGCGGCCATTTTGTGACTTGTGGTGCACCAGAACAAGCTGCCACCAAGTCCATCAATCCATCAATACTAGTTTTTTTTTTGCTATATCCTACATCAGGGGCTTGGCTGTGCTAATTGTCACCCCTAGAAACTCAGGATAGCAATTTCTGTATTTTATTAAGGGGTTAAATACAATTGCCCAAATACCAATCCCCTAAATTTGGTGTTCCAGCTTTGGCTAGCAAAGTATAATACTGTCTGCTGTCTGGCAAAGGATAGATTATTTTATGTGGTGAAATTCAATTGCCAAAATAGCAATACCCTGAATCTGGTGTCCCAGCTGTTGCAGGCCAAGATTCATAGTGTCCGCCAAAACATATATTTTGTTCTGGGGTGAAATTCAATTGCCAAAATAGCAATACCATAAATCAGTGGTTTCAGCTGTGGCTAGCAAAATATAATAGTGTCCGTCAAAACATATATTTTGTTCTGGGGTGAAATTCAATTGCCAAAATAGCAATACCCTGAATCTGGTGTCCCAGCTGTTGCAGGCCAAGATTCATAGTGTCCGCAAAAACATATATTTTGTTCTGGGGTGAAATTCAATTGCCAATATAGCAATACCATAAATCAGTGGTTTCAGCTGTGGCTGGCAAAGTATAATAGTGTCCGCCAAAACATATATTTTGTTCTGAGGTGAAATTCAATTGCCAAAATAGCAATACCATAAATCAGTGGTTTCAGCTGTGGCTGGCAAAATATAATACTGTCCGCCAAAACATATATTTTGTTCTGGGGTGAAATTCAATTGCCAAAATAGCAATACCCTGAATCTGGTGTCCCAGCTGTTGCAGGCCAAAGATTCATAGTGTCCATAAAAACATATATTTTGTTCTGGGGTGAAATTCAATTGCCAAAATAGCAATACCCTGAATCTGGTGTCCCAGCTGTTGCAGGCCAAGATTCATAGTGTCCGCCAAAACATATATTTTGTTCTGGGGTGAAATTCAATTGCCAAAATAGCAATACCCTGAATCTGGTGTCCCAGCTGTTTGCAGGCCAAGATTCATAGTGTCCGCAAAAACATATATTTTGTTCTGGGGTGAAATTCAATTGCCAAAATAGCAATACCATAAATCAGTGGTTTCAGCTGTGGCTGGCAAAGTATAATAGTGTCCGCCAAAACATATATTTTGTTCTGGGGTGAAATTCAATTGCCAAAATAGCAATACCCTGAATCTGGTGTCCCAGCTGTTGCAGGCCAAGATTCATAGTGCCCGCCAAAACATATATTTTGTTCTGGGGTGAAATTCAATTGCCAAAATAGCAATACCCTGAATCTGGTGTCCCAGCTGTTGCAGGCCAAAATTCATAGTGTCCGCCAAAACATATATTTTGTTCTGGGGTGAAATTCAATTGCCAAAATAGCAATACCCTTAATCTGGTGTCCCAGCTGTTGCAGGCCAAGATTCATAGTGTCCGCCAAAACATATATTTTGTTCTGGGGTGAAATTCAATTGCCAAAATAGCAATACCCTGAATCTGGTGTCCCAGCTGCTGCAGGCCAAGATTCATAGTGTCCGCCAAAACATATATTTTGTTCTGGGGTGAAATTCAATTGCCAAAATAGCAATACCCTTAATCTGGTGTCCCAGCTGTTGCAGGCCAAGATTCATAGTGTCCGCCAAAACGTATATTTTGTTCTGGGGTGAAATTCAATTGCCAAAATAGCAATACCCTGAATCTGGTGTCCCAGCTGTTGCAGGACAAAATTCATAGTGTCCGCCAAAACATATATTGTGTTCTGGGGTGAAATTCAATTGCCAAAATAGCAATACCATAAATCATTGATTTTAGCTGTGGCTGGCAAAATATAATAGTGTCCGCCAAAACATATATTTTGTTCTGGGGTGAAATTCAATTGCCAAAATAACAATACCCTGAATCTGGTGTCCCAGCTGTTGCAGGCCAAGATTCATAGTGTCCGCAAAAACATATATTTTGTTCTGGGGTGAAATTCAATTGCCAAAATAGCAATACCCTGAATCTGGTGTCCCAGCTGTTGCAGGCCAAGATTCATAGTGTCCGCCAAAACATATATTTTGTTCCGGGGTGAAATTCAATTGCCAAAATAGCAATACCATAAATCAGTGGTTTCAGCTGTGGCTGGCAAAATATAATAGTGTCCGCCAAAACATATATTTTGTTCTGGGGTGAAATTCAATTGCCAAAATAGCAATACACTGAATCTGGTATCCCAGCTGTTGCAGGCCAAGATTCATAGTGTCCGCAAAAACATTTTTTTTGTTCTGGGGTGAAATTCAATTGCCAAAATAGCAATACCCTGAATCTGGTGTCCCAGCTGTTGCAGGCCAAGATTCATAGTGTCCGCCAAAACATATATTTTGTTCTGGGGTGAAATTCAATTGCCAAAATAGCAATACCATAAATCAGTGGTTTCAGCTGTGGCTGGTAAAGTATAATAGTGTCCGCCAAAACATATATTTTGTTCTGGGGTGAAATTCAATTGCCAAAATAGCAATACCCTGAATCTGGTGTTCGAGCTGTTGCAGGCCAATTGTAAATCTGTCCATAAAAGGATACCTAGTGTAATACGCTACATAAATAAATAGGCAGATAGTGTTAGGTGCCTGTAAAAAAAGGCCTGAATTTGAAATCAATACATTGGGCCAAATATTTCTTTCTTATTGTGGTGCTTGGTGAACGGTAACAATGAGGAAAACATTTAGTAAGGGACGCGGTCGTGGTGGTGTTAGTGTACCCTCTTGTGCTGGGAGAGGATGTGGCCATTCTGCCACAGCCACACGTCCTAGTGAACCAACTACCTCAGGTTCCAGTACCCGCCAGAATTTACAGCGATATTTGGTGGGACCAAATGTCGTTCTAAGGATGGTAAGGCCTGAGCAGGTACAGGCGCTAGTCAATTGGGTGGCCGACAGTGGATCCAGCATGTTCACAACATTATCTCCCACCCAGTCTTCTGCAGAAAGCGCACAGGTGGCACCTGAAAACCAAGCCCATCAGTCTGTCACATCACCCCCATGCATATCAGGGAAACTGTCTGAGCCTCAAGTTATGCAGCAGTCTCTTATGCTGTTTGAAGACTCTGCTGGCAGGGTTTCCCAAGGGAATCCACCTAGCCCTTCCCCAGTGGTGGAAGACATAGAATGCACTGATGCACAACCACTGATGTTTGCGCTGTTTCGAGTACTCCACCAACATGGCCAGTGGCGATGACACCGTTATCAGTGTTACAATACCACTTCTATGTCTCCTTGAGAAAACGCTTAGGGCGATGATGGAAGAGGAGGTGGCCCAGGAGGAGGAGGAGGGGTCATTTTTAGAAATTTCAGGCCAGTCTGTTAGAAGTGGCTCAGAGGGAGGTTTTTTGCAACAGCAGAGGCCAGGTACAAATGTGGCCAGCCAGGGCCCACTACTGGAGGACGAGGAGGATGTGGAGGAGGATGAGGATGAAGCAGGTTCACAGCAGGGTGGCACCCGACACAGCTCAGGCCCATCACTGGTGCGTGGCTGGGGGGATACGGAGGACGATGACGATACGCCTCCCACAGAGGACAGCTTGTCCTTACCTCTGGGGAGCCTGGCACACATGAGCGACTACATGCTGCAGTGCCTGCGCAACGACAGCAGAGTTGCCCACATTTTAACGTGTGCGGACTACTGGGTTGCCACCCTGCTGGATCCCGGTACAAAGACAATGTGCCCACCTTACTTCCTGCACTGGAGCGTGATAGGAAGATGCGCGAGTACAAGCGCACGCTGGTAGAGGCGCTCCTGAGAGCATTCCCAAATGTCACAGGGGAACAGGTGGAAGCCCAAGGCGAAGGCAGAGGAGAAGCAAGAGGTCACCAACGCAGCTGTGTCACGGCCAGCTCCTCTGAGGGCAGGGTTAGCATGGCAGAAATGTGGAAAAGTTTTGTCTCCACGCCACAGCTAACTGCACCACCACCTGATACGGAACGTGTTAGCAGGAGGCAGCATTTCACCAACATGGTTGAACAGTACGTCTGCACACCCCTCCACGTACTGACTGATGGTTCGGCCCCATTCAACTTCTGGGTCTCCAAATTGTCCACGTAGCCAGAGTTAGCATTTTATGCCTTGGAGGTGTCGGCCTGCCCGGCGGCCAGCGTTTTGTCTGAACATGTATTCAGCACGGCAGGGGGCGTCATTACTGACAAACACAGCCAACGTGGACAAGCTGACGTTCATAAAAATGAACCAGGCATGGATCCCACAGGACCTGTGCCTCCCTTGTGCAGAATAGACATTTATAACCGCCTCCCCATCAACCATGTATTCTTGTACTCCGGGG
Organism: Bufotes viridis; assembly: GCA_033119425.1. Taxonomy (NCBI): domain Eukaryota; kingdom Metazoa; phylum Chordata; class Amphibia; order Anura; family Bufonidae; genus Bufotes; species Bufotes viridis. The sequence goes on from CM065592.1 coordinate 445,044,962, forward strand.
CACTTCTTTATTGAATCCTCATTTTTTTAACTTTACCATGATCTTGCGGTGCAACCCAAAGTTAAATGAACCTCTCCTCTGTCTGGGTGGTGGGGCCGAAATAACTGAGAGTGGCCTTCTCCGGTGGTGGTTGATATGACGCATGATTCCTTGCTGTGGGACCTCTCTCCTCTGTCTGGGTGCGGAGCCGAAATAACTGAAAGTGGCCTTCTCCGGTGGTGGGTGACATGACGCATGATTCCTTGCTGTGGGACCTCTCTCCTCTGTCTGGGTGCTGGGCCGAAATAACAGAGTGGCCTTCTCCGGTGGTGGGTGATATGACGCATGATTCCTTGCTGTGGGACCTCTCTCCTCTGTCTGGGTGCTGGGCCGAAATAACTGAAAGTGGCCTTCTCCGGTGGTGGTTGATATGACGCATGATTCCTTGCTGTGGGACCTCTCTCCTCTGTCTGGGTGCTGGGCCGAAATAACAGAGCGGCCTTCTCCGGTGGTGGTTGATATGACGAATGATTCCTTGCTGTGGGACCTCTCTCCTCTGTCTGGGTGCTGGGCCGAAATAACTGAAAGTGGCCTTCTCCGGTGGTGGGTGACATGACGCATGATTCCTTGCTGTGGGACCTCTCTCCTCTGTCTGGGTGCTGGGCCGATATAACTGAGAGTGGCCTTCTCCGGTGGTGGTTGATATGACGCATGATTCCTTGCTGTGGGACCTCTCTCCTCTGTCTGGGTGCTGGGCCGAAATAACTGAAAGTGGCCTTCTCCAGTGGTGGTTGATATGACGCATGATTCCTTGCTGTGGGACCTCTCTCCTCTGTCTGGGTGCTGGGCCGAAATAACAGAGTGGCCTTCTCTGGTGGTGGTTGATATGACGCATGATTCATGCTGTGGGACCTCTCTCCTCTGTCTGGGTGCTGGGCCGAAATAACTGAAAGTGGCCTTCTCCGGTGGTGGTTGATATGACGCATGATTCCTTGCTGTGGGACCTCTCTCCTCTGTCTGGGTGCTGGGCCGAAATAACTGAAAGTGGCCTTCTCCGGTGGTGGGTGATATAACGCATGATTCCTTGCTGTGGGACCTCTCTCCAATTGATATTGGTTAAATTTTATTTATTTTATTTTATTTTAGTTCATTTCCCTATCCACATTTGTTTGCAGGGGATTTACCTACATTTTGCTGCCTTTGGCAGCCCTCTAGCCTGTTCCTGGACTATTTTACAGCATTTTTAGTGCCTAAAAGTTCGGGTCCCCATTGACTTCAATGGGGTTCGGGTTCGGGATAAAGTTCGGGTCGAGTTCGGATCCCGAACCCGAACATTTTCGGGAAGTTCGGCCGAACTTCCCGAACCTGAACTTCCAGGTGTTCGCTCATCTCTAGTCATGAGAGCAACCTCAAAAAAAAACAGATCCTGTTTGTGGAGCATCCTTCTTCACACGGTCAGCATTTGGTCAGTAATCCATCAGTATTGCTCCCATCAGTCTAGAAATCCTTTGGTCTCCTCGGATCTGCAAAACTGCACTCTCCACACCTTCCCCTGCTAGGCTTCCTGCAACATCTCCTGTAATGCTAGCCTATACTGAACAAAGACTAGTTTGGTAAAAATACTTTACACAATTACTTTTTTTTTTGCAGCGCTTCTCTGTTATCAAAAAGGTTCACCTATTTTAAATTGCCTTTGATCGGCCTTTAGATATCTGCTACCTTTTATCATTGATGGTCTTGTGATATGAAATCATAAACCAATCCTGATGCAAAATAGGGACCATGTTATACAGGCCTTACAGCTGCTCCAAAGACGGGATGCGTTGTGTCTCATCTTTCCACCATTCTGAAAGATGAAAAGAAGGGCAAAATAAATGGTGATGTCAATAAGGCCAAATAGGGAAAATAGAGGCCACGTCATAGAGTGGTGAGGTGGCAACAGCAGGTGGAGTCCACACAGTGGCCCAGTCACAGAGTGGGGAGGTGGAGGGCAAAAACAGTGGCGGTAACAGCACAAGATGGTGGGTGGCAGTATGAGCGCATGGCAGCAGGTCTGTGGCATCAGGCAGGTGGCAGCATCAGAATAGTGGATGAAGCAGGTAGTGGAGGAGGAGAGGCTAAGCAGGTGACAAATTTTTGGTGTGGCACCGAGAATGATTTAGCCTGATGCATCAGGCACTGGTGAGTGGAACCCTGGCTGATTCACGCCTGATTCATGTTCAGAAAGTTCAGTCTCTCCCCATTTTGGGTGAAAAGGCAAGTTCTTCCTGGGGTAACTATGGCCTCGGCCACACTAAACCGCCGCTCTGATGCCACACTACTGGCCAGGCAGGAAAGCTTGTTGATGTGGGGTGGCAGGGTGCAGTCCAAGTAAGCCACCACCTGCTAATTCAGGTTCTGCTCCATGTCTTTGCTGCTGTGTGGGTTGTTTCTTCTGTAGGCGGCTGAAGAACACTGCTCATCAGAGACTCTTGACTTAAGTTGCTGTTAATGGAGCTGGTACTGCTCCTACCCCCCCCCTCCAGCATACATAACAGTTGAACGTGACCACAGAGCTCCCCCCCGGTCAGACCTTCCTGAGGATGGGTGATGGCGTACATAGGCAGCAGCCAACTTACTACATAGGATGTCTCGATAGTAGTTCAGTTTATCTTCCCTCTTAGCGGGTGGAAAAAAGGCCCCCATTTTGGACCGGTAACAAGGGTCTAACATGGTGGAGAGCCAGTAGTTATCCTTCTGCCCAATTGTGACAATTCGGCTGTCACTACACAAGCAACTGAAAATGCAATAAGCAATTTGCTCAAGGGACTCAGAGGGACTCCCTGTCTCCATCTCCTCTGCATACTACCACGGTGTCTGGGGGTGATCTGCTTCATCTTCCTCATTGCCCTGTAGCTCCTCCTCTCTTGTCACCTGTGCAGAAAAACCACCCATTTCTATATACATTGCTTGTGCATGAATGTCCTCCTCCAGTTCAGCCCCCACAGGACTCATGTGGCCGTGAGATATCGGCGCCACGTCTCCTGTTCCCTAGCCAGCCAGATTTATCAGCATCTTTTCCAGGACATGAAGCAGTGGAATGACGTTGTTCATCCCGTAGTCCTTGCCACTGACAAATAAAGTGGCCTCCTCAAAGGTCCTGAGCAAACAGCAGGTGTCACGCATGAGCTGCCACTGGCTAACGTCGAAGTTACACAGTGGAGTACTCCTATCCGCCTGCATCATCAAGAAATCGTTTTCGGCCTTCTTCTGCTCATATAGTTGGTGCAACATGTGGAGGGTGGAGTTCCAACGGGTGAAAACATCGCATATCAGCTGATGTTGGGGAACGCCATTCTGCCTTTGCAGCTCAAGAAAGGGTGTGCTATGCAGTTTAAGAGTGGCTGAAGTGCATCCACAGTTTCCTGGCCATTTTCAAGATGTTTTGCAGATGGGTGGAAGACTTTAGGAACTGCTTTAAAACCAAAGCACGTGCTCAGCCCTCCTTGACACAGCGCCGACACAATGTTCTTCCCGTTGTGGGAACTATAAACTAGTGTAAGAAAAATTTTCAAAAATATATATTTTTTTTATTATAAAATTTCAAATCATCACCCTTTTCCCATGCACTCTAAATAAAAATGTAAACAATAAGAAAAATACACATAATGGGTATCACCACATGCGAAAACACCTGTACTATTAAAACATAAAAATATTTTTCCCATACGGAAAACGGCGAAATAGAAAAAAAAGTCAAAATGGACAATTCACTGTTTTTGGTAGCTTTGCCTCCCACAAATTTTTTTTATATAAATTGATCAAAAAGCCTTTACACATCCCAGATTGGTATCAATGAAAAGTACAGATTGCCCCGCAAAAAATGAGCCCTCAAACAGCTCCATACACATAACTACAAAACAGTTATAGGGATCAGTATATGGAAATGAAAAGAAAACAAAACATTTTTTTTTCAGTATTAAAATGCAAGAAAACTATACACATGTGGTATCACCGTAATCTTACTGACTTGGAGAATGAAAGTAACAGGTCAGTTATACGGTATGGGTAACACCGTAAAAACAAAACCCATAAAACTGTTGCGGAATTGTGTTATTTTTCCATTTTCACCCCATTTGAAATTTTTTTCCAACTCCGCACTACATCCTATGCATTAATAAATAAACCTGTCCACAAAAGACCTCGCAGCCTCGTGTGGCGTCACTGTATGTCGGGATCACGCCATACGGTTTTGTCACTGGTTACCAAAACGTGATATTACGCCCTCCCTGGAAGTACGTAAGGTTAGCTTGGCACAGTTTACACAGACACCTCCTGTCCGCACGGGGAGTGAGAGAGGGTTATCCACGCTACCTTCAGTGTGATACAACACTCGCTCACAACCCTGACAAGCTGAGAGCCTTTTCACTGCCCCAGTGAAACAGAGCACTGCCAGCCCGCTAGACTGCCACCAGTTCCTCGTTAGATATAAGCCCGGTCCGTTAACAGGATTATATTGGGTCAGGAACCAAACCGGGTAGCGTATGACATAATGCCGAAACACGGACATGGGGATTTGTGGATCGAGATACAGAACAGCGCAAGATTAATTTATACATTTAATTACCTTAAGGGCGCACTAGACACAACACTATAAACACACAGATATGTACACTGGTCAAATGTGCAAATACAGACGGTGCAATCAATTACCAAATGAAAGTCAGTTACTGGATAAAGGCGTAATACTTTAGCTGTGATGGTGAATGCTGAAGCCACACGGGAGGCAGTGACATAAGCAGGTTTTCCATGGTTCCTCCAAACACGTTACACGAGGTGACCCCCTTCAGAGAAGGACCAAGGCCGGTGCCCTGTGCGGGCATTTTAACCCTTAGTCAGTCACGCCCTCCCTACCCTAGTTTTGAAGCAGGGTCACCTGTGGAGCCTGATTTCCTCTGCCCAACTACCCCTCACCCTGAGCAGATGGCAGGCATTAAATCATCCCTCCGCATATTCCTCACAGCCGGCCTCTACATAACTTCCGCGGATCATCCGCCTGTCTAAATCTAGGCCGGCTCCCTTGCTGATGTGGATTTAAACCATTTTCTACACAAAAAACAGGTATAGAAAATGACAAACGAGACGGGCCAAAAAGTGGCGTATATCTGTTAGTAAATGAACCCCTGTGTGCTTCACATTAATAGTAATTAACCCCGTCATGTACTAGGGATGTCCCGATACCATTTTTTTAAGACCGAGTACCGATACTTTTATTTAAGTACCCACCAATACCAATTAACAATACCAATTATAACATTTAAATAAATAACACATTTATTTTGTGACCATTGACCAACCAAAAGTCCAAAAAACAGAACAGTCCCCAGCCTCTCATGTGCCCCCCAGTCTCTCCCTCTTATCAGCCCCCTCTGGTAACTCAACCCCTCCACTCCCCATTGCTAATGCTTATAGCAATAGCAATGCGCCGCACAGACAGAAGAAGGAGCGCCCAGCGGCCACGGCGCACGTGAGTATAATGCTGCTTACTAACTGACCATGGCAGCCAGGACTTCAGTAGCATCCTGGCTGCCATGGTAACCGATCGGAGCCCCAGCATTACACTGCTGGGGCTCCAATCAGAAGCTGCCACCAATTATGTGGGGGGGGACCCTGTGGCCACTGCCACCAATGATTAATACTGGGGAGGGAGGGAGGGAGGGATGGGGGAGGGAGGGCGCACTGCCCACTGCCACCAATGCAAACTGAAGAAAGATTCCCGGCACCCAACCTCTGACAGGGCTGCGATCTGCGCAATTAACCCTTCAGGTGCCATACCTAAGGGGTTAATTGCGCGGATCATAGCGTCCTGTCAGAGTTCGGGTCAGGGCTGTGGAGTCGGTAGATAAATTGTTCGACTCCGACTCCGACTCCGACTCCTCAGATTTTGAAACTTCCGACTCCGACTCCGACTCCGACTCCTCGACTCCGACTCCTCTGTATTTAATATGCAAATACGAAGCTGTTCCACCAAGTTCTTCTAATCTTCTCTAGCGCAGAGAGGTAGTTGAGCAGAAGCTGCTGCCTTCTCCTTTGTGTGCTGATCTTCTGCTGAAGATAGAGCAGTGGGAGGATCCAGGAAGGGGCAGGGGAAGGGGCATTTATTTTAAAACATGATTTTCCTAGTAGAATCCCATAGTCATGTTTAAAATTTAAGCTGACAAACTGAGTTTACATGTTTTATAGCCTTAGCTGAATGATAGCAGTTTTTCAAATGGTTTACAGCTTCAATCTTGAACTATTGACTATCCGTTCCCTTCACTTATACAAGTGTCTCAGTCCTTAATCAGTTATCAGTGAGAGGCTAGGATAACCATGGGGTCCCTGTAACAGCAGACCACAAGACAATGGAAAGTGTAAGTATTGCCGCTCCTTAAAGGGACACTGACAGGCTGATTTTCCAGCTAAAGATATATATATATACTGGTATTCATCAGAGAATTAGGAATAAAACTATACTAATGTTACCCCCAGTTAAGCTGTACTTGTGTTTAAAAAACATTTTAATCTGTATGCAAATTCACTATCTTTGTGCCCAATGGGGCAGCGTCTCCTGCGGCTTTGTGCCCAGCCGCGCCCAGTACAGCTTCCCAGCGCTGTTCCCCTCGTTATTATTCACTGCACTGGCCTTTTTTTCAGGCTAGCCGAGCGCTGAATTCCTGCGCAGGCGCACGTGTAGAGTGCTGGCAGCAGCCTCGTCTGGCTATGCTGAGGCTGTGCCAGCTTTCTCTCTTCCTCCTCGCTACCTAGTCCTGTCTAGTGCTGCCAGTACTCTACATGTCGCCTGCCCCTTGGGCACAAAGGTAGAGAATTTGCATATTGATTAAAACGTTTTTAAACACAAGTAAACCTCAACTGGGGGTAACAGTCGTCTAGTTGTATTCCTGATCCTCTGATGAATACCAGCAGATATATCAGCCTGTCAGTGTCCCTTTAACTGCACAGTAAAGCATATGAAAAGCGTGCTTCTTCACGGTCACTTAACGTCTTTGTTTAGCGGTAACATGACGCACTGCATGCATTGGCCTTTATTCTTATAGTAGAGAAGTAATTAATTATAACTTTATCTGAATTGGGACATTTAAACTTGCTTTTTTATTCCAATTTTTTTATTCCAATTTAAATCTAGTAGGAGTCGGAGTCGGAGTCGGTCCATTTTTTGCCGACTCCGACTCCAGGTACCCAAAATTGCCTCCGACTCCGACTCCTCGACTCCGACTCCACAGCCCTGGTTCGGGTGCCGGGAATGTGAGTCCCAGCGGGCACAGCTTGTGTACAGAAGTCCCGCCCCCACGCTGATCTGCTGAGAGCGCCACCACTTGCAGGCCAGCAGGTATCGGCAGTGGTATCGGCGACATTTGCACTAGTACAAGTACTCGTGCAAATGTCCGGTATCGGTCCCGATACCGATACTGGTATCGGTATCAGGACATCCCTATCATGTACCTCACATGTACCCCACCATGTTGCCCAGTATGTGAAGAGTACGTTGATGAGATTACTACTAATGTGAGGCATATGGTTTATGAACTCAAACTTTCATGTGCCAATCATGTTCCTCACATAATGGGCAATCAATATTTTGCAAAAATTTTTTTAAAAAAAATACACATTAACCTCATGTTGTGTATTTTTTGTGTTGCATCGAATGGTATAGAGTATTGCAATACTTTTACTTGGTATCAAAGTCTAGTCTGCAGTAGTACTAATTGCCCCCTTATAGTTCTGCTAGTAGAAAAAAATGTCGCCTTATTTGTGCCAGTAGAAAAAAGTGTCCCCTTATATATACTCACATATATTTTGGTAATTAACTGACAAAGCTGCAATTAAACATCCCTCCCCTAACTACAAAAACACTGCACACTGGTATTGACAATATACAATGGCATATCAATGCAGTAAAACACGTAGATTGATGCAGTACAACATGTTAAATAACTGGTATATTGATGCAGTAGTACATTGCATTATATTAAACTGCATGGTACAATGATGCTATACAAGACATTATATTAAACTTTTATATTGAGGCACTCAAATAAGCTAAATCGCGGATTCACAATCAGTAGTTAAACTGAAACTATTTGGCAATTAACAGAGATACATTTAAACGTGCCCTGCTATGAACACACTGGTAAAATGTGCTGAACGGCTTAACCGCTTTCTGACACAGAGATTTTCTATTTTCATTTTTCACTCCCTGCCTTCCTGGAGCCATAAATTCTTTATTTTATTTTTCGTGGAACAAGTTGTACTTTCTAGTGGCACTATATAATATTTAATATGATGTAGTGGGAAGCATAATTTTTTTTTATGGAAGCACTAATTAGTACAGGAGGATCAGAGAGAGGTGAATACAGCTCTCCTCGTGCTAGCTCTGTACTCCCCGCTTCCTGGTCTTCTTCTGCAGGCTCTGCGTGCTGTGCTGTGACTTGCGCACAGTGTGAAGTTGTCGGCGTGCTTTGTGACCTCGCACTGTGCAACGTTGGGTCACAGCACAGCAGGAAGAGCACGGAATCTCAGGAGGGGGTCCAGAACAGGAGAGGGGAGTTAATTCTTTTTTTTTTTTGTCTGATCTGAGGACTGATTAACTTGGAGGTGTTATTGACATGAGGTCTGAATGGATGTGTTAGTAACATGGTGTCTGATCTGATGCCCGATTGGGGGGTCTTATAAACATTGAGGATCTGAGCTTAAGGCCTTATGCACATGAACATATGTGTTTTGCGGTCCGCAAACCGTGGATCCACAAAACACGGACGTTCTGTAATTTGCGGAACTGAACGCAGCCCATTGTAGAAATGTCTATTCTTGTCCACAAAACAGACAAGAATAGGACATGCTCAATTTTTTTTGCGGGGCTACAGAACGGAGCAACGGATGCGAACAGCACACGGAGTGCTGTCCACATCTTTTGCTGCCCCGTTGAAGTGAATGTATCCTCGCCCGAGCCGCATATTCCAAAACAACGGTCGTGTGCATGAGGCCGAAGTCTGATAAAAAATCTTTTTCCTCCTTTACAACCTAGGTGCGTCTCATGGGCAGGTGCGTCTTATAAGTCGAATAATACTGTATACAGATTTTCTAGTTTTTTAATACTGAAAAAAAAAATGTTATGTCTGTGAACTGCATTATCACTGATCACAGACATTAGCCCGTTTGTCTGCTGTATAGAACTGCAAGCACCTGGTGGCTAAGGCACTTGCTCCAGAACAGGCACCATCTTTAGAGACCCGACATACGCCGTACATGTATGGCAGATGTCAGGAAAGGGTTAAAGGGGACAGTTTAGGGGCCATTTTGTTGCTGACAAGTTCCATTTAATTACAATTAATACACTCTTTTATGACACCAGTGTAATGGCGGCTGCTGTAAGCCGCTGTTCCCCCGCTTACCGATGTGATGGGCGCCGTGCTCAGCAGTGATCCTTTTCGTCCACCGCTGCAGTTCTGGGCTCTGTCAGTGTACGTGCTGTGGTTCTGAGGATTCCGCTCCACAGTTTCTACTCAGCCCTGGCCACAGCAAGCTTGCTGCTCATTTCTTGTTACACTGCCCTAGGGGCGGCACGCATCAATCTCTGGGCTATTTGGGTTGGGTAATGTGACTATGCTGACCAACCCTGGCTCTCCTGCATATAGTTAAGTGGTTCAGGCCCCTTCCCAGATGCCTCAGTGTCAAGGTCCTTGTGTTTGCTAACTTCCTGATACTCACGTGTGTTCCTGACTTATACCTCGTTCCTGGATTCCGCTAACCGTCTGATCCCTGCCTGCTTGCCTTGACTCTCCTGATGCCGACCCGGATTGCCTGCCCTGACCTTTTGCCTGTCTGACTGCGCCTCTGCCTCATCCTTCGGTCCCGCACTGTTGCTCCTGGTAACGGCTTTGCCTGCCTGACTACGCTTGTACTACTGGTACCTACTCAGGTACCTCCTAGTCTGCCTGGACCAGCTGCCTCGTGTGCCTACCCTCCTCAAGAGGTAGCGACTTGGTGTTCCCCTTGGGAAAGTCTATCCCCACCATCAGGAATATTGTGAAGAATCGAGGGGTTTCCTTAGACAATGCCCTTAGAGGAGGTGGGACACGTGGCACAGTGGGTTCACATCCGCTGGTTCGTGACAACCAGAAACCATTTGCAAACAACAATAACATATAATACAGCGTACAGTATACTCCACTGCTGCTGGGGGAGGTCAGTAGAAAGCTCCATTACAGGAGAGGATTTGTAGGAACCTCAGCTTCACCTACCTGATGATCCAGTGGGATATTTGGTTTCTCCTCTGGACAGTCCTGGGAATACTGAGGACTGGGACATCTCTCTGGTGGATTTCTCTGACTGGATCCATCTGTAGTAAATACACACAGTGACTGAATACATTGTCTATATCCAATGATGAGTGAATCTGTGATGCCGGCCGGTCCGTGGCTGCTGACATCTCCTTGTTCCTTAAAGGCAGTTGGAGCGCTTACCCAATTCCCTGCTCCGGTGGACCATACCTGATGACATTTCATCGTTCGGTCCAAAGCGTGCTGATCTGTGGTCAGCTCATGGCCTGCAGTGGCTTTTTCCGCCTGTAGGGAATGTGCCTCCTCTGGTGGTCCTCTGTCCACTCTATCGCTAGCCTCCCTGGGATATTTAAGGCACTGTCCCCTGTGGAATGGTGCCTGAGTAAGAGGTTCTAGTTGCTAGTTTCCTACCAAGGAGATCCACTCGAGTTCAGTTGCACATTTAGACTGTTTTCAGACGAGCGAGTGTGACGAGCGTTACATAGCTAGTAAATATCGGCTACACCCTGTCAACTGGCGACGGATCAAGAGGTGCTCACCCCGGAACTTCACTCCAGTTCGTATACAAATTCAAAAACCGTATATGTCAAATGGGGGACACACTCGCTTTGGGACATACACACTATTTAATTCAAGATAATCACATATACTAGGTCATATAAAAGAAACATGCAACGTATTAAAAAAACGGTAAAAATAGACAGTGTAAAATCCAATCAGATGGGTGATTGTATGGACATGTGGATCCAAAGTCACTGTATTTAACACACTGTATATTGCCCAAAAGGTATTGGATTGCAGTCCAGATTTTTCACAAATAGGCAAAGGTGTATTACTGCCCTCCAATGTGTTGCACCGCACTACAAGCGGTGTATTAGAATCACTTGCATTTTCTGAGAGCCTGGATCAAAGGTCAATATATGTTCAGTAATTTATTACTAATTACAATGGATGTTCTCAGCTATGTAGTAATCATTTATGCTGATCGACCAGTGAACCCAAACTCTTCAGTCCTGCGCTACTAAGTGCGCTATCTTTTGGGCACTGCACAAGTTGTAACACTCTGCATATATTCACTTGGATGCCGTTCACCTCATAAGTTCATTCCATTCGACATTCGGGTAATGCGGTCTCTTACCTTCCTCCTCCTGGATTCACGGGTTTCTGTTCAGCGTCTCCGCTGTGTGCTTCCCAGACACCACTGGCGTCCCGCGTGATGTCAGAGTCGAACGTGGCGTCCCACGTGACTTACCCGGGAGCGGAATACTGCTGGGGGAGAGGTAGAGGTTTCCGCTGGGACTCGATGTCTCTGGCTTTTTCTTTTTTTTCTGTTTATCTTGCACTTTTATGACCTCCGGCCGGAATGTCCTTTTTTGTAATATAGACGACACTGTTGGATCCCAGGAGCGTTTCGGGGGATAGCCCCCTTCTTCAGTGGATTACAACAGTGTGTTTAAGGGCCGTCTTATATATGCCTCCAATTGACCCATATCCTCAGTCTGACATAAAAACCGGAATGGAATGTGGCCATGATTCTCAATGTTTTACATATCCATCATATTTAAAATCTTTATAGACCACAATTAATAAAAAATATAAAAATAGCATTCCAATAGCTACATGTCATGCGTATATTAATTTCCAGACAGAAATTTTGACCACACATACATCCCACTCGAGATGAAATATTAGTGAATTCAACGTATATAGAAATGAGAGCAACATGAATGGGGTGCCAGAAGCTGATGGAGAGATAGATGATGGATTATCCATCATCCATCAGCTTCTGGCACCCCATTCATGTTGCTCTCATTTCTATATACGTTGAATTGAATGTCCATACAATCACCCATCTGATTGGATTTTATACTGTCTATTTTTACCGTTTTTTTAATACGTTGTATGTTTCTTTTATATGACCTAGTATATGTGATTATCTTGAATTTAATAGTGTGTATGTCCCAAAGCGAGTGTGTCCCCCATTTGACATATAGAGCGTTCTATAGCGTCATAAATCTGTATAATGCGATCCCGGCAGTGCTAGGAGGTTAAGACAGGTACTGCGCTGGGAGTCCGGAGCGTGACACTTGCTCGTCTGAAAGTGGCCTTATTGACCTCTGCCTGTTAACTGGATTTAACTTATTGCTGCCTGACCTGACCTCTGCCTGTTTTTAGTACTGACCCTCTGCTGCCTACTCTGATCTTTGCCCTGTTTACTGCATTGCGCAAACGCTCTCTCTGTCTTTGCTTGTCTTGTGGCTACAGTTCTGACTGATACCTTGGTGCTTTTCGTTGGTATCTCTTGATCCCAGTGGATCAGCAGTTGATCCCAGTGGATCAGCAGTGACTGAACAGAGACTGCGTCCAAAGGTAGTGGCCTGATGGTTTCCCTGCAGTGATGTCCATATGGATTAAAGGGTAAGGACCGGGGGGATGGGTAATCTAGCTGCTCCTTCAGCAGTAGCCCCAGCCAAATCTGTGGCACAGCACATCTACATCCGCACTCTAATTCAAAACTATTCACCCCTCTACAGTCATGGAAGGTCTCCTCTTACCCGGTGATGTGAGGGGCTGGGGATTCTCCATCATGACGTCCTTGTACAGATCCTTGTGTTCTTCTAAATACTCCCACTCCTCCATGGAGAAATAGACAGCGACATCCTGACACCTTATAGGAACCTGACAACACAAGGACACAGTCATTACCAGACCCTCCCTTGGCGTTATTGTATAATGTCCCAGCATTCCCAGCAGCGCTCACCTCTCCGCTCAGCAGCTCAGTGATCCTGGTGGTAAGTTCTAGGATCTTCTGCTCATGTATCAGGGAATGAGGTGGAGGCTCGGTGATGGGGCTCTGGGTCCTGCTCCATCCTCCTGACACACGGGGTGTCACACACTCACCAGACGACTTCTTCACTACTGTGTAATCCTGTGTACGGGAGACGCCGATCACTACAGAGATTCTAAGAATCCTTCACCTTTCCAGACATTTCCCTGGTTTATTACTAGAGATAAGAGTGATGTCATGTGAGACTCTCACCTCTCCGGTTATCAAGGACATGATCTTCAGGGTGAGGTCTAATATCCTCGCCGCCAGGAGGTCTCTGTCCTTCTCCATCCTTGGTGGGGCCTTGATGGAAAGGACCATTGTCTATCATAAGAAGAGAGTCCTGAACCTAAGAAACCTGAGGGAAACAAGGAGGATTGTGAGCAAAATCACATCTTACATGAAGTAAAGTGTCTCACAAACTAAGAATGACAAAAGTCTACCAATATTGTACAGCAGAGGTGACTTATTCTATTGAGGTGTCTTATACATACCAGACTGGTGACCATAATAAATCAGTCAGCCAGCCTCCGGCTATACAGTGACTACAGTGTTACACCGGATACACATCGCAGTCTACAACATACAGCAGACAGAGCTCAGCTTTTTTTACTGTAAATGTCTTTATTTATGGGATGACTGATAGGAAGTTCACAGAAAGTTGATGTGACATGCTTTCTGCAGCCTTTGAGAATTTGAAAGTTTTCCAATGTAATAACTCACATTTGGTCTCAGCATTGTGTTTAAAGTGTACCTGAGTTTTCAAAAAAGGTTTGGATAATAGCAGCGCTTCTCTGAACAGGAAGTAACTGTTACGTTTGGGCTTACCTTAAGTTTATTTCAGCCATATTATCTCGTTTCAGCTGCACAGCTAGATGCATCTCACTCAGAAGCACGGGGTGTCTCCTTTCTACAGGTACTGCACGCAGTGACCTCACTTCCCTTACTTTGCACTATGTTTTTTTCTAAGGAGCTCAGAAAGCTGATAAAGAGGGATAAATCACACTTACAGAAAGGCAGGAGGCTCCTGTGATCTTCAGAAGCTTTGTAGAAGCAGTTATTTTATCAGGGTCAGGATCTCTCAGCTAGCTCTGACACCCCCCACTTCCTCTCATCCGTCTTCTGGGTCTGGGTAATGTTTCTGTACAATGACTCCTACTTCTTTGATCGTTTCTCGGTCACTGGGATTTAATGTGAAATAACTGGATTAATAACTACTATATTCCAGGGATTCATTCAGGCCTTGCGGTGTCAGGGAGATAAACCGGAAGATCCAATACTAGGGTTGAGCGAACCGATGGAAGTTCGGGTTCGCCTGGTTCGGGAACCGAACTTAACCCCGGACCCCATTAAACTCTTGGGGACACAGGACGTGCCTGTACGTCCTGTGTATTTTCGATCACCGCTGCCATGCTTGCCATGGTAATGGTAAGTCTGATCAGACTTTGTAAAGTTAAAAATACAGTACAGTACACCATCTAGTGTACTGTGCTGTATTATACAGACATCAGACCCACTGTATCTTCAAGAATCAAGTGGGTCTGGTTAAAAAAAAAAAACACATTTATCACTGAATAAAAATTAAAAAAATTAATTACACTACACAAATTATGTATTGCCGCGTCAATAAAAACCTGCTCTATAAAAATATCACATGATCTAACCCCTCAGGTAAATACTGTAAAAAAATTAAATAAAAACAGTGTAAAAAAAAAAAACACCTCGCATCACAAAAAGTGTATAAGCAAGCGATCAAAAATGTATACGCACCCCATAACAATCAAACCGTCATCTCATCCCGCAAAAAATGATACACTACATAGGACAATTGCCCCAAAAAATAAAAAAATATGGCTCTCAGACTATGGAGACATTAAAAAAAGATTTTTTTTTGTTTCAAAAATGATATTATTGTGTAAAACTTAAATAAATAAAAAGTAGACATATTAGGTATCGCCACGTCTGTAACAACTATAAAAATAACACATGACCTAACCCCTCAGGTGAACACAGAAAAAAAATTATATAAATACGGTGTCAAAAGCCATTTTTGTCCCTTACATCACAAAAAGTGTAATAGCAAGCGACCAAAATGACATATGCACCCCAATATAGTGCCAATCAAACCGCCCTCTCATCCCACAAAAAATGAGCCCCTACATAAGACAGTCGCCCAAAACATTTAAAAAAAATATGGCTTTCAGAATGTGAGGATGCAAAAATGCTTTATTATGTAAAACTGAAACAAAACCCCCCAAAAAGTTGTCATATTTGGTATTGTCGCGCCCGTAACAACCTGCTCTACAGAAATAGCACATGACCTAACCTGTCAGATCAACGATGTAAAAAATTTATCATTTTAATCCTTTTTTTAAGTAACAAAGCAAGGGTTAACAGGCAAACAAAACTCAATATTTATTGCCCTGATTCTGTAGTTTGCAGAAACACCCCATATGTGGTCGTAAGCTGCTGTACGGCCAAACTGCAGGGCACAGAAGGAAAGGAACGCCATATGGTTTTTGGAAGGCAGATTTTGCTGGACTGGTTTTTTGACACCATGTCCCATTTGAAGCCCCCCTGATGCACCCCTAGAGTAGAAACTCCATAAAAGTGACTCCATCTAAGAAACTACACACCTCAAGGTATTCAAAACTGATTTTACAAACTTTGTTAACCCTTTAGGTGTTCCACATGAGTTATTGGCAAATGGAGATGAAATGTCATAATTTCTATTTTTTTGTTACCTTGTCTCAGAAAAAAGTGTAATATTGTGCAACCAAAAATCATATTTACGCTAAAATAGTACCAACAAAACTGACAACTTATCCCGTAGTTTCCAAAATGGGGTCACTTTTTTGGAGGGGTGCAGGGGTGCATCAGGGGGGCTTTAAATGGGACATAGTGTCAAAAAACCAGTCCAGCAAAAGCCGCC
Organism: Bufotes viridis; assembly: GCA_033119425.1. Classification (NCBI taxonomy): domain Eukaryota; kingdom Metazoa; phylum Chordata; class Amphibia; order Anura; family Bufonidae; genus Bufotes; species Bufotes viridis. The sequence continues at coordinate 445,061,019 of CM065592.1, forward strand.
TTCCAAAAACCGTATGGCATTCCTTTCCTTCTGCGCCCTGCCGTGTGCCCGTACAGCAGTTTACAACCACATATGGGGTGTTTCTGCAAACTACAGAATCAGGGCAATAAATATTGGGTTTTTTTTGGCTGTTAACCCTTGCTTACTTACCAGCGCTCCAGATGGCGACCAAAATGGTCGCCAATGCGCCTTAAAATTTGCAGATGGCGACGAGACTTTTCAGCCTTGTCGCCATTTGCGACAGGGCTGCCGTGCTGTAGTTGAATATTGCGGTGGGGCATGAGCATAGGTGACGCGCTGTCATCTCAGACTTCTAGAGGAACAGACAGGAACGGCAGGTGAATTTGGGTGGGGCTGAGGTGAGTCTCCATGGTGCCGTAACAGGAAGAGGCAGAGCCCACGTGTCATGACAGCAGTGTCGGGAGCAGCTTCCAGCCAGGGTGTGTGAGGAGGACGCTCTTAGTGGGAAACTCTCTGATTCGGAGCGTTGTTCTCGCGGCTCAGGGATGCTGTGTAAGCGTCGCTGGTGTTCGGGGAGCAGGGCAGAGCCAAGATGAGCGTGGCCGGCGGGGGGGAGATCATCCGTATTGCTAAGAAGATGGTGCAGAAGAAGAACATGGTCAGTGGTGCCCGCTGTGCCCGGCGGGTGAGGGGGCGCTGCCTGCTGCGGGCTCACTAAGGATGACTTACCTGCGGCCAGCGGGAGTCACCTGAGAACAGAGCGGGCTGACTGCAGGAGCTCTGCTCTGGGCCCTCAGGTCCTCCTTGGGTGGTAACAGAAGTGCCCCCCTGATGCAGCAGAATACAGGCTGCTGTGTATGGAGGGCTGTATCTGAGGCATCAGGGTGACCAGCCTCACATATTAATACTCTAATTGTTCCCTTTCTGATCAGGTTCTGACTTTGGGGCTCTGTTCACACTGGCGTGTTCATCGGTCTGTCAGGATCTCTAGTATCTGTTATGGGAGCACTATTCTTAAGTCAGTAAGGTCAGTCGGGGTTTGTCCGAGAACTGATCCAGTATAGCGGTCATGAGGCTGGTGTCCACCTAACCTTAGAGGACCTGGAAACAATGGCAGATGGTCTGCACCACTGCTTGGCATAGAGTCTGTGAATATGGCGACAACTTGGCGCTACCATTCTCTTGTCAAAGGGGCGTGTCTCTACAGTCTGTCTCTAATAGTCTTTTGTCAGTGTGTGTGTGTGTAGGGACACACTCTAACTGGTAACACCTAGTTGTCAACATGCTTATATTTCTAGTAGGTGTAGTAGAGGAATGGCAAAATTCTGAATGGTTCTCCAGAATTTACTAAGTATTAATAACAGACAGAAGGGATGACAGCTCCTCTTTACAGGGCGTGTCCTGAATTATTATATTATAGCTCTAACCTACTGTTAAAACTAAAAAAATGCATGAGGCCAATGATTAACTACAGAGTGTCAGCTCTGCAGCCAAAACAAAATGTTGTACCCACTGGGCAGCTGTGCTAAATTAAATGGGGCTGTAAAAGTTTTTTCCATTGTCTTAACAGCATCTCAGCAGGTTAACCGCTTTAAGGCTGTTAGAGTCTTCTGATGTCTGTTAACCGAACACTCCTTTGGCAGTAGAGTGTTCGTAGAGTTCAGAGTTCATAGAAATGAGTGCACAACCCCTTTAACTGTGTGGGCTGGAGCCTAGGAAACCTCATGCTCCTAAGCATCCCCTAGCCATGTGGGTGAGAGCAGGTGGGGGTTTTAATGAGGGAAAAGTGAGGGGGTGTAATGAAGGACAGTCAGCCTCAAGATTGACGAGGTTAGAACAACGAATCGAAAGGAGAGACAAATTGGCAACTATACAAGGTAACACACTTTTTTTTATTTATTAGACCGCAATTATATGTTTTTTAAATTTGGCGACTAAAAATTTTAATTTGGCTCCTAAATTTTTCAGGTTAGGAGCCAATGGCTCCTTGACATTTTTTTTTGTCTGGAGCCCTGCTTACTGGAAAAAAAATGGATTAAAATGGAAAATTTGCCAAGAAATTGCAATTCTGAAATCTCATCTCGATTTGCCAATAATGCTTGTAAAACACCGAAAGGGTTAACGACATTTGTAAAAATCAGTTTTGAATACCTTGAGGGGTGTAGTTTCTAGAATGGGGTCATTTTTGGGTGGTTTCTATTATGTAAGCCTCACAAAGTGACTTCAGACCTAAACTGGTCCCTAAAAAGTGGGTTTTTAAAAATTTGGGAAAATTTTCAAGATTTGCTTCTAAACTTCTAAGCCTTGTAACGTCCCCAATAAATAAAATGGCATTCCCAAAATGATCGATACATGAAGTAGACAACAGTGCTGCCCCCTTAGTGCCCTCACAACAGTGCTGTCCCCTTAGTGCCCCCTCACAATAGTGCTGTCCCCTTAGTGCCCCCTCACAATAGTGCTGTCCCCTTAGTAGCGCCCCCTCACAATAGTGCTGTCCCCTTAGTGCCCCCTTACAACAGTGCTGTCCCCTTAGTGCCCCCTCACAATAGTGCTGTCCCCTTAGTGCCCCCTCACAATAGTGCTGTCCCCTTATTGCCCATTCACAATAGTGCTGTCCCCTTAGTGCCCCCTCACAATAGTGATGTCCCCTTAGTGTCCCCTCACAATAGTGCTGTCCCCTTAGTGCCCCCTCACAATAGTGCTGTCCCCTTAGTGCCCCCTCACTTAGGGCCCAATCGGCCGCTCCACCAGATTGGGAGGAACAGTGACGCTTTTCTTAGTGGGGCAACTAACAAATATTACAGTATGGGGGCAACAAGGAAACACCAGTACACGTAATGAGCGTTTTTTATTCTACATGGGCATTTATCACAATATGTATCATTAGCACAATAAATTTCTTAATATCATTATCGTGGGAATATTTTTGATATCGTCCAACCCTAGGCACTACAAAGGGGACAGCACTATTGTGAGGGGGCACTAAGAGGACAGCACTATTGTGAGGGGGCACTAAGGGGACAGCACTATTGTGAGGGGGCACTGAGGGGACAGCACTATTGTGAGGGGGCACTAAGGGGACAGCACTATTGTGAGGGGCACTAAGGGACAGCACTATTGTGAGGGGCACTAAGGGGACAGCACTATTGTGAGGGGCACTGAGGACAGCACTATTGTGAGGGGCACTAAGGGGACAGCACTATTGTGAGGGGCACTAAGAGGACAGCACTATTGTGAGGGGCACTAAGGGGACAGCACTATTGTGAGGGGGCACTAAGGGGACAGCACTATTGTGAGGGGGCACTAAGGGGACAGCACTATTGTGAGGGGCACTAAGGGGACAGCACTATTGTGAGGGGCACTAAGGGGACAGCACTATTGTGAGGGGGCACTAAGGGGACAGCACTATTGTGAGGGGGCACTAAGGGGACAGCACTATTGTGAGGGGGCACTAAGGGGACAGCACTATTGTGAGGGGGCACTAAGGGGACAGCACTATTGTGAGGGGGCACTAAGGGGACAGCACTATTGTGAGGGGCACTAAGGGGACAGCACTATTGTGAGGGGCACTAAGGGGACAGCACTATTGTGAGGGGCACTAAGGGGACAGCACTATTGTGAGGGGGCACTAAGGGGACAGCACTATTGTGAGGAGGCACTAAGGGGACAGCACTATTGTGAGGGGGCACTAAGGGGACAGCACTATTGTGAGGGGGCACTAAGGGGACAGCACTATTGTGAGGGGGCACTAAGGGGACAGCACTATTGTGAGGGGGCACTAAGGGGACAGCACTATTGTGAGGGGGCACTAAGAGGACAGCACTATTGTGAGAGGGCACTAAGGGGACAGCACTATTGTGAGGGGCACTGAGGGACAGCACTATTGTGAGGGGCACTAAAGGGGACAGCTGTGAGGCGGCACTAAGGGGACAGCACTATTGTGAGGGGGCACTGAGGGGCAGCACTATTGTGAGGGGGCACTGAGGGGCAGCACTATTGTGAGGGGGCACTGAGGGGACAGCACTATTGTGAGGGGGCACTACTAAAGGGACAGCACTATTGTGAGGAGGCACTAAGGGGACAGCACTATTGTGAGGGGCACTAAGGGGACAGCACTATTGTGAGGGGGCACTAAGGGGACAGCACTATTGTGAGGGGCACTAAGGGGACAGCACTATTGTGAGGGGGCACTAAGGGGACAGCACTATTGTGAGGGGGCACTAAGCGGACAGCACTATTGTGAGGGGGCACTACTAAGGGGACAGCACTATTGTGAGGGGGCACTAAGGGGACAGCACTATTGTGAGGGGCACTAAGGGGACAGCACCATTGTGAGGGGACACTAAGGGGACAGCACTATTGTGAGGGGGCACTAAGGGGACAGCACTATTGTGAGGGGGCACTAAGGGGACAGCACTATTGTGAGGGGGCACTAAGGGGACAGCACTATTGTGAGGGGGCACTACTAAGGGGACAGCACTATAGTGAGGGGGAACTAAGGAGACAGCACTATAGTGAGGGGGCACTAAGGGGACAGCACTATTGTGAGGGGGCAATAAGGGGACAGCACTGTTGTAAGGGGGCACTAAGGGGACAGCACTGTTGTGAGGGGCACTAAGGGGACAGCACTCTTGTGAGGGGGCACTAAGGGGACAGCACTGTTGTGAGGTGGCACTAAGGGGACAGCACTGTTGTGAGGTGGCACTAAGGGGACAGCATTATTGTGAAGTGGCTCTAAGGGGACATCACTATTGTGAGGTGGCACTAAGGGGACAAGCACTGTTGTGACTCCACTAAGGGGACAGCACTGTTGTGAGGTGGCACTAAGGGGACAGCACTGTTGTGAGGTGGCACTAAGGGGACAGCACTGTTGTGAGGTGGCACTAAGGGGACAGCACTGTTGTGAGGTGGCACTAAGGGGACAGCATTATTGTGAAGTGGCTCTAAGGGGACATCACTATTGTGAGGGGGCACTAAGGGGACAGCATTATTGTGAAGTGGCTCTAAGGGGACATCACTATTGTGAGGTGGCACTAAGGGGACAGCACTATTGTGAGGGGGCACACATGTTTTTATCCATCATTAATCAACATAAATTTTGAGAAAAAACAAAAAGCCCCATTCCATCTACACGACGACCTATGCCGCGGAACATATTTTGTACTTCTAGTCTATGGTGTCGCACTGTGACATTACGGTTGTCACCTTTCCCAACACAAGTTAAGCCTCATCCCAATGTGCTATGTCATAATGTGGCTCCCAGAATAAATAATGCCCACTTTAGCACCCCCTATTATTAAGTATCCTCATTAGAGCCCCCCAGTAACAATAATGCCCCCATTAGTTCCCCCAGAATTACTAATGCTCCCTTCTCTTCATCTCCTCCATTTGATGGCGCCGCTGATTCCAGCATGATGACGTCTGGCAGGTCCTGTCCTGATACCAGTGAGCAGCGAGTGTTCACAGCAGCGCCATCTAATGGAGGAGGGGGGATAAAGGCTGTGCTATAGAGCTCCCCACAATGGCAGCGCTCATTAGTAACAGCCCATATAGAAAAATACCGGTAAGTATTATTGCTGGTAGAAAAAATTACTGGCACCGGCAGAGGCACCAAATTACCGGCTAATGAGATACTGGCCGGGTGGTAACCCTACTGGTCATCAGTGTGCGGTAGGTGGGGGCTCGTCTCTATCAGGACCCCACTAATCCTGAGAATGAAGGGGCTGCAGAGCTGCTTTACTGCTGAATCTCCTCCACAGTCCCTGCTCATTAGAGCTCCGGCCTCCGCTGTGCAGGGAAAGTGAGGAGAGGACACAGCGCTGCAGCCCCTTCATCTAGAAGAGGTTGTCCCCACCGATCACACACTGACTCCATATCCTAGTGATATCACAGAACATTGTGTGATGGAAGACCCCTCTAATCCAGGAGAACAGCCACTCTTACAGGGGTCTGGGGGGTCTCCTAATATTCCAGGGGGAGAGCAGACATGTCTGAGGAGAACTCCCCTCCTGACCTCCAGACTGTGTGAGCAGAGACTCTCTATGGCCGGTGCTGCCCCCTGCTGGCTGGACCTGCTATATATCACCTATAGAACCGCTCCATTCTAATAAAGCCAGAACCAAGTCACACATCCCCGACCAATAACTGACCTGCAGATCTCACCTCCTGGGGCTGCAGGACCTGCGGTGATGTCACAGCCAGGTGATTAGTTACATAAAATAGATTACTAGCTGCAGGACCTTTGATGACATCACATTAGTCACATGACAGGAATTGCTAAATAGTAACAAAAAAAACTACTTCTTCACTCCTCCCCTCATGTGACTAATCACATGGTCATGACATCATCACAGGTCCTGAAGTCACTAGGAAACAACTTCTATAGATAAGTTAGGGCAGCGGCAAAACTCCATACAGGAAACGGACCTCCTGACCCACTGGGCCACCTGACATTCTCTTGTCACGTGACTCTGAATCGGCAGTCTGATTGGTTGTGTCTAAACTCCAGACAGGAAACGGACCTGGTCCTTTTCAAGTATGTGACATAGCCCGCTCTATATGAGCTGTCTAAACTCCATACATGGTACGGACATCTCGGCCCCCTAGTGGAGAGTCCTCCCTACCCTCGGCGCATGCGCAGTGGCTCGTATTTTTACCTACCCTCCGTGCGTTCACAGCAATTCTATGTGTGAAAGTTGCCTACCCCGTCCTTGTGCGCCTGCGCCGACACACCTCCTTGTCAGCCACTCAGGTGGCGAGCTCTGCCACACCTCCTTCCAATGTGGCTACGTCACTACCGGAAGTGACGAGGTAGCAAAATTTAAAGGGGTATTCCCATCTTGCGATTTCAGCCTCACCTCAGCCAGCTCTGCTATTAACTTCCTGGTTTCCTGCTGCTAAGGCTGGGCGGGCTTAGGCAGTTTGAGTGAAGGCTGGCCACGCCTCCTTATGACATCACACTCCTTATGACAGGCCTTTCCTTGTAAATGTGAGAGCGCACGACGCCGGGCGGCCGCGCATGCGCAGTTCAGTATTCCTTAGATCCTCTTCTCAAATAGATGCTGAACAAAAGAATATAGATCTGCACATGTGCGGCCGCGACCGTGCATGCGCAGATCTATATTCTTTTGTTCAGCGTCTATTTGAGAAGAGGATCTAAGGAATACTGAACTGCGCATGCGCGGCCGCCCGGCGCCGTGCGCGCTCACATTTACAAGGAGAACCCGGACACTCCATCGCACAAGTTCTTGTGCGCAAGCGCGGCCCATGGATGCGGCAGGCGATAGGTGGCCGTATCCATGGGATACCAAGACAAACAAAGCAGGAGGAAAAATCTAATTTGGGGGAAAATAGTAAGGCCTCTTTCACACGAGCGTGTCCGGATTAGGTCCGGATTAGGTCCGGATGCGTTCAGTGAAAACTGTGCGATTTCACAGGCAAAGCCATTCAGTTTTGCCTGCGATTGCGTTCAGTTGTTCAGTTTTTTCCGCGCGGGTGCTATGCGTTTTGATGCGTTTTTCACGCGCGTGATAAAAAACTGAAGGTTTACAAACAACATCTCCTAGCAACCATCAGTGAAACACGCAACGCACCCGCACTTGCTTGCAGAAGCAATGCGTTTTTCACGCAGCCCCATAGAAGTGAAAAACGCAGAATATAGAACATGCTGCGATTTTCACGCAACGCACAAGTGATGCGTGAAAAAAAACGCTCATGTACACAGCCCCATTGAAATAAATGGGTCAGAATTCAGTGCGGATGCAATGCGTTCACGTCACGCATTGCACCCGCGCGGAAAACTCGCTCGTGTGAAAGGGGCCTAAGTATTTTTTAATGAGTTATATTTAGGGAAATGTTTAATTGCATTAGTTTATTTAAATAAAATAGGATCAATGAAATGGGAATACCCCTTTAAGGGTTAGCAGAAAATCACGGAACACCGGTAGTGACATGGGAGGCGCGTCTCTCATCTCGGCTCCTGATTGATCTGCCGAGGGGTTTGTCGGCGCAGGCGCGGACGGTTCACCCATGATGTGAACACGCCTAAGGTAGCATAAAATTCCGGGCCACTGCGCATGCGCAAGAAAAGATGGCTCGGCGCAGTAGCAAAATGCGCCGAGCCGAAGGTAGCATAAAATTCCGGCACATTGCGCATGCGCAGTATCAAAATGCGCCTAGTCCAGTTATCTATAAAGTTTAACAAAATTCAATAGTATTGTTCATGTTCATTGTTTATCTATATGACTCCGAATGTTTCACTGGTGACCCAGCGTCTTCAGGGATCCGAATTTGTATGTAGGGGAGATATTTGTAGTTTGTTAAACTTTATAGATAACTGGACTAGGCGTATTTTGATACTGCGCAATGTGCCGGAATTTTATGTTACCTTCGACTCGGCGCATTTTGCGCCTGCGCCGAGCCGTCTTTTCTCGCGCATGCGCATTGGCCCGGAATTTTCTGCTACCTTAGGCGCGTTCACATCATGGGTGAACCGTCCGCGCCTGCGCCGACAAACCAATCAGGAGCCGAGATGAGAGACGTGCCTCCCACGTCACTACCGGAAGTGACGTGGGTAGCAAAAAATTCCGGAACACCGGTGTTCTGTTAAAATCTGCTGCCCTGGTCACTTCCGGTCAGGACGTCACGCTTCTGAGGGAGGTGTGTCTCCCTGCTCGGCTCTTGATTGGCTGGAAAGAGGGTTTGGCTTCAGACTGCATAATCGCTGAGGGCAGCAGATTTTTACGGTAGCTTACTTTACAGCAGCTTACATTCACAGCGCTGTGAACGCGCAGCACCAGGGCTGAGGGCAGCAGATTTTCACGGGCTCTGATTGGCGGGCAGCAGATTTTCACGGGCTCTGATTGGCGGGCAGCAGATTTTCACGGGCTCTGATAGGCGGGCAGCAGATTTTCACGGGCTCTGATTGGCGGGCAGCAGATTTTCACGGGCTCTGATTGGCGGGCAGCAGATTTTCATGGGCTCTGATTGGCTGGAAGCAGATTTTCACGGGCTCTGATTGGCGGGCAGCAGATTTTCACGGGCTCTAATTGGTGGGCAGCAGATTTTCACGGGCTCTGATTGGCGGGCTGATTGGCAGGCAGCAGATTTTCATGGGCTCTGATTGGCGGGCAGCAGATTTTCATGGGCTCTGATTGGCGGGCAGCAGATTTTCATGGGCTCTGATTGGCGGGCAGCAGATTTTCATGGGCTCTAATTGGTGGGCAGCAGATTTTCACGGGCTCTGATTGGCGGGCAGCAGATTTTCACAGGCTCTGATTGGCGGGCAGCAGATTTTCATGGGCTCAGGGCAGCTCCTTTTAACAGCAACTGTATGGGGATCGCTCAAGGCGGTTTATTTCAACAAGGGCTGTGAATGCGAACGCGCAGCGTCAGCTTATATTACCATCGGCTGTATGGGGATCCAACCATTCAGACTGCCGATGTAGCATGAGATGATCCTACTTAGTGAGTTTTCCCTACCGCACGAACTGAGCATGCTCAGTACAAGTAAAGTCCCCGCCCACAGCCTATTCTCCCTTTAGTAAAAACGTATAATATACATTAAGTTGTACCCTCGCTGCGCTCGGCTCTTATAAAAACTAACTCTATGCTGCCATTGATGGTAAAGAATGAACTGGATAGTAAAGAAAAGGGAGAATAGGCTGTGGGCGGGGCTTCACTTGTACTGAGCATGCTCAGTTCGGCGGTAGGGAAAACTCACTAAGTAGGATCATCTCACGCTACACCGATTCAGAGTCACGTGACAAGAGAATGTCAGGTGGGTCAGGAGGTCCGTTTCCTGTATAGGAGTTTTGACGCTGCCCTAACTTATCTATAGAAGTTGTTTCCTAGTGACTTCAGGACCTGTGATGATGTCATGACCATGTGATTAGTCACATGAGGGGGAGTAAAGAAGTAGTTTTTTTGTTACTATTTAGCAATTCATGTCATGTGACTAATGTGATGTCATCAAAGGTCCTGCAGCTAGTAATCTATTTTATGTAACTAATCACATGGCTGTGACGTCATCGCAGGTCCTGCAGCCCCAGGAGGTGAGATCTGCAGGTCAGCTATTGGTCGGGGGATGTGTGACTTGGTTCTGGCTTTATTAGAATGGAGCGGTTCTATAGGTGATATATAGCAGGTCCAGCCAGCAGGGGGCAGCACCGGCCATAGAGAGTCTCTGCTCACACAGTCTGGAGGTCAGGAGGGGAGTTCTCCTCAGACATGTCTGCTCTCCCCCTGGAATATTAGGAGACCCCCCAGACCCCTGTAAGAGTGGCTGTTCTCCTGGATTAGAGGGGTCTTCCATCACACAATGTCCTGTGATATCACTAGGATATGGAGTCAGTGTGTGATCGGTGGGGACAACCTCTTCTAGATGAAGGGGCTGCAGCGCTGTGTCCTCTCCTCACTTTCCCTGCACAGCGGAGGCCGGAGCTCTAATGAGCAGGAACTGTGGAGGAGATTCAGCAGTAAAGCAGCTCTGCAGCCCCTTCATTCTCAGGATTAGTGGGGTCCTGATAGAGGCGAGCCCCCACCTACCGCACACTGATGACCAGTAGGGTAGCCCCCCGGCCAGTATCTCATTGGCCAAGCCAGTATTTTTCTATATGGGCTGTTACTAATGAGCGCTGCCATTGTGGGGAGCTCTATAGCACAGCCTATAACTCACTGGTATCAGGACAGGACCTGCCAGACGTCATCATGCTGGAATCAGCGGCGCCATCAAATGGAGGAGATGAAGAGAAGGGAGCATTAGTAATTCTGGGGGCACTAATGAGGACACTTAATAATGGGGGGCGCTAAAGTGGGCATTATTTATTCTGGGAGCCACATTATGACAGCACATTAGAATGAGGCTTAACGTTTTGTTGGGAAAGGTGACAACCGTAATGTCACAGTGCGACACCATAGACTAGAAGTACAAAATATGTTCCGCGGCATAGGTCGTCATGTAGATGGAATGGGGCTTTTTGTTTGTTTCTCAACATTCATGTTGATTAATGATGGATAAAAACATGTGTGCCCCCTCACAATAGTGCTGTCCCCTTAGTGCCCCCTCACAATAGTGCTGTCCCCTTAGTGCCCCCTCACAATAGTGCTGTCCCCTTAGTGCCCCCTCACAATAGTGCTGTCCCCTTAGTGTCCCCTCACAATAGTGCTGTCCCCTTAGTGCCCCCTCACAATAGTACTGTCCCCTTAGTGCCCCCTCACAATAGTGCTGTCCCCTTAGAAGTTCCCCATAACAATAGTGCTGTCCCCTTAGTGCCCCCTCACAATAGTGCTGTCCCCTTAGTGCCCCCTCACAATAGTGCTGTCCCCTTAGTGCCCCCTCACAATAGTGCTGTCCCCTTAGTGCCCCCTCACAATAGTGCTGTCCCCTTAGTGCCCCCTCACAATAGTGCTGTCCCTTAGTGCCCCCTCACAATAGTGCTGTCCCCTTAGTGCCCCCTCACAATAGTGCTGTCCCCTTAGTGCCCCCTCACAATAGTGCTGTCCCCTTAGTGCCCCCTCACAATAGTGCTGTCCCCTTAGTGCCCCCTCACAATAGTGCTGTCACCTTAGTAGTGCCCCCTCACAATAGTGCTGTCCCCTTAGTAGTGCCCCCTCACAATAGTGCTGTCCCCTTAGTGCCCCCTCACAATAGTGCTGTCCCCTTAGTGCCCCCTCACAATAGTGCTGTCCCCTTAGTAGTGCCCCCTCACAATAGTGCTGTCCCCTTAGTGCCCCCTCACAATAGTGCTGTCCCCTTTGTACTGCCCCCCAATAGTGCTGTCCCCTTAGTGCCCCCTCACAATAGTGCTGTCCCCTTAGTAGTGCCCCCTCACAATAGTGCTGTCCCCTTAGTAGTGCCCCCTCACAATAGTGCTGTCCCCTTAGTAGTGCCCCCTCACCAGGGCTGTGGAGTCGGAGTCGATCGGAGTCGGAGGCAATTTTGGGTACCTGGAGTCGGAGTCGGCAAAAAATGGACCGACTCCGACTCCTACTAGATTTAAATTGGAATAAAAAAAAAGCAAGTTTAAATGTCCCAATTCAGATAAAGTTATAATTAATTACTTCTCTACTGTAAGAATAAAGGCCAATGCATGCAGTGCGTCACGTTACCGCTAAACAAAGACGTTAAGTGACCGTGAAGAAGCTTTTCATATGGTTTACTATGCAGTTAAAGGGACACTGACAGGCTGATATATCTGCTGGTATTCATCAGAGGATTAGGAATACAACTAGACGACTGTTACCCCCAGTTGAGGTTTACTTGTGTTTAAAAACGTTTTAATCAATATGCAAATTCTTCTACCTTTGTGCCCAAGGGGCAGGCGCACATGTAGAGTACTGGCAGCACTAGACAGGACTAGGTAGCGAGGAGGAAGAGAGAAAGCTGGCACAGCCTCAGCATAGCCAGACGAGGCTGCTGCCAGCACTCTACACGTGCGCCTGCGCAGGAATTCAGCGTTCGGCTAGCCTGAAAAAAAAGGCCAGTGCAGTGAATAATAACGAGGGGAACAGCGCTGGGAAGCTGTACTCGGGCGCAGCTGGGCACAAAGCCGCAGGGAGACGCTGCCCCATTGGGCACAAAGATAGTGAATTTGCATACAGATTAAAAATGTTTTTAAACACAAGTACAGCTTAACTGGGGGTAACATTAGTATCGTTTTATTCCGAATTCTCTGATGAATACCAGTATATATATATATCTTTAGCTGGAAAATCAGCCTGTCAGTGTCCCTTTAAGGAGCGGCAATACTTACACTTTCCATTGTCTTGTGGTCTGCTGTTACAGGGACCCATGGTTATCCTCGCCTCTCACTGATAACTGATTAAGGACTGGAGACACTTGTATAAGTGAAGGGAATGGATAGTCAATAGTTCAAGACTGAAGCTGTAAACCATTTGAAAAACTGCTATCATTCAGCTAAGGCTATAAAACATGTAAACTCAGATTGTTAGCTTAAATTTTAAACATGACTATGGGATTCTACTAGGAAAATCATGTTTTAAAATAAATGCCCCTTCCCCTGCCCCTTCCTGGATCCTCCCACTGCTCTATCCTCAGCAGAAGATCAGCACACAAAGGAGAAGGCAGCAGCTTCTGCTCAACTACCTCTCTGTGCTAGAGGAGACTAGAAGAACTTGGTGGAACAGCTTCGTATTTGCATATTAAATACAGAGGAGTCGGAGTCGAGGAGTTGGAGTCGGAAGTTTCAAAATCTGAGGAGTCGGAGTCGGACAATTTATCTACCGACTCCACAGCCCTGCCCCTCACAATAGTGCTGTCCCCTTAGTGCCCCCTCACAATAGTGCTGTCCCCTTAGTGCCCCCTCACAATAGTGATGTCCCCTTAGTGCCCCCTCACAATAGTGCTGTCCCCTTAGTGTCCCCTCACAATAGTGCTGTCCCCTTAGTAGTGCCCCCTCACAATAGTGCTGTCCCCTTAGTAGTGCCCCCTCACAATAGTGCTGTCCCCTTAGTAGTGCCCCCTCACAATAGTGCTGTCCCCTTAGTAGTGTCCCCTCACAATAGTAGTGCCCCCTCACAATAGTGCTGTCCCCTTAGTAGTGTCCCCTCACAAAAGTGCTGTCCCCTTAGGGGGAGGAGGGTACCAACTGGATAGAATAAGGTACATGGAGGAGGACGGATGTGGAAAACTTTAAGCAATCTCTTATAGATGTAAAATAATTACAAAAGATATAATAATAATAATAATATAAATATCTATAAAAAAAAAAAGAGGAGAAAACACTTTAAAAAATTAAATTAAGGAGGTGAACAGTAGGTATCAAGAAAAACATAAATAATAAAACAATAATTTGGGGTAAGGCGCCTGAACACTCCCTAATCATACACAGGGAATGTACATTGTTACGTACGGGAACCTGTCATGTGACCCTGGTGCGACTGCCAAGGGTCGATCTATTTCACGCACTCAATCTCTCGCGCCCCTACACACAGGCCTCAGATTGAGCCTCGATCAGACCCTGACGCAGCCTCTCATGCACCCAAACACGCTGCCACCATCTGTCACATTTCAATCAATACACCGATTAATTAAGGGCTCATAGAAAACCCCACAGAACCCACTCGCAAGCAGGCACACAGTGGCACAGGCCACACGTATAGCAAATACACGGAAACGCAAACCGCACTCGTACACTTAACAAATGGAGGTTACTGGGATCGTTCAGGGCACAAGGCAAAAACCATTAAAGATGTGCTTTAATGTACTAAAAAGGTTCAGTACTTGGTTACAAAAAGCTAAAAGAAATAAGACATACATAAACGTGCGTAAAACAGTATAAAAGTAAAAGGATAAAAAGCAGAAAGTTTCTTACTCAACAAATTGTGTGGTCAGAGTTCCTTCTGGTTTTCCAGGGACAGGAGGAAAGTGGAGCACAGCCCAATATTGATCGGATCCCCAAATTGTCTCAAAGAAGTGGTCCCAATAGTACATTTTTATCCCCATTCGGCAGAGGGTGGAGCTGAGAGGAGTCTCCGTCCTGTTCTGTCCCAGTCTTCTGGGATGGACCTCACTACCTGTGCATGCTCCACCTCTTACTCAGCTGGCGGACATGAAATATTAATCAAACATGGCTTCCCGTCCACACTAATGAATACTCGGGACCCGACATGTTTTAATAATGTATATTATATCCAGCTGATACCAGACATGACCGGTGTGGTTGTCCCAGCAGGTGGGATACTGGTTATGTGGGAATGTTAGCTGCTAGGGATGGGATGTTTAGACCCCCTACGATGCCCACGTCACGAGTAATACCATGATCACAGTTATTAATGTGTGAGTTGTACCAGAGATGAGTTATTGCTTATGAGTAGAGATGAGCGAACTTTAAAAAAAAGTTTGGCGTTCGGGTTGTGGTAATCGCCGCATCCCGTTATGGATTCCACTACCGCAGACTATCGCGGCATATGGAATCTATAAGGGGCGGCTTCCACCAACCCGAACTGTTGAACAGCCGAAGGACCTGGGGTGACGTCACCGTCATGTGATCAGTGCAGGGGCGTGGCTCAGCACTGATTTGATCCCATGCTGAGCCACGCCCCCTGCACTGACCACATGACGGTGACGTCACCCCAGGTCCTTCGGCTTTTCAACAGTTCGGGTTGGTGGAAGCCGCCCCTTATGGATTCCATATGCCGCGATAGTCCGCGGTAGTGGAATCCATAACGGGATGCGGCGATTACCACAACCCGAACGCCAAACTTTTTTTTAAAGTTCGCTCATCTCTACTTATGAGACATTTTCTTTATCCTCTGGCACTGTATTAGAAAGGCTTCTGGACCCCTGAGGGATGAGGGTCCAGGCTGTCTGGGAGTCTGCATTTCCAGGAACCACCTTCATTACCACTTGCAAAAGGGACAGTTTTCTAACATTCGGGCGATAAACTGATTTCCTCCGAGGTTAATACGTATTCCACTGCAGGCCCAGACGGAACGGCACGGACAGTCACAGAATGCAAAATATATAGGATCACACGACAGTTATTAAAACATACACATGTAATAAAAGTTATGAGAATTGTTGTCCATTTCTCACATACATAGAATGGATATACCAGACATTTTGCGCAGTTGCATGGTGGAGTCGGGGACCCAACACTTCTTTGTCTGACTCCAGTTGAGTAGGTGCCACAATCGTATCAGCGCCTCTGTAGAAAAGAGATGGATTGGATCTTCCGGTTTATCTCCCTGACACCGCAGGGTCTGAATGAATCCCTGGATTATACTAGTTATTAAAGGGGTTGTGTCCCTTCAGTAAGTGGCGTTTATCATGTAGAGAAAGTTAATACAAGCCACTTACTAATGTATTGTGATTCTCCATATTGCTTCCTTTCCTGGCAGGATTCATTTTTCCATCACATTTTACACTGCTCGTTTCCATGGTTACAGACCAACCTGCAATTCATCAGTGGTGGTCGTGCTTCCACAATATAGGGAAAAAGCACTGGCCTATGTGGCTCCCATGGTCGCGGACACCAGAGAGGCCGACGCATTTTCTATAGTGTGCAAGCACGACCACCACTGATGGATTGCAGGGTGGTCTGTAACCATGGAAACGAGCAGTGTATAATGGGATGGAAGAATGAATCCAGCCAGCAAAGGAGGCAATACGGAGAATCACAATACATTAGTAAGTGGCTTGTATTAACTTTGTGTACATGATAAATGCCACTTACTGAAGTGAGACAACCTGTAACAGCAACTGATGTGCGCCGCTGTTCCCCTGCTTACCACCATGGTCCCAGGCGATGTGCTCAGCGGTGATCGCTGGCCAGTGCTTCCCAGTCACCGCTGCAGTCCTGGGCTCTGTCTGTGTAGGTGCTGTTGCTCTGGGATCCGCTCCACAGCTTCCTCTCAGCCCTGGACACATGCTTGCTGTTTGTTCTTGCTACACTCCTCTAGGGGCGGCGCGTGTCACTTTCTGGGCTGTATGTGTTGGGTCATGTGACCCCACTGACCAACCCTAGCCCTCCTGCACATATTTAAGTGGCTCAGTGTCAAGGTCCTTGTGTTTGATAAGTTCCTGATACTCGTGCATGTATGTTCCTGACTTATACCTCGTTCCTGGATTCTGCTAACCATCTGATCCCTGCCTGCTTGCCTTGACTCTCCTGTTCCCGACCCCGGATTGCCTGACCTGTACCTGTGCCGCCTGCCCTTTTGCTTGTCTGACTACGCCTCTGCCTCATCCTTCGGTCCTGCACTGTTGCTCCTGGTAACGACTCTGCCAGCCTAACTACCCTGTACTTCTAGTCTCTATGCATCTATGACAAGGTTCCTTGTCTGTGGGTTAGTATGCCATCCAGTTTTGTTCTCTGGCTGCCGAACTTGCATGGAACAATGGTGTTCTGGGATGGTCTTTCTGACCAGATTAAGGATGACTTAGCTGGTCGTGACCTGTCCGTCTACTCTGAATGACCTGATCACCTTGGCCACAAGGATTAATATGCGTTTCAGGGAACGTTTTAAGCAGGTCGCATGCACCAGAAGACCAACTCGTTTGGCTCCATCCTTCCAGAGGCTGGTCCTTCCTCTAGTGTCCACCCCACCTGAAGAGCCCATGTAAATAGAGTTCCTTCGACTGTCTGACCAGAATTGTTTATGTCGCAAAGCAGAAAACCTGTGTCTGTATTGTGGAGGCAAGGCCCACTTTATGTGTAATTGTCCACAGAAGCCAGGAAACGCCAATGCCTAGGATCAGTTGGAAGGGTGGCCCTAGACAAGTCCTCTCAGAAACTTTCAGTTCCAGTGACTCTCTCTCACAAGGGAGTCAAACTGTCTGTGCCTGCACTCTTGTATTCTGGGTCAGCCGGTAACTTTATTCAGCAAGCTCTGGTCCATCAATATCGGCTCCCCACCATCCGTCTAGAAAAGCCTTTGTCAGTGGCTTCCGTAAATGGAATACCTCTCCCTGAACTAGTGCTCTCTGTTACTATGCGCCTTAAGTTAGAAATCGGGTTCTACATTCAGAGTTGATTTCCTTCTATGTGCTGCCAGCCTCCATGAATCCGGTGATCCTTGATCTACCTTGGCTGCGTCTGCACACTCCAGTTGTGGACTAGCACTATGGTCAGATTCTGCGTTGGGGATCATCTTGTCACTCCACCTGCTTAGCGGCGGTCCAACCTGCTTCCTCACCTACTGTACCTGTAGACCTGCCTGGACTTCCACAGCAGTATGCCAATTTTGCGGACATCTTTAGTAAGAAAGAGGACGAGACCCTGCCTCCTCATCGTCCATATGATTGTCCATTGACCTTCTGCCTGGTGCCACTCCTCCTTGTGGTCGAGTGTACCCACTCTCACTTCCAGAGACTCAAGCAATGTCTCACTGCATTATGGAGAATCTCGAGAGGGGGTTCTTCTTTGTGCACAGTCAAAAATCGATACCCTCTTCCGCTAATCTCCGAACTCTTTGACAGGATCCGAGGAGCTAAGGTCTTCACCAAATTCGATCTGCGTGGCGCATATAGCCTTATCCGCATTTGAAAGGGCGATGAGTGTTAAGATTGCTTTCATCTCTCATGATGGACACTACCAGTATCTAGTCATGCCCTTCGGTCTTTATAATGCTCCCGCGGTATTCCGGGAGTTGGTTAACGATATCTTCCGGGACCTGCTCTATGTCTGCGTAATAGTGTACCTGGACGATATACTGATCCATTCTCCAGATTTGACCACTTACCGGAAGCATGTACATTTAGTGTTACAGCAGTTGAGAGAAAATCGTCTTTATGCCAAACTCGAGAAATGCACCTTTGAAAACTATACCGTACCGTTTCTCGGATACATCATCTCGGATGCTGGGTTGCAGATGGATCCTGAAAAAATGAATGCAGTAATTGACTGGCCCCGTCCACATGGTCTTCATGCTATAGAGCACTTTCTTGGGTGCGCCAATTTCTATCGTCAGTTAATCCTGAATTTTTCAACCCTTATGTCTCTGATCTCCCTTCTTACAAGAAAGGGATGAATGCCAAAGACTGGACTCCTGAAGCAGAGGCCGCTTTATCCAATTAAAGAGGTCCTTTGCTTCTGCACCTGTTCTGCGTCATCGCGATGTCTCCCGCCAAATATTTTTGGAAGTGGACCCCTCCTCTGTAGAAGCCAGTGCTGTTTTACTACAGAAAGGGTCCAAGGGCAAGATATTTACATGTGGATTCTTCTCCAAACTCTTCTCTCCTGCTGAGAGGAATTACTGTATAGGAGATCAGGAGCTTCTGGCCATAAAACTTTCCTTGGAAGAGTGGCGTTATCTATTGGAGGAGCCCAGCATCCAGTGATAATCTTCACTGATCACAAGAACTTCACATATCTGCAGACTGCCCAGCATCTGAACCCTCATCGGGCCAGGTGGGCTCTCTCCTTCTCCTGTTTTGATTTTGAACTGCACTTTCACCTGGCTGAGAAAAACATCAAGGCGAATGCTCTGTTTAGATCACTTGACTTCTCCGACCAGCCAGAGGAGCCCCAGTACATTGTAGATCCTGCTTGCTTGATCACAGTGGCTCCTGTCCTGGTAAAAGAGATTCCTTCCGGGAGAACATTCTTGCCATCTGCCAAAAGGAGACGTATTTTAGCCTGGGGGCACAACTCCAAACTGGCCAGTCACCCAGGGATCCGCAAGACCACAGAACTTTTGTCTCGCCACTATTGGTGGCCCACACTGTCCAAGGATGTGCGTGATTATGTCTCTGCCTGCACCGTCTATGCTCAAAATAAATTCTACAGGACCAAACCACCCAAGCTGTTGTTACCCCTTCCTGTTCCTGATGCCCAATGGCAACACATTGCCATGGACTTTGTTATTGATCTGCCCTCTTCTGCTGTATGTACAGCTATCTAGGTGGTTGTGGACCGCTTCTCCAAAATGGCGCACTTAATTCCTTTGGCTGGTCTGCCCTTGGCTGCTGAACTTACTAAACTGTTTGTGAGACACATATTCTGCTTGCATGGTCTACCTGGGCATATTGTTTCTGATCGCAGAATTACCTCTAAGCTCTGGAAAGCTATTTGCCGGCTGCTCGGAATTGAGTTGGACTTTTCTTCCGGTTACCATCCCCAGACCAACGGGCAAATAGAGTGGGTCAATCAAATATTAGAGAACTATCTCCAGCATTTTGTTTATGCCCAACACGACAACTGGGTACAATTGCTAGCTTGGGCTGAATTCTCCTATAACAACCACTCTAGTGAGTCTACTGGGTCCTCTCCTTTCTTTGTCGTACTCCCCACCCACGTACTCCCCTTCCTGTTCCTACATCTTCTGGGGTACCAGCTGTGGATTTTTTTTTAGGGAATTTTTAAAGAGTTGTCGTGACATTAAGGACTGCATCAACAAAGCGTTGTCCCGCATGAAGACGTATGCAGACAAGAGAAGAAAAAGACCACCTCAGTTCTCATCTGGAGATAAGATATGGCTCTCCTCTAGAAACATTAGTTTAAAGGTTCCCAGTTTCAAGTTTGATCCTAGGTTCCTTGGACCCTTTGAAGTTTTGAGGAGGATCAACGAGGTGACATATAAGTTATGTCTGCCACCCTCTCTGCACATTCCCAATGCCTTCCACATGTCCTTACTGAAAACAGTGGTCCTTCTCGATGGCTCCTTCTACTCCAACTCCGGTATCAGAGAATGCTGACAAGGTATTTGAGGTCAAGAACATCTTGGACATCAAGAAACGTGGCAGGAAGACCTACTATCTTGTGGATTGGAAAGGTTTTACTCCCGAGGAGAGGTCTTGGGAGCTGCAAGATAACATTCATGATCTGATAAAAAAGCTTTCTGTCTTGTCGTGGACTCAAAAAGAGGGGGACGTAAGGGGTTGGGGTACTGTAACAGCGACCGCTGTATGCAGTTGTTCCCCTGCATACCACTACGGTCCCAGGTGCCGTGCTCAGTGGTAGTCACTGGCCAGTGCTTCCCAGTCACCGCTGCACTCCTGGGCTCTGTCTGTGTAGGTGCTGTTGCTCTGGGATCTGCAGCTTCCTCTCAGCCCTGGACACAGCATGCTTGCTGTTTGTTCTTGCTACACTCCCCTAGGGTTGGCGTGTGTCACTTCCTGGGCTGTATGGGTTGGGTCATGTGACCTCGCTGACCAACTCTGGCCCTCCTGCACATATTTAACTGGCTCAGCCCTCTTCCCAGATGCCTCAGTGTCAAGGTCCTTGTGTTTGCTAGTTCCTGATACTCACGTGTGTTCCTGAGAATCCTGACTTCTACTTCGTTCCTGGACTCTGCTAACCGTCTGATCCCTGCTTGCTTGCCTTGACTCTCCTGTTGCTGACCCGGATTGCCTGACCTGTACCTGTGCTGCCTGCCCTGACCTTTTGCCTGTCTGTCTACACCTCTGCCTCATCCTTCGGCCCTGCACAGTTGCTCCTGGTAACGACTCCACCTGCCTGACTACGCTTGTACTTCTAGTCTGCCTTGACCAGGTGCCTTGTGTTCCTGCCCTCCTCAAGAGGTAGCGACCAGGTGTTCCCCTCGGGAAAGTCTTTTCCCACCATATGGGGTACTGTGAAGAACGAGGGGTTCACTTAGACATCGTGCCTGAAGAGGAGGTAGGACACGTGGGTTCACACCTGCTGGTTCGTGACACAACAGAAGACGGATGAGAGGAAATGGGGGGTGTTAGAGCTAGCTGAGATCCTGACCCTGATAAAATAACAAAGCTTCTGAAGATCACAGGAGCCTCCTACATTTCTGCAAGTGTGATTTATCCCTCTTTATCAGCTTTCTGAGCTCCTTAGAAAAAACATAGTGGAATGTGAGGTCACTGCGTACAGTACTTATAGAAGGGAGAAACCCCCCTGCTTCTGAGTGAAATGCATCTAGCTGTGTAGCTGAAACGAGATAATAGGTAAGGTAAGGTAAGCCCAAAAATAACAGTTCCTTCGCAGACTGTACAGAGAAACACTGCCATTATCCAAACCTTTTTTGAAAACTAAGATAGACTTTAAACACAAGACCAAATGTGAGTCATTACATTGGAAAACTCAAATTCACAAAGGCTTGAGAAACCATGTCACATCAAGTTTCTGTGAACTTCCTATCAGTCATCCCATTAATAAAGACGTTTACAGTAAAAAAACAGTCTGGTATCACCAGTGATCACCAGTCTGGTATGTATAAGACACCTCAATAGCTAAGTCACCTCCGTTGTACAATATTGGTAGTCTTTTGTCATTCTTAGTTTTTGAGACACTTTAGTTCATGTAAGATGTAATTTTGCTCACAATCCTCCTTGTTTTCCTCAGGTTTCTTAGGTGCAGGACTCTCTTCTTTTTAGAGCCAATGGTCCTTTCCATCAAGGACCCACCAAGGATGAAGAAGGACAGAGACCACATGGCTGCGAGGATATTAGACCTCACCCTGGAGATCATCTCCTTGATAACCGGAGAGGTGAGAGTCTCACATGACATCACTCTTATCTCTAGTAATAAACCAGGGAAATGTCTGGAAAGGTGAAGGATGCTTAGAATCTCTGTAGTGATCGGCGTCTCCCCGTACACAGGATTACACAGTAGTGAAGAAGTCGTCTGGTGAGTGTGTGACACCCCGTGTGTCAGGAGGATGGAGCAGGACCCAGAGCCCCATCACCGAGTCTCCACCTCATTCCCTGATACATGAGCAGAAGATCCTAGAACTTACCACCAGGATCACTGAGCTGCTGAGCGGAGAGGTGAGCGCTGCTGGGAATGCTGGGACATTATACAATAACGCCAAGGGAGGGTCTGGTAATAACTGTGTCCTTGTGTTGTCAGGTTCCTATAAGGTGTCAGGATGTCGCTGTCTATTTCTCCATGGAGGAGTGGGAGTATTTAGAAGAACACAAGGATCTGTACAAGGACAAAAACCACATGGCTGCAAGGATATTAGACCTCACCCTGGAGATCATCTCCTTGATAACTGGAGAGGTGAGAGTCTCACATGACATCACTCTTATCTCTAGTAATAAAGCAGGGAAATGTCTGGAAAGGTGAAGGATTCTTAGAATCTCTGTAGTGATCGGCGTCTCCCCGTACACAGGATTACACAGTAGTGAAGAAGTCGTCTGGTGAGTGTGTGACACCCCGTGTGTCAGGAGGATGGAGCAGGACCCAGAGCCCCATCACCGAGCCTCCACCTCATTCCCTGATACATGAGCAGAAGATCCTAGAACTTACCACCAGGATCACTGAGCTGCTGAGCGGAGAGGTGAGCGCTGCTGGGAATGCTGGGACATTATACAGTAACGCCAAGGGAGGGGTCTGGTAATGACTGTGTCCTTGTGTTGTCAGGTTCCTATAAGGTGTCAGGATGTCGCTGTCTATTTCTCCATGGAAGAGTGGGAGTATTTAGAAGAACACAAGGATCTGTACAAGGACGTCATGATGGAGAATCACCAGTCCCTCGCATCACCAGGTAAGAGAAGACCTTCCATGACTGTAGAGGAGACATTCGTTTTGAATTAGAGTGCAGATGTAGATGTGCTGTGCCACAGATTCGGCTGGGGCTACTGCTAAAGAAGCAGTTAGATTACCCCCGCTCCCCCCACTCCAATCCTTACCCTTTAAACCCATATGGACATCACTGCAGGGGAACCACCAGGCCACTACCTTTGGAGGTCTCTGTTCAGTGGCTGCTGACCCACTGGGATCAAGAGGTACCAGAGAAAAGCACCAAGGGATCAGTCAGAACTGTAGCCACAAGACAAGCAAAGACAGAGAGCATTTGCGCAATGCAGTAAATAGTGCATACATCAAAGTAGGCAGCACACAGTCATTACTAGAAACAGGCAGAGGTCAGGTCAAGCAGCAATAAGTTAAATCCAGTTAACAGGCAGAGGTGAGACCGCTTTCAGATAAGCAGGTGTCACGCTCCGGACTCGCAGGGCAGCACCCGTCCTGACCTCCCAGCACTGCCGGAGTCGCATTATACTTATGACGCTATGTAACGCTTACAGTTCTGGAACGTATTGGATAACACTGACAGCATTATGTTAGTGTTATCCAATACATTCCAGACATCTAAGGGTTACATAGCATCATAAATCGATATAATGCTATGTGACCCTGGCAGTGCTGAAAGTTCAAGACGGGTGTTGCGCTGGTCCGCAGCGTCATATTCGCTCTTGTGCAGGGCCGGTGCAAGAATTTTTGCCAACACAAGCGAAGCTACATTTTGGCGCCCCCCCCCCCCCCCAACAGAACGCCCACTAACACCAGCATCCAATCGCCTGAATGCCTGCCTCGCAAAACCCTGCAGTCCACCTACCGCACCCACCTCCTTGTAAATTTCAGTTTTATTAGTTTATTTGCAAAATATTTTATTTAACAGAAAAAATGAGAATAACTAAAAATAAGGGTAAATTAAAGGAATCAATGGTAATAGTACAGATCATTGGCATTAATACAGATTAGGTGCATCTGAATATAATAGTAGTAGATATACAATAAAATTCTTGTATTTAATAGCTTAAGAATGCGA
Organism: Bufotes viridis; assembly: GCA_033119425.1. Taxonomy (NCBI): domain Eukaryota; kingdom Metazoa; phylum Chordata; class Amphibia; order Anura; family Bufonidae; genus Bufotes; species Bufotes viridis. The sequence goes on from CM065592.1 coordinate 445,084,968, forward strand.
AAAAATGATGAACAGAAAAATTATCAGGCTATATGTTATTTCCTGTGCATATATGTTTCTTTAACTTCTTTTTCCTTTATGTAAAAAACATTTCTCCCCCTCCATGTCACATCACCCCCTCCTTTTTACATCACCCACTTCGTGTCACATCATGATCACATCATGACCCCCTATTGTGTCACATTCCTCCCCCTCCATGATGTCACATCACCCCCTCCTTTTTACATCACCCCCATGACAACCTATTCTGTCACATTCCCCCCCCCCCCATGGCACATCACCCCTCCCACACTAATGTTGTGTAAGTTACACATTGTAATAAACACTTTGCCCTCTGAGTGCGCTCATCACCTACCTACCAGTCGGCAGTCTGGCTGTGTGACAGAAGACAGTGTGAGTGTAGTAACTCCCTCCAGTCCTTGCTGCTACCCGCCACCATTTACCAGTCATGCCCCCCTGACCCCATGACTGTGTTGCTGTCACGTGCTGCTCTGTGAGTAAGAGCCACCGCCGGGGCCATGCGGCGCACGCAGGCTGGGCCAGGCGCCCGGCAGCAGTACTTGTAACTTATTTATATATAAAAAAGAAAAGGTTCATTTTTCCGCCCACCAGGCCCGGCGCTATAGGTGCGCCCTAAGGCAGCCGCTTGGTCTGCCTTATTATAGCGCTGGGCCTGCTCGTGTGAAAGCGGTCTAAATGTGCAACTGAACTCAAGAGTGGAGCTCCTTGGTAGGAAACTAGTAACTAGAACCTATTACTCAGGCACCATTCCACAGGGGAGGGTGCCTTAAATATCCCAGAGAGGCTAGCCATAGAGTGGACAGATTAGGGCCACACATGCTGGCCCTTTAAGAACCAGAGAAAGCACGTGTCCTACAGGCGGACAAAGCCCCTGCAGGCCAAGATCTGGCCCCAGATCAGCACGCTGTGGACAGAATAATGAAATGTCATCAGGTATGGACCACCGGAGCAGGGAATTGGTTAAGTGCTCCAACGGCCTTCAAGAAACAAGGAGATGTCAGCAGCCACGGACCGGCCGGCATCACATATTCACTCATATAGACAATGTATTCAGTCTCTGTGTGTTTTTCCTACAGATGGATCCAGTCAGAGAAATCCACCAGAGAGATGTCCCAGTCCTCAGTATTCCCAGGACTGTCCAGGGGGGAAACCAAATATCCCACTGGATCATCAGGTAGGTGAAGCTGAGGTTCCTACAAATCCTCTATAGACTGATGTAATGGAGCTTTCTACTGACCTCCCCCAGCAGCAGTGGGGTATACTGTACGCTGTATTTCATGGTATTGTTGTTTGCAAATGGTTTCTGGTGTCATAAAGATTGTATTAATTGTAAATAAATGGAACTTGTCAGCAACAAAATGGCCCCCAAACTGTCCCCATTAACCGTTTCCTGATATCTGCCATACATGTACAGCGGATGTCGGGTCTCTAAAGATGGTGTCCGCTCCGGAGCAAGCTCCTTAGCCGCCGGGTGCTTTCAGTTCCATACAGCAGACATACGGGCTAATGTCTGTGATCAGTGATGATGCCGTTCACAGACATTAATCTCCTCAGATGCTGTGTTCAAATGTGACTGCGGCATCTGAGAGGTAAAAAACCCTTAAGCACGCGTTTTCTGGGCAGGTACACTTTTCCCTGGCTGAAATCGGGGAAGGCGTCCCATAGCAGTAATAGGCCAGAAGCTGTAGAGGCTTTTAGGACTATTACATGTATATTCCAATGCAGGTGGCAGCAGGTATTGGAATATACTGATCTTTATATTCTGTAATGGCTAAAATTCCAATACTTAATATAAAAGGCAATCTAATGACTGCATGTTGGGAGCCAAAAAAAAGTAAAAAAAAGTTTTTTTAAATTACAAAAATTCTAATTGTCCCCCTTTACCCCAAATTAAAATAAAAGTAAATAATCAAAAATATAGACATCATAGGCATCATTACGTCCAATAACACCTCTACTATTTAAAGCTAAAAATATTGATCCCTTACGGAGAATGGTGTAATGGAAAAAAAACATACCACAAAATGGTATCAATAAAAACGACAGATCGTCCCGCAAAAAATTAGCTCTTACACAGCTCCGTAGACATAACTGAAAATGTTATGGGGGTCAGAATATGGAGATGAAAAAGTCATTTTTTTACTTTTAATTATTTTTTTCAGTATTAGAAAAACTGTATACAGTATTATTTGACCTATAAGACGCACCTGCCCAGGAGACGCACCTAGGTAGTAGAGGAGGAAAACAAGAGTAATAATATTTTTTATCAGACCTCAGATCAGACCCCCAGTGTTTATAAGACCCCCCAATTAGGCATCAGATCAGACACCATGTTACTAATACACCCATTCAGACCTCAAATCAGGCCCCCATGTTAATAAAACCTCCAAGTTAATCAGTCCTCAGATCAGACAAAAATAATAATAATAATCAACTCGCCTCTCCTGTTCCGGACCTCCTCCTGAGAGTCAGTGCTCTTCCTGCTGTGCTGTGACCCGACGTTGCACAGTGCGAGGTCATGAAGTACGTCGACATCCTCACCCTGTGCACAGGTCACAGCACAGCGCGCAGAGGCTGCAGAAGAAGACCAAGAAGCTGGGAGTACAGAGCTAGCACAGGGAGAGCTGTATTCACCACTCCCTGGTCCTCCTGTATTAATTAGTGCTTCCATCATTTTTTTTTTTTAGCTTCTCACTACATCATATGCCATAATAAATAGTGCCACTAGAAAGTACAACTTGTTCCACAAACAACAAGCCCTCATATGGCTATTTGAATAAAAAATAAAGAAGTTATGGCTCCAGGAAGGCAGGGAGTGAAAAATTAAAATGGAAAATAACTGTGTCAGAAAGGAGTTATGCCGTTTAGAGCATTTTACCAGTGTGTTCATAGCAGGGCACGTTTAAATGTATCTCTGTTAATTTCCAAATAGTTTCAGTTTAACTACTGATTGTTATTCCGCATTTTAGCTTATTTAAGGTCCTCAGTATAAAAGTTTAATATAATGTATAGCATCATTATACCGTGCAGTTTAATATAATGCATTGTACTACTGCATCAATATACCAGTTATTTAACGTGTTGTACTGCATCAATCTAATTGTTTATTCAACGTGTTTTGTTGCATTGATATGCCATTGTATTTTGTCAATACCAGTGTGTGGTGTTTTTGTCGAAGGGGAGGGATATTTAATTGCAGCTTTGTCAGTTAATTACCCAAAAATATGTGAGTATATATAAGGAGACACTTTTTTTTCTACTGGCATAAATAAGGCGACATTTTTTTTTCTACTAACAGAACTATAAGGGGGCAATTAGTACTACTGCAGACTAGAGTTTGATACCAAGTAAAAGTATTGCAATACTCTATACCATTCGATGTAACACAAAAAATACACAATGTGTAAAAAACAAAAAACTGGTTGGGCGCTGTGTCCCCCAATGAACGGAAGAGAAACAGATTTTACGGTGACTACAAAAATCTAGTTTTCTCATCCGTATCATTAGGGGACACAGACTTGACCATGGGACGTCACAGAGCAATCCCCAAGGGTGGGCATAACTAGAACCCCTCCTATCAATCAGAGAACTGCCATCTGCAAAACTCTACGCCCCAAAGAAGCGTCAGACGATGCAAAGGTGTGTACCTTGTAAAACTTAGAAAAGATGTGTAAAGACGACCAAGTCGCCGCCTTACACACCTGAAGGGCCTAAGCCCCGTGATGCACTGCCCAAGATGCCCCTACTGTCCGAGCAGAATGAGCAGTCACCCGAAAGGGTAGGGCCCGTTCCTTAGAACGGTACGTTTCCTCAATGGCCAACTGAATCCACCACGAAATGGAAGTCTTCGCTGCAGCAAGCCCTTGTCTTGGTCCTTCTGGAATCACAAACAGACAATCTGTCCTTCGGAAAGATGACGTCTGGGACAGATAGATGCAAACTGCTCTCGAGGATGAGACAGGTCCGGACAAAATGAAGGGAGAATAATCTCCTCATTCAGATGGAATGTCGACACCACCTTCAGGAGGAAGGACTTAACAGGACGAAGAACTACTTTATCGTGATGGAGGATCAGGAAAGGCGACCGACATGACAGAGCTGTGAGTTCTGAAACTCTCTGGATAGAAGTGATTGCCACCAAAAATGCTATTTTGTAAGACAAGAAGCATAGCGATACTTGCTGCAAAGGCTCAAACGGTGAAGCCTGAAGAGTGCTGAGCACTAGATTAAGATCCCACGGGTCCAATGGAGGACAGAAAGGGGGTGCACCATGTGCCACCCCCTGCAAAAACGTCTGAACCGCCGAAAGGGAGGCCAAATTCCGCTGAAAAAGAATAGAGAGAGACAAAACTTGCCCTTTAAGGGGGCTGAGAGCCAGTCCCAAGTCCATGCCCGACTGCAGGAAAGACAAGAGTTGCGGCAAAGAGAACTTAACGAGAGACGGCAGATGACGTTCACACCATCTAAAGTAGGACTTCCAGGTGTGATGGTAGATTCGGGAAGATGATGGCTTTCTGGCCCTAATCAAGGTCTGGACCACTGAATCCGAAAATCCCCGAGCTTTTAGTACGGCGGCTTTAACAGCCATGCCGTTAAATGTAGCGACCCTAAATTCGGGTGGAAGATCGGCCCCTGCGACAAAAGGTTCTCTCGAAGTTGCCAAGGTTCGTCGGCGAGAAAGGTGACTAGAAACGCGTGCCACACCAGACGTGGCCAATTGGAGGCCACGAGAATGACTGACTGGCAGTCCTTCAGACCTGAGGCGGGAGACGTAAGGAAATCTGAACCGACTCCACGGAGTCACCAGCGTGTCGCATGCCAGGGCCATGGGTTCCGTGGACCATGCAACGAAGACCTCGACCTTTTTAAATCAAAATAGTTTTTATTGATTGAAAGGGTAGAACACAGTGTACAGCAAATACCCAATCTGTAGAATACCGAAGACCTCGACCTTGTTGTTAAATCGGGAGGCCATGAGATCCACGTCCTTCCGACCCCCATCGCTCATAGATGGCCCGAAAGACCTGCGGGTGAAGAGCCCACTCGCCCAGATTGAGACACTCCTGGCTGAGGAAGTCGGCAATCCAGTTTTCGACTCCTGGAATGCCAACTGCCGACAGTGCTGCAACATAATTCTCTGCCCATCCGAAAATCAGATCTGTCTCCGTCATGGCTGCCGGGCTCCGGGTACCCCCCTGGTGATTGAGGTACACCACCGCCGTGGAGTTGTCGGACTGAACCCCGACCGGACAGCCCCTGAGCTGGTTGGTCCATTGCCTCAGAGAGAGACTAATCGCTCTTAATTCCAGAACATTGATTGGGATGGAGCACTCCTCGCAAGACCATATTCCTTGAACAGAGAGATTTCCCAACACTGGCCCCCCCCCCCCCAACATCTGAGCCCTGAGGCTTCCGCCCGTTGTCACTACCATCCAACCACCACTAGAGACGTATGGGCTGATCCAGGGAGGCTAGAGACCAGTCCCAGATGGACAGAGTGGCTCTCTGAAGAGTTCTGGAATGGAACTGAGCATAGGGAACTGCTTCGAAGGCAGAGAACCCACATGCAGTGATGAACTTCCTACAGACATTAAGCTAAAAACTGATTGTGGAGTCGGTAGATAAATTTTCCGACTCCGACTCCTCAGATTTTGAAACTTCCGACTCCGACTCCTCGACTCCGACTCCTCTGTATTTAATATGCAAATACGAAGCTGTTCCACCAAGTTCTTCTAACCTCCTCTAGCACAGAGAGGTAGTTGAGCAGAAGCTGCTGCCTTCTCCTTTGTGTGCTGATCTTCTGCTGAAGATAGAGCAGTGGGAGGATCCAGGAAGGGGCATTTATTTTAAAACATGATTTTCCTAGTAGAATCCCATAGTCATGTTTAAAATTTAAGCTAACAATCTGAGTTTACATGTTTTATAGCCTTAGCTGAATGATAGCAGTTTTTCAAATGGTTTTACAGCTTCAGTCTTGAACTATTGACTATCCATTCCCTTCACTTATACAAGTGTCTCCAGTCCTTAATCAGTTATCAGTGAGAGGCTAGGATAACCATGGGTTCCCTGTAACAGCAGACCACAAGACAATGGAAAGTGTAAGTATTGCCGCTCCTTAAAGGGACACTGACAGGCTGATTTTCCAGCTAAAGATATATATATACACTGGTATTCATCAGAGAATTAGGAATAAAACTATACTAATGTTACCCCCAGTTAAGCTGTACTTGTGTTTAAAAAACATTTTAATCTGTATGCAAATTCACTATCTTTGTGCCCAATGGGGCAGCGTCTCCTGCGGCTTTGTGCCCAGCCGCGCCCGAAGTACAGCTTCCCAGCGCTGTTCCCCTCGTTATTATTCACTGCACTGGCCTTTTTTTTCAGGCTAGCCGAACACTGAATTCCTGCGCAGGCGCACGTGTAGAGTGCTGGCAGCAGCCTCGTCTGGCTATGCTGAGTCTGTGCCAGCTTTCTCTCTTCCTCCTCGCTACCTAGTGCTGCCAGTACTCTACATGTGCGCCTGCCCCCTTGGGCACAAAGGTAGAGAATTTGCATATTGATTAAAACGTTTTTAAACACAAGTAAACCTCAACTGGGGGTAACAGTCGTCTAGTTGTATTCCTAATCCTCTGATGAATACCAGCAGATATATCAGCCTGTCAGTGTCCCTTTAACTGCATAGTAAACCATATGAAAAGCTTCTTCACGGTCACTTAACGTCTTTGTTTAGCGGTAATGTGACGCACTGCATGCATTGGCCTTTATTCTTACAGTAGAGAAGTAATTAATTATAACTTTATCTGAATTGGGACATTTAAACTTGCTTTTTTTTATTCCAATTTTTTTTTATTCCAATTTAAATCTAGTAGGAGTAGGAGTCGGAGTCGGTCCATGGGTACAAAACGCAGAAGACATGCAAATATTCCATTCACGTGTCATCTCTGTTCTGGATCCATGCCTGTTTTTTTTTTTTTTTGGCCTTAGCAATACGGATGGATTGCTGACCGTGTAAAGGAGGATGCTCCAGACAGGATCCGTTTTTAGGGGGTTGCTCTTTTGACAGTTCAAAAGAAGGGCAAAATAACCAGTGACGTCAACACAAACTTACTACTGACACCCGCTCGACTCTGTCGGGGTGGGGGGTGGGGTGCTCTACTTGTATTGGTGTGTAACTGGACAGATTCTGTAGAAATCTGTGGAATCAGCAGATGACAGTCTAAAAGGAGTGCACACTTTCACTCCATAGTAAAATCTTGGGCCTCTGCACGGTTCTTCATACCTGGTGCTAACATTGACCTGTAAGGCTGAGTTCACACTTGAATTATTTGGTCAATTTTGGCCCCGTAACTGACCAAATAAGTGAAGTGATTCTAAGAGCGACGCCTGTCATCTGCTGTCACACTGACTTACAGTACTGTTTCACTACCACAGCGGACGCCCTATGCATCTTTCTGCATTGCACAGTGTTCTACACCAATATACAGCCTCTCTGCTCCCGGGAAATAGCTATTTTTTAACGCGATTCATCACGAATAAATTTTGAACAAATCTTTTTTGGCAACCATCAGAATCGAATTTTTGAAAAATTTGCTTATCTCTACTTATCAACATTGAGGACCAAGGTGAGTTTATCTCTCTCCTGCCCTCCTATTCGTCCCCCTCCCTCTCTCCCTAGCACTTCCCCAATGAGGCCACCCAGTTACTTTATTGGTGGCTGTGGCTGACCATGTCACAGTGAGGAGGGAGGGACGCTCTCCCTTCATCTCCACTGTGCAGCTGCTTATGAGAACATGGTGAGCACTGAGCTTTGCGCGCACCATGTTCCCTGATAGTGACTGATTCTAAGCGGCACAATAGTGAAAAAGTGCCAATCCCGGTATCGAATTAGGTATCAAACTATCGAAAAAGTATAAAGACTTCGGTACCTGTTGCAACCCTACTGGTTATACTATAAGAGGGCATTTTTTCTAATGACACACATTATGGGGGCTTTATTACAACTGGGGCACTATAGGCAGACATCATTATTTCTGTGGCATACTGTCGTGGCTGTCATTATTGCTGGGGCGCATTAGCTCTAATGAAGTCATATTTACTACTGGGCACACTGGGGGCTTTAAAACTACTGAAGGGCACTATGGAGGGCTTTATTACTACTGGAGCACAATAGGGGACGTTAGTACTACTGGGGGCATTATAGGGGGGCATTTTGGTCTGCTTTAATTCTACTGAGGGACCATGGGGAACATGATTACTAGTATGGGCACTATGGTGGCATTATTACTTCTGGAGCACAATGGTGGACATTTACCTTTGGGGCACTATTACTACAAAGGGCACTGTGGGAGAGAATTAATATTATTGGTGGGACTTTTGGGAGCACTGTTACTCTGGGGCGCACCCTGGCACATTAATTTTGGGAGACACTATGGTTACTGCACTATTACTGTCAGGGGAACTATCTGCTGGGTGCAATTATTTTTGAGGGCACTTTGTGTGGCAATAATTATTGAATTTGGGCACTGTCTGTGTGGTACTAGTATTTTCTGGAGGACTATCTGTTTCTGCCGTATAGTATTGGGGGGGCACAGCAACTATTGAGGGTGGCAGAATAGGGTGCTGAGAAGGTGAGAGGATGATGGAAAAGTAGGAATATAAGATTTCTGTGTGACAAACTGTGAGAACGTCAGAGGAGACATCAGTGGATGTAAGAGGTATGTGGTGCTGTATTCTCCTGTAAGTTTGGTAGGACGGAATGTAATTTAAAAAGTAATGACCAGCCACCATGGGCCATGGGTCTTAATGTGCTGTCATTTTGACAAGATGATTAGCGCTGCAGCACCGGGATCAGAAATTTGTCATTACTTTTATTATTTTTTTATATTGTAATTAATTAAAAAATATATATATATTTTACATGATACCCAACCCAAAACTAATACATACCTCAAGACAGATCATAAAAAAATACAGACCCGAAAATAATACAGACTGCAAATCAGTCCCCAAAATTAGTACACATCCCATACTTATACAGACCTGAAATTGACATCAAAATGTATTCAGATCCAGATCAGAACCCAAACTTATACAGACCGTATATCAGATCCCTGAATTTATGCAGACCCCTGTCACACCTATATCTCCCACCTCACCTCTTGGTCCCCTAAATGCAGACCTCAGACCAGACCAAAAAAAAACTCACCTCTCCTACTCCAGGTACCATCGCTCTTAGTTCAGCACTGTATCCGGTTACTGGCGCTGCACTGTGTCCTGAAGTCAGTGTCAGGTCATATTGCGTGCCGCACACTGTATCCTGAAACCTGCGTCAGAACAGAATGCAGAGCTGACGCCCGGAGAAGAGGACCAGGGAGTGGTATGTAATACGAGCGCCATACTTCCCACTTCCTGGGCCTTCTATTCTAATGAGCACTTCCACTACCCGTGCCTCGTTATCTACGATTCAGAATGTGGGTGGCTGTAGTAGTGCAAACAGTATTAGCAGCACCAGCCGCCCGGCTAGTAGTAGTACCACAGTTCTCCCTATCTTCTAGTAGGCGCCATAATATTATAGAGGACAAAGAGAATGAGATTGTGGATTGGATAGCTCACTCCTCCTCTCAGTCACAGCATTCCTCCTGCTCTCCTCCTTGCGACTCCAGATAAGCTTTGTGGTGGTGGTAGTAGTAGTGACTGTAACAGCAATAGTAGCTGTGGTGACATGGTGACAGTGTGACTTGGGTCAAATGGGCAAACCCAGAACAAGGAATCGGTGGGAGGGGGAAGGGGGGCAAGGATCCCACAATGACATATCACTTTCTGATAAAAGTGACGGCAAGGGTTAGGACTATGATGATGATGGACAGGACATGGGAGCGGGATCTGTGTGCTGAGGAGGAGGCGGCATCAGAGGAGAAGGGTGATGGCGTGGCTGCAATAAAGAGTGGGGGCAATGTATGGCCAGAGCCATATCTACTTCTACTTTTATTTTGATGAGCTCGGGAACTAGTGATGCCACTGAAAACAAGTTTGGCTGCCGCTAGCTCTGTGTGAGCAATCCATTTATGGCTATTTTTCTTCACAAGGTCAACACACAAAACTGATCTGCAGGATTAAAATATGTCATTGACATTCAAACACAAGCATTGGCATCAAAGCTCTATTGCAGCACATGAGACGGCATCACCAAATCCAGGTGGAAAATAGAACTGGCCAGCATTCAATAGTCTGTCCTCTTTCTCTCAGTCTTCTTTGTGACAGCCAGGCCACATCCCCAAGCAGTACAGTGGCCTTATCATCATCATCATCATCATCAGCTTCTTCTTCTCCTGCTCATACTCCTCCTCCTCGTCTTCTGTTCCATCATCGGACATCGATAACAGAATAAGAGGCCATGGGAAATCTATTCGCAACCACCAATTAGCCTGTGTGCAAACTGAACTCCCACGTGGCCTAGTTGCTGGCAGTGCAGTTGCTGCTGTACCACTTAGTTGTGGTAATTGCAGTGCAGTTCCATTCCTTCACCAGAATGTCAGTCACACTCTCCCGCTGTCTCTGCTACAACAAGTAGCAGAAGCTGCTGCCCCAACCTAATGCAGTAAATGGACATGCACTGTCTGAAGAGGTACAGTTGTACCTGGACGATGCCCTTCCTCTGGCACACACCCTGTTCCCTGACCCTATAGACTTCTGGGAATGCAGATTGGAACAGTGGCTGGAAATTGCCAAGTTTGCTATCACAGTTCTATGTTTTCCAGCCTCTTGTGTCATCTCAGGGAGGGTTTTCCTCATGGCAGGTGGTATTTTCGCACCCAAGCAGGCAAAGTTGTCCTACGCGTTTGCAAAACATTAGCTTTGTCAAAATAATTCAGGCACATGGATCCTTGAGGATTTTTACACATTTCCAGCAGATAACAATGAATAGATCTGCCATTGCTGGCTATTTATGATCAGTCCAGTGATGCGACTGCCTGCCTGTTCATGGTGCTCCATACTGTACTGCAGCGGCTGCTCCGCCTGGTGCCATTACTACTACCCCTAAATGGCTACACATTGCCTGCCCTTTTTGTGAGGTTTCTCATTGCACTGCTGCTCCCAAAAAGGGAGAATTATTGGAATGTTTTTAATTTTAAAAAGCATAACACATGCGACGGCACAGTGTCTTTTTAAACAGGCTGCTTCTTAACACTGTCAATAATGCGTCCAAATGTGTGAAAAGGTTAAAAAGACACTGTGCCGTCGCATGTGTTATGCTTTTTAAAATTAAAAATATTCCAATAGTTGTCCCGTATCGGAGGCAGATGCCTGCCCACATACCCAGAGCTACACATATCAGTGTCATTCTGACATTATTTATTGTTAAAGGGCTTAACAGGGGGAGGGTAGAGAAGAAAAAAAAAAGAAACACAAGAGAAATAATATGTGTCCTAGGAGATCTTAGAGTGTGATCTACCAGTTCACAGGCCAATTGGAGCACTTGTAATTGAGGTAGAATCGATTGAGACCCAAATCGAATTGTTGGAGTGATTCGTTCGAATTGGACCCAAAACAAACTTCAAGAAATTCGCTCATCTCTAAGGCTACTTTCACTTCTGCGCTTTCCCTTTCCGCTATTGATATCCGTCATAGGATCTCAATAGCGGGGGAAAACACTTCCATTTTGTCCCCATTAATTGTCAATTGGGACAAAACTGAACTGAACGAAGCGGAATGTACCAATATGTGTTCCGTTCTGTCTTCGTTGTGTTGCGGAGCAAGACGAATCAGTCATGGCTCCGAATTTAAGTCAATGGGGACGGATCCATTTTCTTGGACACAATAGAAAACTGATCCGCCCCCCATTGACTTTCAATAGTGTTTATGACGGATACGTCTTGGGTATTTTAAGGATAATACAAATGGATCCAGATGCAGACAGTTCTATTATCATGACGGAAGCATTTTTGATGATCCATGACGGATCCAGCAAAACCGCTGGTGTGAAAGTAACCTAATTCTTGTCTTGTAGAAGTGTTTCATTTTTGCTTGGACATAAGAAAAACTCGCAGCGAGGTATATTTTTCTCATGTGTTTTATCTTGCAGGAAAGTTCTGGTGAAACGACGAGTAGACTTGAGAAACCCATCTCGTTGTCTGTGAATGGTAAGAGCCTTTCATAAATCTTCTTTGATTGTAAATGTCTTTATTAATGGGACAATTGATAGGAAGTTCAGAGAAACCTCCTCTTCATCATCATTAATAATACAATTAATATTAATAATTCATTTAATGCCATATTATCCCTTGATCTTCATTGGCACCAGTAAAATGTGACACAATGTGAATAGATTCAAACACAAAAATGATTGGAGGGTAAATGCCGATTCAGAATAAAGGTTACATGATACGATAGGCCAAAGAACCTGTAGTATGTGGACCCATGGGGTCCTTCTCGAGTCAGAGTGCTCCGGTTGTCCATATGCCCTCTCAGACAGGTTCCCACCTTGCAGGGGAGATCAGTAGTACAGGATGTAAGCATTCAGTCAGATTAGGGCCTGGTCCTAAAGATGAAGGGTAAATAGCCGCTGAAATAATAACTGGAAAAGCGAAGGCATCTAATAATGATAAGAGAAATAAGGGGAGGAGGACACTTGCAAATTAGCTGGTAAAAACTGATAAAACCAAACCAAACCTGCTGAGATAAAAGTACTTGTAATTTAAAAAAAAAACTGGTTTCCATATCACAAGACCATCAATGATAAGGAAAAGGTAGCAGTTATCTAAAGACCGATCAAAGGCAATTTAAAATAAGTGAACCTCTTAGACAAGAGAGAGGCTCTGCAAGAAAAAGTAAATGTGTAAAGTACTTTTACCAAACTAGTCCTCAGTCAGTACAGGCCAGCATCACAGGAGATGTTACAGGAAGCCCAGCAGGGTAGCAGGGAAGGTGGGGGGAGGGCAGTTTTGCAGATCCGGGAGACCAAAGGATTTCTAGACTGATGGGATCCAGCTAAGATGGAGGTTGCCAAGGAGGGCCAGGCAGCCAAGATCACAGGAGGTAGATCTTGATCCTAAAGGAATCCTGGGTCTGAGAATAGATGAACCTCACTTATATCTGACAAAAAGGGCAAAGGGAATCACTAGTGATAGGAGATCCCTCAATCCTGCAACAAGTCAACCAGTGGTTTTAGAATGACACGTTGCACCAATATGTGGTAGGGAAAAGTTTATCTCAGTGTGTTTATGCAGGGGATGCTACAGGTTATTGAAGATGGTAGTGGTCACATTTCCTGGCTTGTAATTGTCTCAATAAAGCTGCAAAAATAATATAATTTTGTTTCATTTTCCAGTGGAAGACGGGATGAGCGACTCCTATGGACATCTCCATTTATCTTCCCATCACGAAGCAGAAGATAACAATACCACACAAGATGATTCAATAACTCCTAATGTACCCTCAGTCCTTCACAGCAGAGATCTATCCACTGATACCGCTGGTCACAAGAAACCTTCATCTAAGCAATTACTGATTGGCAAAACAAGAACTAAACAGAAATGTGGGAACATTTTTTCTAGTGAGAAACGTCTTAAAAAGAAATCAAATCTTTTTTTGCATGAGAGCAATTGCAGAGATAACGAGTCATTTTCATGCTTGACATGTGGAAAATCTTTTAGCACGAAATCCATTCTAGTTAGACATCAGAGAACTCACACAAGGGATAATCCATATTCATGTCCTGAATGTGGGAAATCTTTTCGTCTGAAAACGTGTCTTGTTAGACATCAGAGAACTCACACAGGGGAGAAGCCATTTTCATGTCTTGAATGTGGAAAGTGCTTTAGTTTGAAATCAAATCTTGTTACACATCAGAGAACTCACACAGGAGAGAAGCCATTTGTGTGTCCCGAATGTGGGAAGTGTTTTCATGTGAAGTCATTGCTTATACAACATCAAAGAATTCACACAGGGGAGAAGCCATTTTCATGTTCAGAATGTGGGAAATGTTTTGGTCAGAAATCACATCTTGTTAAACATCAGAGAACTCACACAAGGGAGAAGCCATTTATGTGTCTTGAGTGCGGGAAATATTTTAATCAAAAATCACATCTTGTTAAGCATCAGAGAACTCACACAGAGGAGAATCCGTATTCATGTCCTGAATGTGGGAAAGGCTTTAACAATCAATCGAGTTTTATTCGGCATCAGAGAACTCATACAGGGGCGAAGCCATTTTCATGTCTTAAATGTGGAAAGTGCTTTAGTCAGAAATCCATTCTAGTTACACATCAGATAACTCACACAGGGGAGAATCCATATTCATGTCCTGAATGTGGGAAAGGCTTTAACAATCAATCAAATTTTATTCGGCATCAGAGAACTCACACAGGGGAGAAGCCATGTATGTGTCTTGAATGTGGTAAGTATTTTGGTGCGAAATCAATGCTTATAAAACATGTAATGAGTCACACAGGAGAGAAGCCATTTTCATCTTCAGAATGTGTGAAACCTTTTAGCGAGAAATCACATATTGAGGAACATGAAAAACTCCACTTAGAGGAGAAGCCATTCTCATGTCCACAATGTGGGAAATGCTTTAAGACTCAAACAAATTTTTTTCGGCATCAGAGAACTCACACAGGGGAGAAGCCATTTTCATGTCTTGAATGTGGAAAGTGCTTTAGTCTGAAAACGTGTCTTGTTAGACATAAGAGAACTCATACAGGGGAGAAGCCATTTTTATGTCTTGAATGTGGAAAGTGCTTTAGTCTGAAATCAAGTCTTGTTGCACATCAGAGAACTCACATAGGAGCACATCAGAGAACTCAAATAGGAGAGCAGCCATTTATGTGTCCTGAATGTGGAAAGTATTTTACAGTGAGATCAAGGCTTAACAATCATCTAAGAAGTCACACAGGGGAGAAGCCATTTCCATGTCCTGAATGCGGGAAATATTTTGGTCAAAAATCATATCTTGTTAGACATCAGAGAAGTCACACAGGAGAGAAGCCATTTGTGTGTCCCGAATGTGGGAAATGTTTTCATGTGAAGTCATTGCTTATAAGACATCAAAGAAGTCACACAGGGGAGAAGCCATTTTCATGTTCAGAATGTGGGAAATGTTTTGGTCAGAAATCAAATCTTGTTAAACATCAGAGAACTCACACAGGGGAGAAGCCATTTGTGTGTTCTGAATGTGGGAAGTGTTTTTGTGTGAAATCAGTGCTTATAAAACATCTAAGAAGTCACACAAGAGGGAATCCATTTCATGATCAGAATGTGGCAAACGTTTTAGCCAGAAATCAAATCTTGTGAAACATCTAAGAGCCCACTTAGGAGAGAAGCCATTTTCATGTCTTGACTGCGGTAAATCCTTTGGTATAAAGTAAATCTTGTTAGACATCAGAGAAGTCACACAGGTGAGAAGCCATTTGTATGTCCCGAATGTGGAAAATGTTTTCATGTAAAGTCATTGCTTATACGACATCAAGGAATTCACACAGGGGAGAAGCCATTTTCATGTTCAGAATGTGGGAAATGTTTCACCTCTCAAGCAAGTGTTATTCGACATCAGAGAACTCACACAGATGAGAAGCCATATTTATGTGGAAAATGTGGGAAGTCTTTTATTCAGAAATCGAGTCTTGCTAAACATGAGAGAATTCACTTAGAAGAGAAGCCATTGTAATGTTCAGATTGTAAGACATGTGAGAGATGTGGAGCTTCATTGTGAGACCTGCTGCCTAATCATGTCTTCTGTATAACTTAAAAAGGTTGTCCAGTTTCCCATATTAATGACCTATCCTCAGGAAAGTGAGTCGACCAGTATGCACCGACATTGAGACTCGGATTGGCCCACAGGGGTACAGGTGAATCCACCAGTGGGCCCCTGAGCAAGGTGGGCTCCTCGTCTCCCATCTCTTGCACAAGTGGCACATAGCACAGTAGATTTGCTGCACTACATACATATATTTAATGTATAGCACCTCAACCAGCCAATGTTCATATAACAAACTTCATAGATAATTAAAGAAACTCCTCAGTTTATTATTATAGACAGGATCAGATAGCAGAGATATCTTCTAGGTATAGAGGAAAGCTAGCCAGTATCCTCTTTTCCCCAGGACCTACCCTCTCAAAGTTGCTGCAGGGACCCCCATATTCAAGCATCTGGTAGCATCTTGCTGCTGTGTGAGCAGGTAATATTTGAATGTATCCGTACGGTGGACCCCAGGCACCCCAGTCCGACATTGAGCTGAGCATACACTGTCAACCCTCCCAATGTGTCGATTGCTGCTAAATGCGGTGTCATCATGGCCATAACAGATGACAGTCACAGATACTGGTGCTGGATGTGATTTATCAGTGGCTACTTGAAATGTGGATATGATCCCTAGAGCTGAAGATGAAGAGAACCCTACTATCAGAATATTAATTTTTTAATAGATAGCCCAAGAGTGTTGTCTGTATCTGAATAAATCCTCTACTAAAGGGGGATATTACTAGTGTAATATGGGTCACTTTTCACTTCTAATCTTTCATAAAATATTCTTATATTTTCAACCTAACATGAAAATTCATTTGCTGAGTTGCAAACTACTACCATGGAATGGACAAACTCTAGGATTCAGTTTGCCTAATAATGTGCCTTATAGTGTGGATTGTTCGCTATTAATAATAGAGCTTCACTCTGCATTAATCATCCTGTTCTCTTCCTATGATATAATATCATAATGGGCAGCACGGTGGCTCAGTGGTTAGCATTGGTGCCTTGCAGAGCTGGGGTCCTAGGTTTGAATTGGACCAATGACAACATCTGCATGGAGATTGTACGTTCTTCCCACATTTGTGTGGGTTTCCTCCAGGTAAAGCCTGATGATAATGTCTGTAAAGCGCTGCGGAATATAGTAGCGCTATATAAGTGCATAAAATAAATATATGTATAATATATTAAGAGTGATATTTTCATATTGTTCATTATATTTCTTGTTTTTTTTACATAATATATATCTTATAGTCAGGTTTCTTAAAGAAAATATGAAAAAAAAAAATGTCCTTGTAACTGTGGTGAAATTGTGGTGAAACATCAAAAATAATATAGAACTGACCAGCCAGATCTGACCATAAGAGTGCAACAATAAGTGGGTGTGGAACCACTGTGTCCACCAAACGGTTTGTCTTTAGGCTAAGGCTTCGATTGTTATCCTGGCAGTCCCAGACACACTTTAACCCTTTTACAGGGATCTGGAATTCACTATAGGGGTGCCACCAGGCTGCTACCTCCTGGAGTAGTCCTGTTTGGTAGACAGCTGACCCACAGGAGTCTGAAACACCCGTGCGTGGCAGTGAGGGATCAGGCAAAACTTGTAACAGGCCAAGGTCAGGGCAGCAGAGTTTGTGCAAATCAGAGAAATAAGTCCAAAGGTTAGGCAGCCCGCTCAGAGTCGATATGGTGATCGGGCACAGGTCGGGTGGCAGAGGGTCAGAATCCGGGAATCAAGTAAAGTTTGAACCTGGACAGACAAGCAGATTATAGCACAGACACTGGGCGACCCCCTGTCCGCTCAAAGTAACAAGAAGGCAGCTGATATAACAAGAAGGAAAGGCCCATAGAGGTGCAATAGACCTGCAGTTGTCTTGATACTTGCTCAGCGAAGTTTGAACCCCAAAATTAATAGAGATATTAGATTTACAAATTAACATGTATAAGAGTAGGTCTAGGTAAAGTCTAGGAGGCAGATAAGCTTCATGAAATGGCAGTAGGCTGTGAGACAAGCTTTAGCTGATGCCAGCAGTGGACTGTCCCAGCCCAAGTCGCAGTCCACGACATAATCTTGGATTGGCAGTGGCCGCTCTAAAATGTGTCAAACACAAGGCCCATGGCCTTGTTTTTTGTGGCCCGTCAGTGACATGGGAGGCTGATGAGAAATAAGGCCCGTAATATGTGTAAGTTGTGCCACAACAGTGTGGCTCCTATGAGCAGCACGCTGTCGCAGTGTAGTCACTATGCTCACGTATATGTACAATACAAAAAACGAAAGCGTAGGCAGCATGTCCAGTGATAATCCCTTTATTGGGAAAAGCTTACATGTGCAAACGTGAACAAAAATGCTTGACAAAGGCTTGGATATAACCAAAACATAGCATTCTTTTCACTTTTGCACATGTAAGCTTTTCCCAATAAAGGGATTATCACTGGACATGCTGCCTACGCTTTCGTTTTTTGGATTGGACATAAGGGATGGTCTATGGATCTAGGACTCCAGGTGGGCTGCTGCATTCCGTGATACCAAAGAGATCTGGTGGGTGCTGCTCTACAATTTTGCACAGACACGTATATGTACATTCACCGATCCTATCTCGGCCGCTTAACAATTACATCGACTCTGCGTGCCGGTCGACATGATTGCTGAGTGGCCGGGACAGGATAGATGAGCACATATCATTGCCAGGTGCTACTTTCTTTTGGTGCCCGCATTGAGCAGGAAGTCAGCAAAGTCAACTATAAGCTTACACCGCGTAGGTTGAAGAGTGTTCAGAACAAAAGCCCAAAACCATCACCTCTTGTCCAATGACAGATGTTTTTGAGATGGGAACAGGTGTGTGGCACATGAAACCCTCCATCAAGTCACTAAAAAAATGACGTCGCACTTACCAGGGGGTCTCCTAGCATTAGAGGGGACTGAAACCACAATTTGAGCCGGAAACAATGGACTTTCTAACAAGTTAATAAAGCTTTCCCTCCCTGAAAAAAACTTTGTGTGTTTCCTTGAAGACGCCTCCACCCAGTCTTTCTTCATTATGAATGAGAGCTTTTCTAGAAACAACTTGATGCAGGTGTGGACTGCACCTATCTCAACACTTACCTACAAATAGAGTTGAGCGAACACCTGGATGTTCGGGTTCGAGAACTTTTGGGCACTTCAAAGGCTGTAAAATAGCCCAGGAAAGGGCTACAGGGCTGCAAAAGACAGAAAAATGTAAGTAAATCCCCTACAAACAAATGTGGATAGGGAAATGAATTAAAATAAAATAAATAGAAATTAACCAATATCAATTGGAGAGAGGTCCCATAGCAGAGAATCAGGCTTCATGTCACCCACCAATGGAGAAGGCCACTTTTACTTGTTTAGGCCCCAGCACCCAGACAGTGGAGAGAGGTCGCATAGCAGAGAATCAGGCTTCATGTCACCCACCAATGGAACAGGCCACTTTCAGATATTTAGGCCCCGGCACCAAGACAGAGGAGAGAGGTCGCATAGCAGAGAATCAGGCTTCATGTCACCCACCAATGGAACAGGCCACTTTACGATATTTAGGCCCCTGGCACCCAGACGGAGGAGAGGTTCATTCAACTTTGGGTTGCCCCGCAATATAATGGTAAAATTAAAAAAAGAGGATTGAATGAAGAAGTGCCCTGGAGTTCAAGAATATATGGTTAAGGGGAGGTGGTTATAAATGTCTAATCTGCACAAGGGATGGACAGGTCCTGTGGGATCCATGCCTGGTTCATTTTTATGAACGTCAGCTTGTCCACATGACGCCCCCTGCCGTGCTGAATTTACGTTTAGACAAAATGCTGGCCGCCGGGCAGGCCAGCACCTCCAAGGCATAAAAGGCTAGCCCTGGCCATGTGGATAATTTGGAGACCCAGAAGTTGAATGGGACCGAACCATCAGTCAGTACGTGAAGGGGGTGTGCACAAGTACTGTTCCACCATGTTGGTCAAGTGCTGCCTCCTGCTAACACGTTCCGTATCAGGTGGTGGTGCAGTTAGCTGTGACGTGGTGACAAAACTTTTCCACATCTCTGCCATGCTAACCCTGCCCTCAGAGGAGCTGGCCGTGACATAGCTGCGTTGGCGACCTCTCACTCCTCCTCTGCCTTCGCCTTGGGCTTCCACATGTTCCCCTGTAACATTTGGGAATGCTCTCAGTAGCGCGTCTACCAACGTGCGCTTGTACTCGCGCATCTTCCTATCACGCTTCAGTGCAGGAAGTAAGGTGGGCACATTGTCTTTGTACCAGGGATCCAGCAGGGTGGTAACCCAGTAGTCCGCACACGTTAAAATGTGGGCAACTCTGCTGTCGTTGCACAGGCACTGCAGCATGTAGTCGCTCATGTGTGCCAGGCTGCCCAGAGGTAAGGACAAGCTGTCCTCTGTGGGAGGGGTATCGTCATCGTCCTCCGTTTCCCCCCAGCCACGCACTAGTGATAGGCCTTTACTAGATGTTTTCCTCATTGTTACCATTCACCACAATAAGAAAAAAAAGTATTTGGCCCAATGTATTGAATTCAAATTCAGGCCTTTTTTTTACAAGCACCCAACACTATCTGGCTATCTATTTATGTACCGTATTACACTAATCCAGGCACAGCAGTAACCACACATTTAGGGGAATATCAATTGTAGGCCTAGTATTTAGGCCCTGGATGAAAGGTATCCTTTTACGGACAGATTTACATTTGGAGATGCACAGTAGCGTATGAAAAAATATATAGGATTATGCTTTCAGCACTTGTATTTTAACACTTTGTGTAATATACCCTTTAACGGAAAGAAATACACTTAGAGATGCAAAACAGTGTGTGCAAATGTAGAGGATTATGCTGTATTTTACACTTGGAGATGCACGGTAGCGTGTGAAGTTATTGAGGATGACCCTATCAGCACTTGTATTTACACCTTGAGTGTAATATACCCTTTAACGGACAGAAATACACTTGGAGATGCACGCTGAGTGTAATATACCCTTTTACGGACAGATTTACACTTGGCCAGCCACAGCTGAAACCACTGATTTATGGTATTGCTATTTTGGCAATTGAATTTCACCCCAGAACAAAATATATCCTTTGACGGATACTATTAAACTACTTGTCCAGCCACAGCTAGAACACCAGATTTCCTGTATTTATATTTTTGCAACTGAATTTCACCCTAGAAAATAATATATCCTTTGACGGACACTATGAAACTTGTCCAGTCACAGCTGGAACACCAGATTTACGGTATTGCTATTTTGGAAATTGAATTTCACCCCAGAAAAAAAAAATATTCTTTGCCAGACAGTATTACACTTGGCTAGCCACAGCTGGAACACCAGATTTAAGGGATTGCTATTTTTTAAGTGAATTTCACCTCTCAATAAAATATAGAAAATTCTATCCTGAGTTTCTAGGGGTGACAATAAGCAAAGCCAAGCTCCTTATGTAGGATATAGCAAAAAAAATAACCCTACTATTGATGGATTAATGGACTTGGTGGCAGCTTGTGCTGGCGCACCACAAGACACAAAATGGCCGCCGATCACCCCAGAAAAAAGTGACAGAAAAACGCTCTGTGCAGCCTGAAAACAGTGAGCAATTAACTAGCAGAAGTTGAATGATTCACAGCTGTAGATCGATCACTTTATTAAGTGTTTTGCTGAGTTAATCCCTGCCTAATCTCGCCCTAACAGCAGCTGCGTCCTATCCCTACACTAATCAGAGCAGAGTGACGTGCGGCGCAACGTGACTCCAGCTTAAATAGAGGCTGGGTCACATGCTTTACTTGGACAATCACAGCCATGCCATTAGTAGGCATGGCTGTGATGGCCTCTTGGGGCAAGTAGTACGACGCTTATTGATTGGCTGCTTTGCAGGCTTTCAAAATGCGCCATAGAAATCGCCGAACAATGAACCTGAACCCGAACTTTTACGTAAATGTTCGGATTCGGGTCCGTGTCACGAACACCCCAAAATTCGGTACGAACCCTATACAGTTCGGGTTCACTCATCCCTACCTACAAAGGAATAAACATTATGGAGTGGATACCTGAGGTGGAATCCACATTCCAGACCTTCAAGCAGACCTCCTCAGCCTCGATTTTGCATTGCCTGTATGTCTGTAAGCAGCTCTTCTTAGAGGAACACAACCCAAATAAAGTGCAAGCCTATGATCATCAAAATGAGTATACGCTCATATATATCACCACCATGTAATACTCAAAGTACACGTGCCTATGGTAGAACACATTACAATTCCCTATCAAGACCGACCAGACCGCATAGAGTTATTGTACATTTTATTAGCAAAATTCAAGCAATCCATATATTAAAACCAAGTGCAGAGAAAAGGCGGCATCCACCGGAGGCAGGCTGTGAGAGATAGAACTCCATCTTGTCTTGTTTGAACCAGAGTTCACTTAAATGATAGAATGCGGACCCATTCATTTCAATGGGTCCCCAAAAAATGCTGACAGCACACCGTGCATCCGTATGTCCATTTCGTAGCCCCGCCAAAAAAATAGAGCATTTTGGATGGCATACGGATGTCATTGTTTTTTTTTACGGATCCGCAATTTGCGGACCGCAATACACATACAGCCATGTGCATGTAGCCTTAAGAAGATGTTTCGTTTCTCTGTCTCTGTGGTTTCTGCTCAAGCTAAGTAATGCCCACAGCTGCCGGATGTCTGACAGTAAAATTCTGATATAAGATTTGTCTGTTTAACTCAATAAATTCAGATCACTGCTTTACAGCCATCCTGGGCATATCAGTCTTCTCTGTGTACACATACTTCTTTGATTTGAACCACAATAATCTTAGACATAGGGAAATTGCCCCAACACAGGCACAAGAGTGATGATTCAAACCATATTCCACAAGTAAATACTCATCAGTGCCAGGGCAAAAAAATGACTTTCTCTTTGCAGCTCACACTCAGAGAGGACAGTGCTGCTGTCTTAGAGTGAGATGTTCAAAAGGAGATGTCCCAATCCAGTTAGGCCACACCCCCTCCCACTCAGCCAACAGGGATTGAAAAAATAAAGTTAAAAATCAACTACTAGGTACACAACTCAGCAGACAGGATAGGATTAGATACACAGTTTAGCAGACAGTATCATACAACATAATATTAGATACACAGCTCAGCAGACAGTATCACACAAGATAGGATTAGATACACAGCTCAGCAGACATTATCACATAGGATTAGATACACAGCTCAGCAGACATTATCACATAGGATTAGATACACAGCTCAGCAGATGGTATCACCCAGGACAGGATTAGATACACAGCTCAGCAGACAGTGTGGCGGGTACTGTAGAGGTCACTGTTATGGGGGATACTGTTGATATCTTTTTACAACACACGGAAACATGAAACGAAATAGATGAAATATACCCGTGCGAAGCCGGGTCCTTCTGCTAGTCTCTTATATATATAAAAATGAATTTCTGTCTAGACGTTCTTTATGCGCGACCAAACGACTGGACCGATCTTCACCAAATTTGGCACACGGGTACATCAGGTGTCCGGGAAGGTTTTAGACCAGGTCTCAGCTCTCTAGGACCTACCGTTCCTGAGATATTCCCAAAAAATGGCCTGCATTATAGCCAATACAAGCCAGCAAGCCTTCACTTAAATCCAAACTGTCATTTACTGCTCCCTGCCAGTTCGGTAACCATAACAACCCCCAGCCATGTTCACTGCTGTAGATGAGATGAGGAAATCTGTCACCAGGATAATCACTATTCAAGTAAAGCCACGGCCTAATA
This sequence comes from Bufotes viridis, assembly GCA_033119425.1. Classification (NCBI taxonomy): domain Eukaryota; kingdom Metazoa; phylum Chordata; class Amphibia; order Anura; family Bufonidae; genus Bufotes; species Bufotes viridis. Next base: position 445,108,512 of record CM065592.1, read on the forward strand.
GCACTTAGTACCTTATTTCCTTAGGTTTCCATAACAACTCGGCCATTTCTCTCCACTGCTGCAGGTCAGCTTTAAAGGGGCAGGATGCTGTGGATGACACTGTTAAGGGAGCGGAATGTTATGGAGGTCACAGTTCAGGGAGAAAGTAGGGTGGCCATTCAAGTCACCCTTAAAACCCCGCCCCCAGGTCCAGATAAGCCACACCTCTGATTCGGTTAGGTCATGCCCCCTCCCCTCCTGAGGTGGGAGGGACAGTGATTTTCTGCCTGCAGCTCACATTCAGACAGAACAGTGCTGCTGTCTTAGAGTGAGCTGTTTAAAAGGACACGCCCCGATCCTGTTAGGCCAAGCCCCCTCCCACTAAGCGAACAGGGATTGAAAAAATAAAGTTAAAAATCAACTTTTAGGTCCGCTAAGCCACACCCCCAGTACATTTAGGACACACCCTCCTCCTCTGCAGCCAATTAGTATTGACAAAATGAAGTTAAAAATCAACTTCTGTCAGCTGCATAGGTGGGAGGGACGGTGACTTTCTCTTTGCAGCTCACACTCAGAGAGGACCATGCTGCTGTCTTAGAGTGAGATGTTCAAAAGGACACGCCCCAACACAGGCCATGCCCCCTCCCACTCAGCCAACAGGGATTGAAAAAATAAAGTTAAATATCAACTACTAGGTACACAGCTCAGCAGACAGGATAGGATTAGATACACAGTTTAGCAGACAGTATCATACAACATAAGATTAGATACACAGCTCAGCAGATAGTATCACACAGGATAGGATTAGATACACAGCTCAGCAAACAGTATCACACAAGAAAGGATTAGATACACAGCTCAGCAGATGTTATAACACAAGAAAGGATTAGATACACAGCTCAGCAGATGTTATCACACAGGATAGGATTAGATACACAGCTCAGCAGATGTTATCACACAGGATAGGATTAGATACACAGCTCAGTAGACAGTATCGCAATAGGATTAGATACACAGCTCAGGAGATGTTATCACACAGGATAGAATTAGATACACAGCTCAGCAGACAGTATCACACAGGATAGAATTAGATACACAGCTCAGCAGACAGTATCGCACAGGACAGGATTAGATACACAGCTCAGCAGATGGTATCACCCAGGACAGGATTAGATACACAGCTCAGCAGACAGTGGGCGGGGTGCTGTAGAGGTCACTGTTATGGGGGATACTGTTGATATCTTTTTACGACACACGGAAACATGAAACGAAATAGATGAAATATACCCGTGCGAAGCTGGTACTTCTGCAAGTACTATATACAGTCATGTGAAAAAATTAGGACACCCTTTGAAAGCATGTGGTTTTTTGTAACATTTTTAATAAATGGTTATTTCATCTCCGTTTCAACAATACAGAGAGATTAAAGTAATCCAACTAAACAAAGAAAACTGAAGAAAAGTCTTTTCAAGATCTTCTGTAAATGTCATTCTACAAAAATGCCTATTCTAACTGAGGAAAAAGATAGGACACCCTCACATGTATTCCCTCTTAAATTGGCTCAGATCTCACACAGGTATATCACACCAGGTGCACATAATTAGTAGATCGTTACTCTGCATGTTGAATGAGGCTTGCCCTATTTAAACCTCAGACATTTAGTTTGGTGTGCTCCTGACTGTTGAAGTGAGAGTGAGCACCATGGTGAAGCAAAAGAGCTGTCAGAGGACTTCAGAAAAAGATTGTAGCAGCCTATGAGTCTGGGAAGGGATTTAAAAAGATCTCAAAGATTTTGAAATCAGCCATTCCACTGTCCGGAAGATAGTCTACAAGTGGAGGGCTTTCAAAACAACTGCCAACATGCCCAGGACTGGTCGCCCCAGCAAGTTCACCCCAAGAGCAGACCGCAAGATGCTAAAGAGGTCTCCAAAAACCCTAAAGTGTCATCTCGAGAACTACAGCAGGCTCTGGCTACTGTTGATGTAGAAGTACATGCCTCTACAATCAGAAAGAGACTGTACAAGTTTAACTTGCATGGGAGGTGTGCAAGGAGGAAACCTTTGCTTTCAAGAGAAACATCGAGGCCAGACTGACATTTGCCAGAGATAAAGTTGACAAAGACCAGGACTTCTGGAATAATGTTCTTTGGACAGATGAGTCCAAAATTGAATTATTTGGACACAACAGCAGAGGACATGTTTGGCGTAAACCAAACACAGCATTCCAGAAAAGAACCTCATACCAACTGTGAAGCATGGAGGTGGAAGTGTCATGGTTTGGGGCTGCTTTGCTGCAGCAGGACCTGGTCAGCTCACCATCATAGAATCCACGATGAATTCTACTGTGTATCAGAAGGTGCTTGAAGAACATGTGAGACCATCAGTTAGAAAATTAAAGCTGAAGCGGAACTGGACCATGCAACATGACAATGACCCAAAACATACTAGTAAATCAACCAAAGATTGGCTGAAAAGAAGAAATGGAGAGTCCTGGAATGGCCAAGTCAAAGTCCAGATTTGAATCCCATTGAGATGCTGTGGGGTGACTTGAAAAAGGGCTGTGCGTGCAAGAAACCCCTCAAACATCTCACAGCTGAAAAAGTTCTGCATTGAGGAGTGGGGTAAAATTTCCTCAGACCGATGTCGAAGACTGGTAGATGGCTACAAGAACCGTCTCACTGCAGTTATTTCAGCCAAAGGAGGTAACACTCGCTATTAGGGGCAAGGGTGTCCTATCTTTTTCCTCAGTTAGAATAGGCATTTTTGTAGAATGACATTTACAGAAGATCTTGAAAAGACTTTTCTTCAGTTTTCTTTGTTTAGTTGGATTACTTTAATCTCTCTGTATTGTTGAAACGGAGATGAAATAACCATTTATTAAAAATGTTACAAAAAACCACATGCTTTCAAAGGGTGTCCTAATTTTTTCACATGACTGTATATATATATACACAATACCCTTATATATACAATGTATGAGTCTCAATTATTTTTTCAATATTTGGCCCAATATGAAATAACACTTCAAAAGTAAAAACTTATCCATAAAGTAAGTTGCACTTCATAGAGATCCTCATCTTGGTTCTTAACACATTAAATAAGCAATGGCAATACATATTTTTCAATGGTCTTCGATGGCCTCTGTCTCACGATAACACTGTAACGTATATCACTTCTTTTTCGTTACTCATTACACACAGGAAAAGGTTCTGGTCTCTCCGGTGGTGGAGACAGCGGGAATGCGCATAGACCGGAACTTTTGCCTATAGTGTGCAATTACGGCCATCGCTGCTGGGTTGCCGGGTGGTTGTTACCCCTGGAAACGAGCAGTGTACAATTCAATGGAAAAACGAATCGAACCAGCAAAAGAGGCAATATGGACAATCACACTACATTAGTCAGTGCCTGGTATTAACTTTTACTAAGAAATCTAGTAAACAGTTTATCCAGCACTGAAGGGTTAAAAAGTATTTCCAGCTTTATTGAGGATACGTGTTAAAAACATTCCAGGGTATACTGCTTTGCCATAATCCGTCAACGCGTTTCAATTGTTCCACAGTATTACTTATGACTAACGTGCATGGAAAACAGCGCGGTCTATAGGGGCTATACCCCCCCCCCCCCCCCCCATCATCAGGTGCAGATTGATTAATACATAGATGCAAGTGGTAACATTGTATTCCACAAAGAACACCTGATCCAAAAAACAGAAGTAAATTAAAACCAACGTGATAAAAATATATATGGGACATAATATCAATAGTATGACATACCACATTATTGCCAGTTAAAGTGGAATGGAATTTGATTTAAATAGAATATCACGATATTTTATGCTAGCCCAGATTCAATAGTAATAATGTAAAATCAGTAATGTAGCATAATTTCTTGTTTTAAATTGAGACCATGCGGTACGCGAGAGTGGCAGTGGAAGATCCTGTTCTCCTTCCGTTGCTCAGCAGCTGCTGTCTGTCACCACCTCGGGGGGGTTTGAAGACCCTCTCTATGCCCATGACTCTGAATGCTTTAGTTAATCTGCCACGTGCCTTAACAAAACTGGCAGACTCTAAACGGGTGTGAACCACACCTAAAAAAAAAAAACGTTCTGCTTTAACCACATGGCAGATCTATTGCGTCTTTTATTAGGAGGGAAGGTCATTTTCACTAAATGATAAATTATTTGTGCCGCAATCTGTGACTTTTTCCCTCTAATGTCAGGTCTAAAAAAGTGAGCGGGTAAGGGGATGGGCCGGCAGCACACAGCGTAGACAATGGTCTGAATGTAAGCCAGCAAAGAAGCTCATTGTCTTTGTGTCTTGTGTTCTCCACCCTTTTCCCTCCTTTCTCTGTCATCTAAGTCCAATCCTGTGGTTCGTCTGATCTTCCTCTCTATCAATTAGTCTTTTCGTGGCAATTTCTGAGGTCAGATCACTGGTCCACATATAATAAGTAATAAACACAACATTCAACATATCATCGAACAGACAAACATAAAGGGCCCATGTTACACAAGCATCTGAGTTAGGCCCCTTGCACACGACAGTATTTTGCGGACCGTATACTGGCAGTTTTTTCAGTTCAGTATACTGACAGTATACTGAACCATTCACTTTAATGGGTCTGCAAAAAATACTGAAGTGTCTCCGTATGCCTTCCGTTTCCGTTTTTCCGTTTTTTCTGTTCCGTTTAAATATAGACCATGTCCTATTCTTGTCCGCAAATCACGTTCAGTGGCTCCATTTAAGTCAATGGGTCCGCAAATAAAACGGAAAGCATACGGAACTGCATCCGTATGTCTTCCGTATCCGTTCCGTTTTTTGCTGAACCATCTATTGAAAATTTTAAGACCAGCCCAATTTTTTCTATGTTATTACTGTATACTGTATATGCCAAACGGAAAAACGGAACGGAACAACGGAACCGAAACGGAAACAAAACGGAAACAAAAAACGGAAAAATGGATCCGTTAAAAACGGACAGCAAAACACTGAAAAAAAAATACGTTCGTGTGCAAGAGGCCTTATTTGACATCATAAATCCCTTGGAGCTCCAATAAAACAAAACAGCCATGCACATTACACACAAAACATCAGAAAATGATAAATGGTTCCTCTTCACACACTCAGCGCCTCAGCTTTGTAGATTGACCTTCCCTTGCTGCAGCTCTCATATTCACACACGGCTGTTCATAGCCACACAGAGAACTGCAAACTAAAACTTAGGCCTCATGCACATGGCGGTTGTGCCGCCATTCCATGCATTGTGGACCACAATTTGCGGGCCCCAATGCACAGGCAACGTCCTGTAAGGGAGTGAATACAAGTCCTGCCCTGAGTGACATGTCTGCCTGCTGGGAGACTCAGAAGAATGTTGTATGTGTAGAACTACAAGTCCCAGCTGTATATTGACACTGCTAAGGGAGTGAATACAAGTCCTGCCCTGAGTGACATATCTGCCTGCTGGGAGACTCAGCAGCATTATGTATGTGTAGAACTACAAGTCCCAGCTGTATAATGACGCTGCTAAGGGAGTGAATACAAATGCTGCACTGAGTGACATGTCTGCCTGCTGGAGACTCAGCAGAATGTTGTATGTGTAGAACTACAAGTCCTAGCTGTACAATGACACTGCTAATACAAACAGAATCTTCCCCCTACCTGAAATGTTCTGCAGAACTTCTCTTTCAGCTTCTGTGCCCAGCATTTGTCTCCTCACTGCCTGCAGCTACACAGTAAACATTTCATCCCTGAGTCTGTGCAGCTGAAAGGGTTAATAATCCTGGAAGAGAGCAAGAAGCAGCCGGCTGTGAAGAGGGACGTGGCCAGCACAGTGACGTCTGGTGTACAGGTTTGTGCACGAACATTATCAGAGCAGAGAGAGAAGCTGACATCATAGGTCATGTGACCCTCAGTGAAGTCTGAGAAACCAGCCACTGGAGATAACGTGAGTTAATTGGAAAGCTGTTACATTTGCCTAGTTAGAAACATAGAAAGAACAAAAAAATAATCTCGGACAACCCCTTTAACGCCATGAGAATTGGTGTTGTATTAGTATTGTATAGCCAAGAGTACTCAGAAGATATGTTTGAAGGCCGATTTATTGGCCTGTATTTGTGGGAGGGATGTTAGTAGCACATTTATACCAGGCAGGCATCTCCCTTGGGTGTGACTACGGTGCTGCGTAGTTGTGTGCAGTCTAAGCTACCTGTTGCAGCACATGGGCTGAATCAGCAGCTTCCATACCCAGTCGGCATTCAGGATTCCAGTTGAGGTAGTTCCGGTCAGGTGAGGGTTTACTGCTTGCTCGTGCAGCATCGTCCCGTTACAGTCCGGCCGGCGATTTGTCGGCTCCTTTGGTGAGGAGGAGCAGCACTGCACCGAAGCGATTCTGCCTGGCAGCCCACGCTTGGCGCCCACAGGGCAGCATGGTTAGTCCGGCCGGCGGTGTGTCGGCTCCTATGATGAGGAGGAGCAGCACTGCACCAGAGCCATTCTGCCTGACAGCCCACACGGCAGTACGGTTAGGCAGCAGGGGTCAGCGTGACTCCGTCTCGTTTTCTTGCACGTTTCTATGTCTTGCCCAGGCCACCTTTCTTAGTTTGTCTGTGTATATCTGTATGTCTGTCTTGTCTGCTTTCACTTCACTGCTCGCCAGCAAACCTCTCTCATTTCTGTGAGACCGACTAAAGCCTTGTTCACACTGACATCCAGCATTATCCCTTACTTGCATTATAGAGGGTGAGGCAGCTGATTAATCCAGGTGGAGCAGAGTTGCTGTTTACAAAGTGTTATTGTTTCTTTAGTATAAATGCTTTTTGTGATATGTATATTGCATTATGTATGTGTAGAACTACAAGTCCCAGCTGTATAATGACGCTGCTAAGGGAGTGAATACAAATGCTGCACTGAGTGACATGTCTGCCTGCTGGAGACTCAGCAGAATGTTGTATGTGTAGAACTACAAGTCCTAGCTGTACAATGACACTGCTAATACAAACAGAATCTTCCCCTACCTGAAATGTTCTGCAGAACTTCTCTTTCAGCTTCTGTGCCCAGCATTTGTCTCCTCACTGCCTGCAGCTACACAGTAAACATTTCATCCCTGAGTCTGTGCAGCTGAAAGGGTTAATAATCCTGGAAGAGAGCAAGAAACAGCCGGCTGTGAAGAGGGACGTGGCCAGCACAGTGACGTCTGGTGTACAGGTTTGTGCACGAACATTATCAGAGCAGAGAGAGAAGCTGACATCATAGGTCATGTGACCCTCAGTGAAGTCTGAGAAACCAGCCACTGGAGATAACGTGAGTTAATTGGAAAGCTGTTACATTTGCCTAGTTAGAAACATAGAAAGAACAAAAAAATAACTCGGACAACCCCTTTAACGCCATGAGAATTGGTGTTGTATTAGTATTGTATAGCCAAGAGTACTCAGAAGATATGTTTGAAGGCTGATTTATTGGCCTGTATTTGTGGGAGGGATGTTAGTAGCACATTTATACCAGGCAGGCATCTCCCTTGGGTGTGACTACGGTGCTGCGTAGTTGTGTGCAGTCTAAGCTACCTGTTGCAGCACATGGGCTGAATCAGCAGCTTCCATACCCAGTCGGCATTCAGGATTCCAGTTGAGGTAGTTCCGGTCAGGTGAGGGTTTGCTGCTTGCTCGTGCAGCATCGTCCCGTTACAGTCCGGCCGGCGATTTGTCGGCTCCTTTGGTGAGGAGGAGCAGCACTGCACCGAAGCGATTCTGCCTGGCAGCCCACGCTTGGCGCCCACAGGGCAGCATGGTTAGTCCGGCCGGCGGTGTGTCAGCTCCTATGATGAGGAGGAGCAGCACTGCACCAGAGCCATTCTGCCTGACAGCCCACACGGCAGTACGGTTAGGCAGCAGGGGTCAGCGTGACTCCGTCTCGTTTTCTTGCACGTTTCTATGTCTTGCCCAGGCCACCTTTCTTAGTTTGTCTGTGTATATCTGTATGTCTGTCTTGTCTGCTTTCACTTCACTGCTCGCCAGCAAACCTCTCTCATTTCTGTAGACCGACTAAAGCCTTGTTCACACTGACATCCAGCATTATCCCCTTACTTGCATTATAGAGGGTGAGGCAGCTGATTAATCCAGGTGGAGCAGAGTTGCTGTTTACAAAGTGTTATTGTTTCTTTAGTATAAATGCTTTTTGTGATATGTATATTGAGTAGACGGTAAGCTCCTGTGTTGAGATATCTTCCTTTGTCTTGTTTCATTTGTTTTGGAAATATAAAATGTGTGTGTGCCACTTTAAGGTGGTGAACCTGTGTTTGTGTATTTAAAAAGCACCTGTGCAAGATGTTGGGGATCCATCTTCAGTTCAGAGTGTTAGCTAGACACTGGGGGAGCTACTTGCTACAAAGGTAATTGCAGAGACCCATGAGGACCATTTATTTTGTTATGAGCTTGGCTTTAACCAAGAACTGAGTTTAGTTTGTTTTTATGGCATATACACCCACATCTCAACAGGGCGCATGTGCTGATGGTGGCGACGTTTGTATGTACTCACCTGGAGGAGCAGAGGACGCACACACTGTGGGGATTGCCGTACCTTTGTATGGATTAGCCGTTCATCAGACAGGCTAGATGTGGGCACTACTACAAGTAAGCCCTGAGTGACGTCCTACATATGTCCGATGTATGCTGTGATCATGGTGACACTTATTTTGACGTGACTCCTCCTGTGCTCATCAAATGGGACGTGTTTTATCGTTAGCACGGTACTGTGGTCTGTAACACTTTCTATTATGGGTGATTGATCACATAAATATTGTATTGACTTTACAGCCGATTGTTGTTCTTCCTCCTGACGAACCCTTGACTTACCACAAGGGGGAAACGCGTTTGAGGTGCAATTTGGACCCCTGAGTAGGTTTTTTGACCTATAGGCTGTGGTAACACAGCCCCTATATGTTAGGCTGTTTTTAGTACCTCTGTGGTGACCATACCATAGATATACGGCTTTGTGCTGGTGTTAATGTGAAGACACTATCACAGGACACCAGTAGTTGAAATCTTCTCGCCTGTATCCTGGATGCCACTTCCGTCCTAGTTGCCACTAGGGAATTCATAGGGCATATTAGACCAGGCACGAGGACAGGGGATCCCCACCATCAGGGGAGGCCCCTGGGCTGAGGTTTAGTATAGGGGGTAATTAGGGACAATTAGGCATCATACAAACTCTCCCTCCTCCCGCTCTGTCACACCTGAGGGACTGGAAGAGGAAAGATAGTCAGCACTCGATTCTCCAGCAGTGTTGCGCGGGAAGGAGCTCACTCCACGCTGTATTCAAAAAACAATCCCAGCAACTGTCTTCTTTTATGCTGCTCTTTTATTGTTTATATCAAAACATAATGATATCCTGGATGCGTTTCGGCACACGGCCTTTGTCAGCAGGGCCTTTGTCCTGCTGACAAAGGCCGTGTGCCGAAACGCGTCCAGGATATCATTATGTTTTGATATAAACAATAAAAGAGCAGCATAAAAGAAGACAGTTGCTGGGATTGTTTTTTGAATACACCTGAGGGACTGGCACCTTGGATACAGGCGACTGTGATCAACAGACATAAGGGTAATTTTTTGGTCTTTAATTATACGAACTGGGGCATTGTCTCTAAGTTTTTAAGTAATTTTTGAGTAAAAGTTATGTTTTAAAGGGAATACATTTTGCTGGACTATGTACTCACCTGTAGCTGCGTGGTGTGGTGCAGGTGGTGTATGTTACTGCATGCCTCGTGTTAGTGTCAGCATACTTCCACAGTCAGGATTGTCTTTACATGTCATTTTCTGCTTTTCAGGTCACGTCACAGCTCGCCATTCTCAGTTGATGTGGTCAATCACATCTTTTGCTAAGGTAGTAGAAGAGAAAAAAAAAGGTCACATTACGGGTGGATTTCCCATTAGGTTACGGGCTTTGCTACTTGACGTTTTATTTTTAGGTTGTTATAGGTTCAGAATGTTGGGTAAGTCGCGTTTTCATCAGTTTGCGGTGTCACAACATCAGACCTGACCCATCACTCAGGCCTCGGCGGTTTCAACCATTTCATTGGTTTCTGATTTCTGATACCTGCATGCCTCGTGTCAGTGTTGGCACACTACCACAGCCAGGATCGTCTTTGCATGTCTTTTTTGCTTTTCAGGTTACGTCACAGCTCCCCATTTTCAGTTGGTGTGGTCGATTACATCTTTTGCTAAGGTAGTAAGAAAAAAAAAAAGGGCATTTAGGAGGAAAAAAAAAAAAAGGTCACATCACTGGTGGATTTCCTATTAGGTTACGGGCTTTGCTACTTGATGTTTTATTTTAAGGTTGTTATAGGTTCAGAATGTTGGGTAAGTCACATTTTCATCAGTTTGCGGTGTCACTACCTCAGACCTGACCCATCACTCAGGCCTCAGCGGTTTCAGCTATTTCGTTGGTTTCTGATGCCTGCGTGCCCCGTGTCAGTGTCAGCACACTACCACAGCCAGGGTCATCATTGCATGTCATTTTTGCTGTTCAGGTCCTGTCACAGCTCTCCATTCTACGTTGGTGTGCTCAATTACATCTTTTGCTCATGTAGGAGGAAAATAAAAAATATAAAACTTTATCAGCTAACAAACTCTCTACTTGATGTTTCTTCAAAGGTTGCTCTAGGTTCAGAGTGTTGGGTAAGTCACGTTTTCATCAGTTTGCGGTATCACAACGTCAAACCGAACACGTCGCTCAGGTCACGGTGGTTTCAACTATTTGGTTTTCTGATGCTTCCGCCGGCACTGGTTTTGTTGTCATTTCTTGGCCCCCAATATAATTATTTTCTTTCCGACTTTCCATTAAGGGTGCTCGGTTCGTGTCTTTCAGCAATTACTGGCATCAGTAACAGACCAAGGCCTTGAGAGTACTCTGTTGCGGTTCCCACGGCACCACTCGCCCCTGGTGTTGGGTGCGGGTATTCACGGGGCGAGTTTTGATCTTGAATATTGCGATTTCTAGATTTTTGCGAATATGTCGAATACTTGACCCCATATTCAACCTAGTCGAGAGATGTTCTTGCATTCCAGAGGTTGGTTATGTTAGTGTTGTTGCTATAAACTATTGTGTATCATTTAGATGCAGGTTTTTTGCCCCCTTTCAGGCTTTCCTCCTACGCAGCGGTTATGGCACAATTGAAGCCGCTTAGTTTAGTTAGTTAGGCAGGTAGACGGTTACGTGTCATGTAGCCCCGACCACAAGCAGATCTATTATGATGTCCTGATCACATGGGCTCTACCATTGTGCCTGCAAGAGTCGGACCTCAGCTGCAATACACAGCCATCATCCTGATTCACTGTTTAACTCTTTGTCTGCTGTGATCGAAGCTCATTGATGCATATGTAGTGCCCTGAAGCAGGGGGTACTTTACGTTTGGACATTTGCCTATTTCCCATATGCAAAGTTAAACTTCTTACTTTATTTCACTTGAAAATGTTAACTTGCACTGTTTAAAGGATAACTGTCAAATTTTTTTTTTTTTTACTATTGGATTTTGGTGATTAATATCACCTTGTTGGCCCTGTTTTAATTTCTGATTGTTTAATAAATAACCCCTAAAAGCCACCTAAAAGTCCCCAGTATTGGCTATTGTTACCGGAGATAAAATCAGGTTGCTATGCTCCTTCCGTCTACCAGATGAGGACGGAGCACGCTGAGTGCATTGGGAACTGATAGTGAGTCAGCATTGTAAGGGAATGTATAAAAAGCCAGGTTCTTCCTGACAGGAGATAACAGTGCTGGGCTGTGTGTGTGAACTTCTCCACATGCCTGTGCTTGGCAGACACTCCCTTAGCAGTGAAGGACGATGTAGAGCCCAGTGTATAAATGACAGCCTTATCTGATAAGAGGAGAACTTGTGGAAGGACTACAGGCTTCAGCCAGACCTGGGAACTTCACTGCAAGACCTCCCTATACAGAGCTGGTCTTTACTAACTTCACTGCAGGCATCCTATGGATTAGCCTCAGGGCTGAGGGCGGCCATCTTAACAGAATAGTGAAATTGCAGTTTTATGCAGACTGGTTGCTAAGGGCTGAATCTTATTAAATATGGGGTAAGTAAGTCTAATAGTTATTGATTCAGGAATATTATCATATTAGTAACTACATATATGAAAACGGAAATTAGGGTCTAAATGTGACAGTTATCCTTTAATACTATAATGAATACTAAGAGACTGCTAGGACTTTGAATGAGAAGCTGGTAATTTTCCACAGCTGCCATAGAGTTTAAAGAAGACCATGTTTTGGAGAGTAAAAGCCTGACGTTGTTTACCACTAAACCCAGACAGTCTGACCTTTTGAGTGTCTGGTTTAGCTATGTTGTTATGTCTGGAAACTTGTTTTTGTCTGGAAAAACTGCTGTGTCATTGAGTATTATTGAAGCTCTAATGTAAGTCTATGAGACACAGAAAGTGTTACAATGTATCTGTTTGTGCTGAGCTTCTCCAACTCCACCCCTCCTACTAGAAGGTTCCAGTCTAGCTAGAAACTGTATATAAGGAGAACAGTCAGAGCCCCTAGTGTGCTGCAGTTAGGGAACAGAGCTTGGAGGGGAAGACTCTGCCAGTCTGCATGACTGACCAGATGAAGATGCTGAGATGGGGACAATGAGCCACAGACCATGGGTCACTAGCCCTGTGACCACGAAGCCACCTGGACTACTGAGCTACAGACAGTGGGCCCTTGACCAGGATGCCAGCCTTCTGAGAGAGAGAGAAGGACAGCTAACTTAGGCCTTTCCTCCACATCAAACCCTTCTTCTGCAAGGCAGGAGACTGGAGAACACAGCCCTATGCCTCGTCTGTATTGTTTTGCACCTGAATTCCTCCAGTAAAGATGCACACTGGTTAACTGCAGACCCTGACTTTCTGGACTTATTTCCTGTTGGGGTGCACCACGCCTTATCATCCCTTCCAGAGAGCAGCAACAAGTGGTGACACCTCGACGGTGTGTGGGGGACCCAGTGTAGTATTAGGGCCACCACAAACCGGCCACTGCAAGTACATAAAGGCTGGCAAGTCGCAGCAGTGGCTGTGAGATACCATGGTGGGCGCCTGGACCCCCCTCCCCTGCGTTTTTCCCAACTTCCACGGTCACTGCCCCTACTGCCAATGTCATGGATACAGGCGCCACTATTAACACCTCCATTAACACATGGGGTCTCCAGCCTCCTCCCTTAAGGCAGCCCAAACGGTGACAGCTCTAACACAAGTCGTCAACTGGGAGACTCTCTTGACTATCTGCAGTAGGGCGGGTGGGGTTTTCTTGCCACTTCTTAGGAAGAAGGGAGGTGCCCGTCTAGAAATTGCCAGCGAAGACTGATAGGTCTCCACTGAATGCCTTCTCTGGGGCTGCTCATGAGGGGGTTATTTGGGCGATATGTGCTCAGGACGGGGTTATCGGTGATAAGTGGTCAGGAGCGGTAATTCGGGTGGTCTAAGGTTAGAAGAGAGTTATTGAGGTGGTCACGATTGGTAGTGAGGAGGGTTTTATTGGGCTGGTCAGGAGGGGGTTATTAGGGTGGTTGGTGGTCAGGAGGGGGTTATTAGGGTGGTTGGTGGTCAGGAAGGGGTTATTAGGGTGGTTGGTGGTCAGAAGGGGGTTATTAGGGTGGTTGGTGGTCAGGAGGGGGTTATTAGGCTGGTTGGTGGTCAAGAGGGGGTTATTTATCTATAATAGCAGGCATTAGGGAATAATGAGTCACGAGTCCCCCAAACATGAGCAAGAAGAAGACATTCCAGTATGGTGGCCTGTAGACACAAGACTTTATTATAACGTCTCCTTGTGGCCCCCGCCTCCATACAGTATAACATCTCCTTGTGGCCCCCGCCTCCATACAGTATAACGTCTCCTTGTGGCTGCCCCAGTGCCCCATACAGTATAACGTCTCCTTGTGGCTGCCCCAGTGCCCCATACAGTATAACTTCTCCTTGTGGCTGCCCCAGATAATATAGCGTCTCCTTGTGGCTGCCCCAGTGCCCCATACAGTATAATGTATCCTTGTAGCTATCCTCATACAGTATAACGTCTCCTTGTTGATGCCCCGTACAGTATAACATCTCCTTGTGGCCCTATACAGTATAATGTCTCCTTGTGGCTACCCTCATACAGTATAACATCTCCTTGTGGCCCAATACAGTATAATGTCTCCTTGTGGTCGCCACCATACAGTATAATGTCTCCTTGTGGTCGCCACCATACAGTATAATGTCTCCTTGTGGTCGCCACCATACAGTATAACGTCTCCTTGTGGCCCTATACAGTATAATGTCTCCTTGGGTCGCCCCCATACAGTATAATGTCTCCTTGTGGCCCCCATACATTTTGGGCCTGTCTTCTAAGTTGCTATCAATAAAGTACCTGAATATGGTTTTGATTTAAAATTATTTTTTGTATCAGGACAAGTAGATTGTCACGAGGGACAGGTAGATCGAGCCCCCGCTTTGACAAGTAGTTTTTTTTTTTAATTTTTCACACCCCTGAGGAGTGAGCAATCCAATCCACAATCTCTTCCTCTTTCTTCTCAACAATAATGTTGTGCCTTTCCAAAGCCAGCAGGAATAACGGTTGGAATTATTTTTTTTTTTTGGTATTGCTCAATTTCATGAAACCAGCATATAGGTGACCAGTACTCCAATACACGGGCTAGGACAGCAATTTACCAGTGAGTGTTAATGTGAAATTTTGAGTCAGGCCTGGCCCTCAATCATCCGTTTTCATTTAATATCCACACGGTTGGAATTTAGGGGCACATTTATTAAGACTGGCGTATCATACGCCAGTCTTAACCCCCATAGCTGGCGGTAGATCACCGGAGTTATGTACATGCGCTGTTCTCTACATGACTTCAACGGATCCACCACAGCTTCTACTGTAAATGTAAGCCAGCTTCCTATTTTCTACACCTAAACCAGACGAGGAAAATGGTAAATCAGATGGGCCTACCGGCCTGTCCCCTTCCCCGCCCACTGCACACCCACTTTTTTAGACCTGGCATGAGCGGGGAAGTGTCGCAGATTCTGCCGCACCATAGTGTGCAACAGATTATGCACCAGATGTACACCACAATAGTGGCGTACATCTGTTCATAAATGACCATCTTAATTTTTGGGGCGATTGTTCTATTTAATTAAACCAGCATATATACGTTATTACTGCAATACAAAGGGTAGCGCACAAAAATGTCAGAAAGGTGGAACCATGAGGAGCAGTCTGTGTGAAAGAGGGGGAACCATGGGGAGCGGTCTGTGTGAGAGAGGGGGAACCATGGACAGCGGTCTGTGTGAGAGAGGGGGAACCATGGGGAGTGGTCTGTGTGAGAGAGGGGGAACCATGGGGAGCGGACTGTGTGAGAGAGGGGGAACCATGGGGAGCGGTCTGTGTGAGAGAGGGGGAACCATGAGGAGCAGTCTGTGTGAGAGGGGGAAACCATGGGGAGCGGTCTGTGTGAGAGAGGGGGAATCATGGGGAGCGGACTGTGTGAGAGAGGGGTAACCATGGGGAGCAGTCTGTGTGAGAGAGGGGAACCATGGGGAGCGGTCTGTGTGAGAAAGGGGGAACCATGGGGAGCGGACTGTGTGATAGAGGGGGAACCATGGGGAGCGGTCTGTGTGAGAGAGGGGGAACCATGGGGAGCGGTCTGTGTGAGAGAGGGGGAACCATGGGGAGCAGTCTGTGTGAGAGAGGGGGAACCATGGGAGCGGTCTGTGTGAGAGAGGGGGAACCATGGGGAGCGGTCTGTGTGAGAGAGGGGGAACCATGGGGAGCAGTCTGTGTGAGAGAGGGGGAACCATGGGGAGCGGTCTGTGTGAGAGAGGGGAACCATGGAGAGCGGTCTGTGTGAGAGAGGGGGAACCATGGGGAGCAGTCTGTGTGAGAGAGGGGGAACCATGGGGAGCGGTCTGTGTGAGAGAGGGGGAACCATGGGGAGCAGTCTGTGTGAGAGAGGGGGAACCATGGGGAGCGGTCTGTGTGAGAGAGGGGGAACCATGGGGAGCGGTCTGTGTGAGAGAGGGGGAACCATGGGGAGCGGTCTGTGTGAGAGAGGGGGAACCATGGGGAGCGGTCTGTGTGAGAGAGGGGGAACCATGGGGAGCGGTCTGTGTGAGAGAGGGGGAACCATGGGGAGCGGTCTGTGTGAGAGAGGGGAACCATGGGGAGCGGTCTGTGTGAGAGAGGGGGAACCATGGGGAGCGGTCTGTGTGAGAGAGGGGGAACCATGGGGAGCGGTCTGTGTAGAGAGGGGGAACCATGGGGAGCGGTCTGTGTGAGAGAGGGGGAACCATGGGGAGCGGTCTGTGTGAGAGAGGGGGAACCATGGGGAGCGGTCTGTGTGAGAGAGGGGGAACCATGGGGAGCGGTCTGTGTGAGAGAGGGGGAACCATGGGGAGCGGTCTGTGTGAGAGAGGGGGAACCATGGGGAGCGGTCTGTGTGAGAGAGGGGGAACCATGGGGAGCGGTCTGTGTGAGAGAGGGGGAACCATGGGGAGCGGCTCTGTGAGAGAGGGGGAACCATGGGGAGAGGGCTCTGTGAGAGAGGGGGAACCATGGGGAGCGGCTCTGTGAGAGAGGGGGAACCATGGGGAGCGGTCTGTGTGAGAGAGGGGGAACCATGGGGAGCGGTCTGTGTGAGAGAGGGAGAACCATGGGGAGCGGTCTGTGTGAGAGAGGGGGAACCATGGGGAGCGGTCTGTGTGAGAGAGGGGGAACCATGGGGAGCGGTCTGTGTGAGAGAGGGGGAACCATGGGGAGCGGTCTGTGTGAGAGAGGGGGAACCATGGGGAGCGGTCTGTGTGAGAGAGGGAACCATGGGGAGCGGTCTGTGTGAGAGAGGGGGAACCATGGGGAGCGGTCTGTGTGAGAGAGGGGGAACCATGGGGAGCGGTCTGTGTGAGAGAGGGGGAACCATGGGGAGCGGTCTGTGTGAGAGAGGGGGAACCATGGAGAGCGGTCTGTGTGAGAGAGAGGAGAACCATGGGGAGCGGTCTGTGTGAGAGAGGGGGAACCATGGGGAGCAGTCTGTGTGAGAGAGGGGAACCATGGGGAGCGGTCTGTGTGTGAGAGGGGGAACCATGGGGAGCGGTCTGTGTGAGAGAGGGGGAACCATGGGGAGAGGGCTCTGTGAGAGAGGGGGAACCATGGGGAGCGGCTCTGTGAGAGAGGGGGAACCATGGGGAGCGGTCTGTGTGAGAGAGGGGGAACCATGGGGAGCGGTCTGTGTGAGAGAGGGGGAACCATGGGGAGCGGTCTGTGTGAGAGAGGGGGAACCATGGGGAGCGGTCTGTGTGAGAGAGGGGGAACCATGGGGAGCGGTCTGTGTGAGAAAGGGGGAACCATGGGGAGCGGTGTGTGTGAGAGAGGGGGAACCATGGGAACGGTCTGTGTGAGAGAGAGGAGAACCATGGGGAGCGGTCTGTGTGAGAGAGAGGGAACCATGGGGAGCGGTCTGTGTGAGAGAGGGGGAACCATGGGGAGCGGTCTGTGTGAGAGAGGGAGAACCATGGGGAGCGGTCTGTGTGAGAGAGGGGGAACCATGGGGAGCGGTCTGTGTGAGAGAGGGGGAACCATGGGGAGCGGTCTGTGTGAGAGAGGGGGAACCATGGGGAGCGGTCTGTGAGAGAGGGGGAACCATGGGGAGCGGTCTGTGTGAGAGAGGGGGAACCATGGGGAGCGGTCTGTGTGAGAGAGGGGGAACCATAGGGAGCGGTCTGTGTGAGAGAGGGGGAACCATGGGGAGCGGTCTGTGTGAGAGAGGGGGAACCATGGGGAGCGGTCTGTGTGAGAGAGGGGGAACCATGGGGAGCGGTCTGTGTGAGAGAGGGGGAACCATGGGGAGCGGTCTGTGTGAGAGAGGGGGAACCATGGGGAGCGGTCTGTGTGAGAGAGGGGGAACCATGGGGAGCGGTCTGTGTGAGAGAGGGGGAACCATGGGGAGCGGTCTGTGTGAGAGAGGGGGAACCATGGGGAGAGGGCTCTGTGAGAGAGGGGGAACCATGGGGAGCGGTCTGTGTGAGAGAGGGGGAACCATGGGGAGCGGACTGTGTGAGAGAGAGGAGAACCATGGGGAGCGGTCTGTGTGAGAGAGGGGGAACCATGGGGAGCGGTCTGTGTGGAGAGGGGGAACCATGGGGAGCGGTCTGTGTGTGAGAGGGGGAACCATGGGGAGTGGTCTGTGTGTGAGAGGGGGAACCATGGGGAGCGGTCTGTGTGAGAGAGGGGGAACCATGGGGAGAGGGCTCTGTGAGAGAGGGGAAACCATGGGTAGAGGGCTCTGTGAGAGAGGGGGAACCATGGGGAGCGGTCTGTGTGAGAGAGAGGGAACCATGGGGAGCGGTCTGTGTGAGAGAGGGGGAACCATGGGGAGCGGTCTGTGTGAGAGAGAGAACCATGGGGAGAAGTCTGTGTGAA
Source organism: Bufotes viridis (assembly GCA_033119425.1). Classification (NCBI taxonomy): domain Eukaryota; kingdom Metazoa; phylum Chordata; class Amphibia; order Anura; family Bufonidae; genus Bufotes; species Bufotes viridis. The sequence continues at coordinate 445,126,924 of CM065592.1, forward strand.
AGAGGGGGAACCATGGGGAGTGGTCTGTGTGAGAGAGGGGGAACCATGGGGAGCGGTCTGTGTGAGACAGGGGGAACCATTGGGAGCAGTCTGTGTGAGAGACGGGGAACCATAGGGAGCGGTCTGTGTGAGAGGGGGGACCATGGGGAGTGGTCTGTGTGTGAGAGGGGGAACCATGGGGAGCGGTCTGTGTGAGAGAGGGGGAACCATGGGGAGCGGTCTGTGTGAGAGAGAGGAGAACCATGGGGAGTGGTCTGTGTGTGAGAGGGGGAACCATGGGGAGCGGTCTGTGTGAGAGGGGGGACCATGGGGAGCGGTCTGTGTGTGAGAGGGGGAACCATGGGGAGCGGTCTGTGTGAGAGAGGGGGAACCATGGGGAGCGGTCTGTGTGAGAGAGGGGGAACCATGGGGAGCGGTCTGTGTGAGAGAGAGGGGAACCATGGGGAGCGGTCTGTGTGAGAGAGGGGGAACCATGGGGAGCGGTCTGTGTGAGAGAGGGGGAACCATGGGGAGTGGTCTGTGTGAGAGAGGGGAACCATGGGGAGCGGTCTGTGTGAGAGAGGGGGAACCATGGGGAGCGGTCTGTGTGAGAGAGGGGAACCATGGGGAGCGGTCTGTGTGAGAGAGGGGGAACCATGGGGAGAGGGCTCTGTGAGAGAGGGGGAACCATGGGGAGCGGCTCTGTGAGAGAGGGGGAACCATGGGGAGCGGTCTGTGTGAGAGAGGGGGAACCATGGGGAGCGGACTGTGTGAGAGAGGGGGAACCATGGGGAGTGGTCTGTGTGAGAGAGGGGGAACCATGGGGAGCGGTGTGTGTGAGAGAGGGGGAACCATGGGGAGCGGACTGTGTGAGAGAGAAGGAACCATGGGGAGCGGTCTGTGTGAGAGAAGGGGAACCATGGGGAGCGGTCTGTGTCAGAGAGAGGAGAACCATGGGGCGCAGTCTGTGTGAGAGAGGGGGAACCATGGGGAGTGGTCTGTGTGAGAGAGGGGGAACCATGGGGAGTGGTCTGTGTGAGAGAGGGGGAACCATGGGGAGCGGTCTGTGTGAGAGAGGGGGAACCATGGGGAGCGGTCTGTGTGAGAGAGGGGGAACCATGGGGAGTGGTCTGTGTGAGAGAGGGGGAACCATGGGGAGCGGTCTGTGTGAGAGAGGGGGAACCATGGGGAGCGGTCTGTGTGAGAGAGGGGGAACCATGGGGAGCGGTCTGTGTGTGAGAGGGGGAACTATGGAGAGAGGTCAGTGTGTGAGAGGGGGAACCATGGGGAACGGTCTGTGTGAAGAAGGGGGAACCATGGGGAGAGGGCTCTGTGAGAGAGGGGGAACCATGGGGAGCAGTCTGTGTGAGAGAGGGGGAACCATGGGGAGCGGACTGTGTGAGAGAGGGGAAACCATGGGGAGCGGTCTGTGTGAGAGAGGGGGAACCATGGGGAGCGGTCTGTGTGAGAGAGGGGGAACCATGGGGAGAGGGCTCTGTGAGAGAGGGGGAACCATGGGGAGAGGGCTCTGTGAGAGAGGGGGAACCATGGGGACGGGTTTTACGCATTGCTGTCTAGTCTCTGCTGTACATTGGAAGCAGCTCCACTAACTTATCTATAGAAGTTGTTTCCTAGTGACTTCAGGACCTGTGATGATGTCATGACCATGTGGTTAGTCACATGAGGGGAAGAGTAACGAAGTTGAGTTTATTATACTATTTAGCAATTCCTGTCATGTGACTAATGTGATGTCATCAAAGGTCCTGCAGCTAGTAATCTATTTTATGTAACTGATCACATGGCTGTGACGTCATCGCAGGTCCTGCAGCCCCAGGAGGTGAGATCTGCAGGTCAGTTATTGGTCGGGGGATGTGTGACTTGGTTCTGGCTTTATTAGAATGGAGCGGTTCTATAGGTGATATATAGCAGGTCCAGCCAGCAGGGGGCAGCACCGGCCATAGAGAGTCTCTGCTCACACAGTCTGGAGGTCAGGAGGGGAGTTCTCCTCAGACATGTCTGCTCTCCCCCTGGAATATTAGGAGACCCCCCAGACCCCTGTAAGAGTGGCTGTTCTCCTGGATTAGAGGGGTCTTCCATCACACAATGTCCTGTGATATCACTAGGATATGGAGTCAGTGTGTGATCGGTGGGGACAACCTCTTCTAGATGAAGGGGCTGCAGCGCTGTGTCCTCTCCTCACTTTCCCTGCACAGCGGAGGCCGGAGCTCTAATGAGCAGGAACTGTGGAGGAGATTCAGCAGTAAAGCAGCTCTGCAGCCCCTTCATTCTCAGGATTAGTGGGGTCCTGATAGAGACGAGCCCCCACCGACCGCACACTGATGACGAGTCCAAAGTGTTGTAAGATATTAAAGAGAGAAATGGAACTAATGAAAATGTTCAATAAAATATTAAAAGAAGAAATATAAAATAATTCCTATTAAAAACTGTTTGTGATCTAAAAAAACAAAAAAAATCTAATAATCTCACTGTGACCTCTACAACCAAAGCGATCCAATTATCGTGTTATTTAAGGTCTCGTTCACATCATCGTTTTGTTTTCCATCAGAGGAGGAGACTAACAGAAAGGGATCGGCTTTAATCCCCATTCGTTGGTTTGTGTCACTTTCATCAGGTTTCAGTTATTTTTGACGGGAGAAAAAGTCTTCTGCGCTTTATTCTGGGAAAATATCAGAAATAAGATTGAAAAATGTTTTATGCTAGTTTTTTTTGTTAACATTGAAGTCAATTCATAAATAGAAACATGAGGCGAACGCTCGTGACCATCGTTCAGTCGGTTAACGGATCATTTTACGTTTTTTTGTGTTTATGGAAAATACAAATCTGATGTGAACGTCGAGTACTGCCAGGATCGCCCAGGGGTTTCTTTTCTCACTTTCCCTTCCAAAAATGGATTAAAGCAATAGAAATGCTGCATGTACCCCATAGATGACTAGTTACAGTCTCTGAGGGATAGTTATCTGCGGTTATATAATACCGGTGTGTAGACCGCTATAGTGTAAGGATCCGTATACCTGTGTGTCCAGAGAGGTGGAATATGGCTGATTGTTTGGAGATCTTCTTCTTCCAGATGTAGTTTTGCTCTCACTCCTCCTTCTTTCCCTCAGGTTTCTTACGTACAGGTCTCTTCTTTTTAGAGCCAATGGTCCTTTCCATCAAGGACCCACCAAGGATGGAGAAGGACAGAGACCTCCTGGCTGCGAGGATATTAGACCTCACCCTGGAGATCATCTCCTTGATAACCGGAGAGGTGAGAGTCTCACATGACATCACTCTTATCTCTAGTAATAAACCAGGGAAATGTCTGGAAAGGTGAAGGATTCTTAGAATCTCTGTAGTGATCGGCGTCTCCCCGTACACAGGATTACACAGTAGTGAAGAAGTCGTCTGGTGAGTGTGTGACACCCCGTGTGTCAGGAGGATGGAGCAGGACCCAGAGCCCCATCACCGAGCCTCCACCTCATTCCCTGATACATGAGCAGAAGATCCTAGAACTTACCACCAGGATCACTGAGCTGCTGAGCGGAGAGGTGAGCGCTGCTGGGAATGCTGGGACATTATACAATAACGCCAAGGGAGGGGTCTGGTAATGACTGTGTCCTTGTGTTGTCAGGTTCCTATAAGGTGTCAGGATGTCGCTGTCTATTTCTCCATGGAGGAGTGGGAGTATTTAGAAGGACACAAGGATCTGTACAAGGACGTCATGATGGAGAATCCCCAGTCCCTCACATCACCGGGTAAGAGGAGACCTTCCATGACTGTAGAGGAGAGAACAGTCCTGAGAGTCAGATCCTCCATCATCTGATCATCACATATAGACAATGTATTCAGTCACTGTGTGTATTTCCTACAGATGGATCCAGTCAGAGAAATCCACCAGAGAGATGTCCCAGTCCTCAGTATTCCCAGGACTGTCCAGAGGAGAAACCAAATATCCCACTGGATCATCAGGTAGGTGAAGCTGAGGTTCCTACAGATCCTCTATAGACTGATGTAATGGAGCTTTCTGCTGACCTCCCCCAGCAGCAGTGGAGTGTACTGTAGGTTCTTGTTGTTGGCTACAAGTGGTTTCTGGTGTCATACCACCAGACATTCGGTTATGCTTTCCGTCCTTGAATTGTGTTATAGTCCGTGGTCACGGCATCCATTACGCAATTCTGTGGTAACCCGAACTTCTAAAACAGAAGTTCCCTCACCCGACTGATGAGTAAAATACTTGTCTGAATGTGGATCCTGTCTGGTCACTACTTCAGCAGATCCTTGTAGGACAGGTTGGTTTATATCTTCTAGGGATGCTTGATCTGTGCCTGCAGATAGGAGAAGCTAGCCGTGGAGTATAGTTTTCTGTTTTCGCCTGTCTTTAATGTTGGATCCTTGCAGGAAACTACTGGTGAATTGAGGAGTGGACTCGAAAAACCCGGATCAGTGTCCGTGATTGGTAAGAACCTCTCACAAATCTCATTTTAATGTAAATGTCTTTGGGAAAACTGATGGGAAGTTCAGAGAAACCTCCTCCTCCTCGTCATTATTACTATTAATCAGGGGCGGACACAGACAGCAGAGGGCCCCTGTGCAAAGAATGTGCCCGGGCCCCCCCACCCCTCAGCCCAACCTATTCCCTCCTAACATTACATACAGGGTAAGGCTACGTTCACATCTGCAGCACTACGATCCGGAAGAGAATGCAAGGAATCGGCCGGACAGAAACCAAAGCATGCATCGGTTTGTGTTGATTCTCTGCATTTTTGCAAGATTGTGGTTGGATCTCTGCCGGACCCCATTATAGTTAATGGGGGCGGTGATTCCATCTGCATCCAGCAGCCTGGTCTCTGCTGTACCAGCCGGCCAGAATCACTAATGCAGATGTGAAAGTAGCCTAATACAGCCCCACTTACCTCTTACATCCAGTGACGTCGCCTCTGATGTAGATGTTCTCTGTCCTCATCTTCTCCGTTAGGGCCAGACCGCCATGATGACTTCTTTCAGCCATCTCTTCTCTCTGCAGAGTTTATCAAATGGACATCTTAGCTCCCTACTATTCCATCCTCCTCCCACCTTATGAACACCCCATCCTGCCTCCCCCAATACTGTGCCCGCTACTATACTGCAGTAACAGTCCCCCTGAAAACGCTACTACCACACAGATAGTGCCCCTCTACTAATTTTTGGCACACGGTGCCCTAAAAAATAACTGCGCCCAGAAAACAGTGTCCCTGAAACTTATAGTGCCGTAAACAAAGTGTCCTCCAAAAATAATTGTGCTAAGCTGATACTGTGCCAGGGTGCCCCCCAATGTAACAGTGTTCCCCAAAGTCCCACCAATCACAATAGTTATCTGCCAGAGTGCACTTAGTAGTAATAGTGCCCCCAACAGTAATAATGTCCCCACTATGTAATAAAGCTCACCATAATGCCCCAGCAGTAATAATTATTTTTATAATATGCACCAGTCCAGAAAATGCCCCGTTGTGTGGCAGTAAAAAAAATACTGCCTCTTAGTGCCCCCAGCAGAGCCAATGTCCCCATAGTGCCTCATAATGTGTGCCAGTACAAACAAACCTTTCCTAGTGCCCCTAGTTGAGCTAAGTTCCCCTAATGCCGTCATAATGTGCCAATATAAAATGCCCCTATAGAGTGCACCAAGTAGATGTCCCCATAATGCTCCTCTTCCCTCTTCCCCAAAGTGGCCCAGAAATGTTTGCCAGTATAAAATGCCCCTATAGTGCTCATCCCCACCCCCATAGTGCACACATAATGTCTGCCAGTATAAAATGCCCTGCCCAGTAGATGCCCCCATAATGTGTGGCAGTATATAATGCCAATATATAGGGCCCCCAGTAGATGTCCCCCATACTGCTCCTCCCCATCCTCATAGTACCCCCATAATGTGTCACTATAAAATGCCCCCATAGAGTGCACCAAGTAGATGCCCCCATAATGCTCCTCTCCCCCCTTTCCCCATAGTGCTCCCATAAGTGGGAACCAAATTTAGCGGGATCCATATTCTAGCTGAGCAGACTAGTGATGAGCGGCCTAGGCAATATTCGAACTCGATATGTAGCAAATTTTTGGCCGAATATTCGCCATAAATTCGCAAATTCGAGAATTCGTAATCTCCAGTCATTATTTACTTGATTGTGAAAATCGGCAATGTAATATATTCGCGATTAGAATATTCGCGATCAACACTAAGGGGTAGGCAACTTTCCTATTGGTTGCTAGAGATGTTGCTAAGTGCCGATATTCGCGATAAATTCGCGATTAGAATATTCGCGATCAGGAATATATAGAAACTATATTCTAAATATTCTCGAAGTAGCGATATTCGGGATTAAAATTCGCGAATCGAAAATTCGCGCTCAACACTAGAGCAGACAAGATGAGGAATAGCTCATGAGTGGCGTGTGATTGTGGTGTTCATGATGCTTTGGAGACATGAATTCACGGGCACTTTTCACATGACTTACATTACTTCCGAGTGTACCCGGAAAGTAGGTTTTATGTTAAAAGTATATTTTTACTAACTAAAAGTAAGCCCTGATACATACATTTTTTCTTTATCTGTTAGTAAATTAATTTTCTGTAATGATTAACTCCTTCCCGACCGGCCAACGTAAATTTACATTGCGCGAACGCATCGGGAGCCATAGGCCCTGGGTGCCTGCTGTTTTAAACAGCAGACAACTGGAGTTAATGTATGCGATCGACGATAACGCCGATAACACACATTTAACTCCTCACAGCATCCGGGAGCTCAAAAACACAGGAGTGCGCAGGCTTGCTAGCTGGGATTGGGGGAGCGGGATAGTGTGTGCGGCAGCCTCTGTCCTCCGGAATGGTCCAAGGCTGCCGCAGGTAAGTTCCTGTGGACACCCTGTCAGTAGAGTTGAGCGAACTTCTGTTTTAAGTTCGGCTTCGGGTTATCCAAGCATCCCGTTATGGATTCCGCTACCACGGACTATAACGGCATTTGGAACACAGGGTGAAGGACCTGGGGTGACGTCACCGTCATGTGATCAGTGCAGGGGGCGTGGCTCAGCACTGGATTGGATAACAGGTCGTAGGCTACCACCTCTTCTCTAATCCAGTACTGAGCCACGCCCCCTGCACTGATCACATGATGGTGACGTCACCCCAGGTCCCCGTGTTGTCCAAGGTTCGGGTTCATTGAAGAATCCCCTTATGGATTCCAATTGCCGTTATGGTCCGTGGTAGCGGAATCCATAACGGGATGCTTCGATAACCCGAACCTGAACTTTGGACGCCGAACTTAAAACAGAAGTTCGCTCAACTCTACCTGTCAAGCATTGGGGTCTATGAGAGAAGCAATCTATTGATTGCCTATACAAGAACCCTGTTAAAAAGTGTAAGCAAATTTAAAACGTTTTTGAAAATATATAGAAATTTAAATCACCCACTTTCCCCCAAATTAAAATAAATAAACCATTAAAATAAACAAAATAAATGCCCAAACCATTAAATATAAAAATATTTATCCCATTAGGCAAATTACGTAATGGAAAAAATCATCAAAATTGCCAATTTGCCATTTTTTGTCACTTCACCTCCCCCAAAAAACTGAATAAAAAGTGATCAAAAAGTCATACGTGCTCCAAAATTGTATCAATAAAATGAGCCATCACACAGCTCCATAAACATAAAACATTGATATGGCAATGCAAAGAAACAATATTTTTTCCCAAAATGTTTATTTTTCTTCAGTACTAAAGGCCAGAAAAAAACCATATTAATGTGGTATCGTAATTGTACTGACCTGCAAAATGAAGGTCACAGGTCAGTTTTCCCGCATAAGAAAGACTGCAAAAACAAAACCCATAAAACTTTTTATAATTTCACCCTATTTCAATTTTTTTTCCGGCTTCCCACTACATCATATGCAACAGTAAATGGGGCCATTAGAAAGTACAACTTGTCCCCCAAAAAGAAAGACCTCCTACGACTATATGAAGGAAAAAATAAAATGATGGCTCTGGGAGTAAAAAATGGAAACGGAAAATGGCCGGGTCCTGAAGGGGTTAAAGGGGCTGTCCTCTTTATTTATATTGATCCTGATACTCAGGATAGGTCATCAATATCTGATCAGTGGGGGTCCGACTCCCAGCACCCCCGCAGATGAGCACGGCGCTGCCTTCTCGTCATTGTGGTGAGCGGTGTCATTACAAGGCGCCGCCCCGTTCGCTTCCATTGGATGGCTCCTTCCTGTTCAAGTGAATGGGATGGCGCCGTCCCGTAGAAGAGAATGGGGCGGCTGAGATGTAATTCCACCGCTCATCGCTGTGATGTCCACGTCGAGCAAGGCAACAATGAAGAAAAGGCAGCGCTTGTACAAGCTTGTTCTCGGTGTATGCGCAGTGGAGCAGGGTGTATTTGCTCAAGCTACAGTGCATGCGCAATACTCCACTGAAGCCACCCTGCTGCATCGGGCATACACCATGACATGTGAGTAGAGATGAGCGAACTTTAAAAAAAAGTTCGGCGTTCGGGTTGTGGTAATCGCCACATCCCGTTATGGATTCCACTACCGCGGACTATCGCGGCATATGGAATCTATAAGGGGCGGCTTCCACCAACCCGAACTGTTGAACAGCCGAAGAACCTGGGGTGACGTCACCGTCATGTGATCAGTGCAGGGCGTGGCTCAGCACTGGATTTGATCCCGTGCTGAGCCACGCCCTGCACTGATCACATGACGGTGACGTCACCCCAGGTCCTTCGGCTGTTCAACAGTTCGGGTTGGTGGAAGCCGCCCCTTATGGATTCCATATGCCGCGATAGTCCGCGGTAGTGGAATCCATAACGGGATGCGGCGATTACCACAACCCGAACGCCAAACTTTTTTTTAAAGTTCGCTCATCTCTACATGTGAGATCTCCAAGGTCCGTCGATGACGTTCCATCAAGTCACTACTGATGGAACAGGATTTGGGCGCAAAGAGCTTGGCTTCAGATCTCAACATCTCCACCTCCTTGACTCTATCAGTGATTTCAGAGGATTTCTAGTAAAATGAAGTATTTTTTGGGGCAACTATGGATAGAACTGAGCACATGAGGAGCAGAGGGGTCAGGTACTACTGAGTGTACTCCAGCTGGCAGGCCCCTGATTAATATATGGTTTTTTAGGGAATCAGGCCTGTTATGGGGTCGGTACTTCTTTAGGAGTCTGTTGTTTAGGGGGTTTGAGCTGTACTTTTGGGGTATTTGTGAAGTGCATGCGAGTCCATTGTTTCTGGTTTTCCCGCCGCCTAGATTTTCTTCCTTGGGACAGCACATTACAACAGAGCGGCAGACAGTCAGCAGAGTCTGAAGAGGAGAAGTGCGCAGTAATATGGACGGTGCCAGAGAGAGAGACAGAGTCCGATAATAGTGAGTATGGCCAGCTGCAGCATTGGCAGCAGGAAACTTGGGGACACCCGCCATCCCTCCCGCTCCAAGTAAAATTTCTGTGTGCTTCTTGTTTCTTCATCTGCAAGCGGTGTAGACTTGTGGCATTATACACTATATGGACCACAGTAAACCTACAGGAACTTCTATGACATCCCATCCTAAATCCTTACATTATTAATGCGTAGTCGGTCCCCCCTTTGCCCCGCTGGGAAGTCCTTCTACAAGATTTTGCAGGGTATCTGTGGGAATTTTTGCCCATTTATCTAAAAGAGCATTTTGTGAGGTTAGACACTGATGTTGGAGGAGATGCCCTGGCTCACAGTCTGATGGATGAGGTTGAGGTTAGGGCTCTCTGTGGCTTGTCAAGTTCTTCCACAACATGCATCCCCAGCCATGCCAACCACTTCGAGAATTCGCGAATATCTAGAATATAGTGCTATATCTTCGTAATCGTGAATATTCTAGATTTTTTTTCACCAGTACCCATGATCCCTCACTGCTACTTGCTTGTGGGTAGAGTTGAGCGAACTTGTATTTTAAGTTCGGCGTCCAAAGTTAAGGTTCGGGTTATCGAAGCATCCCGTTATGGATTCCGCTACCACGGACCATAACGGCATTTGGAATCCATAAGGGGATTCTTCAATGAACCCGAACCTTCGACAAAACGGAGGACCTGGGGTGACGTCACCGTCATGTGATCAGTGCAGGGGGAGCGGCTCAAGACTGGATTGGATAAGAGGTGGTAGGCTACTGAGCCACGCCCCCTGCACTGATCACATGACGGTGACGTCACCCCAGGTCCTCCGTGTTGTCGAAGGTTCGGGTTCATTGAAGAATCCCCTTATGGATTCCAAATTCCGTTATGGTCCGTGGTGGCGGAATCCATAACGGGATGCTTCGATAACCCCGAACCCGAACTTTGGACGCCGAACTTAAAACACAAGTTCGCTCAACACTACTTGTGGGCCAATGAGAAGGCTGCAGTATCTTTGTCTGACTTTAGGAGTCGCACCAGACTGAATAACACAGCACTATTCACATCCACAGCTTTTCAGGGCAATTGAAGCAATTCAGTTCAAGTCGAATATGCTTCGATTGCAGCAGATCCTTTAAATCCCATAATTTGCGGTGAGGCCTCTATAGATTGGACTTTTTTCTAGCTCATCCCTCACATGTAAAAGTATCCTCCACTTAAATTCTAGGAATAACAGAATTTTGCCCAGGGTACCACACTTTCTCCTCCAGTTTGTCTTCTTCTGATGCAACCTGATCTCATAGAAACATAGAAACATAGAATGTGTCGGCAGATAAGAACCATTTGGCCCATCTAGTCTGCCCAATATGCTGAATACTATGAATAGCCCCTGGCCCTATCTTATATGAAGGATGGCCTTATGCCTATCCCATGCATGCTTAAACTCCTTCACTGTATTTGCAGCTACCACTTCTGCAGGAAGGCTATTCCATGCGTCCACTACTCTCTCAGTAAAGTAATTCTTCCTGATATTACTTTTTAAACCTTTGCCCCTCTAATTTAAAAACTATGTCCTCTTGTAGCAGTTTTTCTTCTTTAAATATTCTCTCCTCTTTTACCGTGATGATTCCCTTTATGTATTTAAAAGTTTCTATCATATCCCCTCTGTCTCTTCTTGCTTCCAAGCTATACATGTTAAGGTCCTTTAACCTTTCCTGGTAAGTTTTGTCCTGCAATCCATGTACTAGTTTAGTAGCTCTTCTCTGAATATCCTTCTGCAGATATGGTCTCCAGTACTGCACACAATACTCCCAATGAGGTCTCCCTAGTGCTCTGTAGAGCGGCACGAGCACCTCCCTCTTCTACTGTTAATGCCTCTCCCTATACACCCAAGCATTCTGCTGGCATTACCTGCTGCTCTATGACATTGTCTGCCCACCTTTAGGTCGTCTGATATAATGACCCCTAAATCCCTTTCCTCAGATACTGAGGTTAGTACTGTATCACTGATTTTATATTCTGCTCTTGGGTTTTTACGCCCCAGGTGCATTATCTTGCACTTATCGACATTAAATTTTAGTTGCCAGATTTTTGACCATTCCTCTAGTTTTCCTAAATCCTTTTCCATTTGGTGTATCCCTCCAGGAACATCAACCCTGTTACAAATCTTTGTGTCATCAGCAAAAGACACACCTTACCATTGAGGCCTTCTGCAATTTCGCTGATAAAGATATTAAACAATATGGGTCCCAGAACAGATCCCTGAGGTCCCCACTGGTAACAATACCATGGTCTGAATATACTCCATTGACTACAACCCTCTGTTTTCTGTCCTTCAGCCACTGCCTAATCCATTCAACAATATGTGAGCCCAAGCTCAAAGACTGCAGTTTATTGATAAGCCTTCTATGTGGGACAGTATCAAAAGCCTTACTAAAGTCCAGATAGGCAATGTCTACTGCACCTCCGCCATCTATTATTATAGTCACCCAATCACCGATAAGTAACATATCCTCGTCCACATGATGTAATAGAAAGCTGGATTTATCAGAGCAGGCTGCTTTCCTCCATTGCTCCATAGTCCAGTTCTTATGGTTACATATAGGTACATGAAGGAATAGATACCAGGGCCTAATAGTTTAGTAGACAATACAGAGGAGAGCACTCAACTCACCATTGAATCTGCATCACCTTTAGCTCTGCTATACCACCAACTTTGCAACATCGTCAGTTCGACTATACCACCAGCTTTGTATCATCTTCAACACTGCTACACCTCCGTGCCTGCTATGTCTCCACTTATACGTCAGCTCTACAGCATCATAGGCTCTGTTACACTACCAGTTCCGATGGATCTTCAGTTTTGCTACATCATCTTTTTTGCTGTGACACCAGCTTAGCTACATTATTCTCCAGGATGAACTTCCCAACCCTGCTGCATCTGCCCCTCTTGCATTAGTGACTTTTGCTGCAGTTAACCTGTTCTTCCCAAACGTAGACTAGTGAATCCACCTCACTAGTTATAGCAAATATAATACCCTGCTAGTGTTTTCATGTTGTGACTAATGTTGATCGCGAATATTCTAATCACAAATTTTTATTGCAAATTTTCCGATTGCCGATTTTCACAATCAAGAAAATAATGACTAGAGTTCACGCATTCACGGCAAATATTAGGCCAAGAATTCGGAATATGTTGCGAATATGAATATTGCCTATGCTGCTCATCACTAGTGAGCTCCATGCCCAAGAGAGCTAAGGCCGTGCTGGAAAATAATGGTGGCCACACATAATATTGACACGTTGGGCACTTGTATATATGTATAACCTTTATAGGGTTATCTGAGTATATATTATATATTTTTTGGGCTTTTGTTGTCTGACATTGGGACATATTGTATGGACACTTGTCTCTATCTCTACAAGGGATTACATTCTGGGAACTTTGTAGACAAAAACTGCTGATATTTCTTATGAGTAGAGATGAGCGAACTTTAAAAAAAAGTCCGTTGTTCGGCGTTCGGGTTGTGGTAAGTCGCGCATCCCGTTATGGATTCCACTATAGCGGCATATGGAATCCATAAGGGGCGGCTGCCACCAACCCGAACTGTTGAACAGCCGAAGGACCTGGGGTGACGTCACCGTCATGTGATCAGTGCAGGGGGCGCTGATTTGATCCAGTGCTGAGCCACGCCCCCTGCACTGATCACATGACGGTGACGTCACCCCAGGTCCTTCGGCTGTTCAACAGTTCGGGTTGGTGGCAGCCGCCCCTTATGGATTCCATATGCCGCTATAGTGGAATCCATAACGGGATACGCGACTTACCACAACCCGAACGCCAGACTTTTTTTTAAAGTTCGCTCATCTCTACTCAGGATAGGTCATCAATATCTGATCAGTGGGGGTCCGACTCCCAGCACCCCCGCAGATGAGCTCTTGGAAGAGAACACGGCGCTGCCTTCTCCTCATTGTGGTGAGCGGTGTCATTACAAGGCGCCGTCCTGTTCGCTTCCATTGGATGGCTCCTTCCTGTTCAAGTGAATGGGATGGCGCCGTCCCGTAGAAGTGAATGGGGCGGCTGAGGTGTAATTCCACCGCTCACCGCTGTGATGTCCACGTCGAGCAAGGCAACAATGAAGAAAAGGCAGCGCTTATGCGAGCTTGTTCTCGGTGTATGCGCAGTGGAGCAGGGTGTATTTGCTCAAGCTACAGCGCATGCGCAATACTCCACTGAAGCCACCCTGCTGCAATCGGGCATGCACCATGACATGTGAGATCTCCAAGGCCCGTCGATGACGTTCCATCAAGTCACTACTGATGGAGCAGGATTTGGCGCAAAGAGCTTGGCTTCAGATCTCAACATCTCCACCTCCTTGACTCTATCAGTGATTTCAGAGGATTTCTAGTAAAATGAAGTATTTTTGGGGCAACTATGGATAGAACTGAGCACATGAGGAGCAGAGGGGTCAGGTACTACTGAGTGTACTCCAGCTAACAGGCTCCTGATTAATATATGGTTTTTTAGGGAATCAGGCCTGTTATGGGGTCGGTACTTCTTTAGGAGTCTGGTGTCGTTTAGGGGGTTTGGGCTGTACTTTTGGGGTATTTGTGAAGTGCATGCGAGTCCATTGTTTCTGGTTTTCCCGCCGCCTAGATTTTCTTCCTTGGGACAGCACATTACAACAGAGCGGCAGACAGTCAGCAGAGTCTGAAGAGGAGAAGTGCGCAGTAATATGGACGGTGCCAGAGAGAGAGACAGAGTCCGATAATAGTGAGTATGGCCAGCTGCAGCATTGGCAGCAGGAAACTTGGGGACACCCGCCACCCCTCCCGCTCCAAGTGAAATTTCTGGGTGCTCCTTGTCTATTCATCTGCAAGCGGTGTAGACTTGGGGCATTATGCACTATATGGCCCACAGTAAACCTACAGGAACTTCTATGACATCCCATCCTAAATCCTTACATTATTAATACGTAGTCGTTCCCCCCTTTGCCCTGCTGGGAAGTCTTTCTACAAGATTTTGCAGGGTATCTGTGTGAATTTTTGCCCATTTATCTAAAAAAGCATTTTGTGAGGTTAGACACTGATGTTGGAGGAGATGCCCTGGCTCACAGTCTGGTGGATGAGGTTGAGGTTAGGGCTCTCTGTGGCTTGTCAGGTTCTTACACAACAAGCTTTCCCAGCCATGCCAACCACTTCGAGAATTCGCGAATATCTAGAATATAGTGCTATATCTTCGTAATCGCGAATATTCTAGATTTTTTCACCAGTACCGATGATCCCTCACTGCTACTTGCTTGTGGGTAGAGTTGAGCGAACTTGTATTTTAAGTTCGGCGTCCAAGGTTCGAGGTTATCGAAGCATCCCGTTATGGATTCCGCCACCACGGACCATAACGGAATTTGGAATCCATAAGGGGATTCTTCAATGAACCCGAACCTTGGACAACACGGAGTACCTGGGGTGACGTCACCGTCATGTAATCAGTGCAGGGCGTGGCTCAGTAGCCTACCACCTCTTATCCAATCCAGTACTGAGCCGCGCCCCTGCACTGATCACATGACGGTGACGTCACCCCAGGTCCTCCGTGTTGTCCAAGGTTCGGGTTCATTGAAGAATCCCTTATGGATTCCAAATTCCGTTATGGTCCGTGGTGGCGGAATCCATAACGGATGCTTGGATAACCCGAACTTTGGACGCCGAACTTAAAATACAAGTTCGCTCAACACTACTTGTGGGCCAATGAGAAGGCTGCAGTATCTTTGTCTGACTTTAGGAGTCGCACCAGACCGAATAACACAGCACTATTCACATCCACAGCTTTTCAGGGCAATTGAAGCAATTCAGTTCAAGTCGAATATGCTTCGATTGCAGCAGATCCTTTAAATCCCATAATTTGCGAAGTGAGGCTTTTTCTAGCTCATCCCTCACATGTAAAAGTATCCTCCACTTAAATTCTAGGAATAACAGAATTTTGCCCAGGGTACCACACTTTCTCCTCCAGTTTGTCGTCTTCTGATGCAACCTGATCTCATAGAAACATAGAAACATAGAATGTGTCGGCAGATAAGAACCATTTGGCCCATCTAGTCTGCCCAATATGCTGAATACTATGAATAGCCCCTGGCCCTATCTTATATGAAGGATGGCCTTATGCCTATCCCATGCATGCTTAAACTCCTTCACTGTATTTGCAGCTACCACTTCTGCAGGAAGGCTATTCCATGCGTCCACTACTCTCTCAGTAAAGTAATTCTTCCTGATATTACTTTTAAACCTTTGCCCCTCTAATTTAAAACTATGTCCTCTTGTAGCAGTTTTTCTTCTTTTAAATATTCTCTCCTCTTTTCCTGTGTCGATTCCCTTTATGTATTTAACAGTTTCTATCATATCCCCTCTGTCTCTTCTTGCTTCCAAGCTATACATGTTAAGGTCCTTTAACCTTTCCTGGTAAGTTTTGTCCTGCAATCCATGTACTAGTTTAGTAGCTCTTCTCTGAATATCCTTCTGCAGATCTGGTCTCCAGTACTGCACACAATACTCCCAATGAGGTCTCCCTAGTGCTCTGTAGAGCGGCACGAGCACCTCCCTCTACTGTTAATGCCTCTCCTATACACCCAAGCATTCTGCTGGCATTACCTGCTGCTCTATGACATTGTCTGCCCACCTTTAGGTCGTCTGATATAATGACCCCTAAATCCCTTTCCTCAGATACTGAGGTTAGTACTGTATCACTGATTTTATATTCTGCTCTTGGGTTTTTACGCCCCAGGTGCATTATCTTGCACTTATCGACATTAAATTTTAGTTGCCAGATTTTTGACCATTCCTCTAGTTTTCCCAAATCCTTTTCCATTTGGTGTATCCCTCCAGGAACATCAACCCTGTTACAAATCTTTGTGTCATCAGCAAAAGACACACCTTACCATTGAGGCCTTCTGCAATTTCGCTGATAAAGACATTAAACAATATGGGTCCCAGAACAGATCCCTGAGGTCCCCACTGGTAACAATACCATGGTCTGAATATACTCCATTGACTACAACCCTCTGTTTTCTGTCCTTCAGCCACTGCCTAATCCATTCAACAATATGTGAGCCCAAGCTCAAAGACTGCAGTTTATTGATAAGCCTTCTATGTGGGACAGTATCAAAAGCCTTACTAAAGTCCAGATAGGCAATGTCTACTGCACCTCCGCCATCTATTATTTTAGTCACCCAATCACCGATAAGTAACATATCCTCGTCCACATGATGTAATAGAAAGCTGGATTTATCAGAGCAGGCTGCTTTCCTCCATTGCTCCATAGTCCAGTTCTTATGGTTACATATAGGTACATGAAGGGAATAGATACCAGGGCCTAATAGTTTAGTAGACAATACAGAGGAGAGCACTCAACTCACCATTGAATCTGCATCACCTTTAGCTCTGCTATACCACCAACTTTGCAACATCGTCAGTTCGACTATACCACCAGCTTTGTATCATCTTCAACACTGCTACACCTCCGTGCCTGCTATGTCTCCACTTATACGTCAGCTCTACAGCATCATAGGCTCTGTTACACTACCAGTTCCGATGGATCTTCAGTTTTGCTACATCATCTTTTTGCTGTGACACCAGCTTAGCTACATTATTCTCCAGGATGAACTTCCCAACCCTGCTGCATCTGCCCCCTCTTGCATTAGTGACTTTTGCTGCAGTTAACCTGTTCTTCCCAAACGTAGACTAGTGAATCCA
The DNA here is from genome assembly GCA_033119425.1 of Bufotes viridis. Taxonomy (NCBI): domain Eukaryota; kingdom Metazoa; phylum Chordata; class Amphibia; order Anura; family Bufonidae; genus Bufotes; species Bufotes viridis. The sequence goes on from CM065592.1 coordinate 445,144,042, forward strand.
CCTCACTAGTTATAGCAAATATAATACCCTGCTAGTGTTTTCATGTTGTGACTAATGTTGATCGCGAATATTCTAATCACAAATTTTTATTGCAAATTTTCCGATTGCCGATTTTCACAATCAAGAAAATAATGACTAGAGTTCACGCATTCACGGCAAATATTAGGCCAAGAATTCGGAATATGTTGCGAATATGAATATTGCCTATGCTGCTCATCACTAGTGAGCTCCATGCCCAAGAGAGCTAAGGCCGTGCTGGAAAATAATGGTGGCCACACATAATATTGACACGTTGGGCACATGTATATATGTATAACCTTTATAGGGTTATCTGAGTATATATTATATATTTTTGGGCTTTTGTTGTCTGACATTGGGACATATTGTATGGACACTTGTCTCTATCTCTACAAGGGATTACATTCTGGGAACTTTGTAGACAAAAACTGCTGATATTTCTTATGAGTAGAGATGAGCGAACTTTAAAAAAGTCCGTTGTTCGGCGTTCGGGTTGTGGTAAGTCGCGCATCCCGTTATGGATTCCACTATAGCGGCATATGGAATCCATAAGGGCGGCTCCACCAACCCGAACTGTTGAACAGCCTGAAGGACCTGGGGTGACGTCACCGTCATGTGATCAGTGCAGGGGCGCTGATTTGATCCAGTACTGAGCCACGCCCCTGCACTGATCACATGGCGGTGGCGTCACCCCAGGTCCTTCGGCTGTTCAACAGTTCGGGTTGGTGGCAGCCGCCCTTATGGATTCCATATGCCGCTATAGTGGAATCCATAACGGGATACGCGACTTACCACAACCCGAACGCCATGACTTTTTTAAAGTTCGCTCATCTCTACTCAGGATAGGTCATCAATATCTGATCAGTGGGGGTCCGACTCCCAGCACCCCCGCAGATGAGCTCTTGGAAGAGAACACGGCGCTGCCTTCTCCTCATTGTGGTGAGCGGTGTCATTACAAGGCGCCGTCCTGTTCGCTTCCATTGGATGGCTCCTTCCTGTTCAAGTGAATGGGATGGCGCCGTCCCGTAGAAGTGAATGGGGCGGCTGAGGTGTAATTCCACCGCTCACCGCTGTGATGTCCACGTCGAGCAAGGCAACAATGAAGAAAAGGCAGCGCTTGTACGAGCTTGTTCTCGGTGTATGCGCAGTGGAGCAGGGTGTATTTGCTCAAGCTACAGCGCATGCGCAATACTCCACTGAAGCCACCCTGCTGCAATCGGGCATGCACCATGACATGTGAGATCTCCAAGGCCCGTCGATGACGTTCCATCAAGTCACTACTGATGGAGCAGGATTTGGGCGCAAAGAGCTTGGCTTCAGATCTCAACATCTCCACCTCCTTGACTCTATCAGTGATTTCAGAGGATTTCTAGTAAAATGAAGTATTTTTTGGGGCAACTATGGATAGAACTGAGCACATGAGGAGCAGAGGGGTCAGGTACTACTGAGTGTACTCCAGCTAACAGGCTCCTGATTAATATATGGTTTTTTAGGGAATCAGGCCTGTTATGGGGTCGGTACTTCTTTAGGAGTCTGGTGTCGTTTAGGGGGTTTGGGCTGTACTTTTGGGGTATTTGTGAAGTGCATGCGAGTCCATTGTTTCTGGTTTTCCCGCCGCCTAGATTTTCTTCCTTGGGACAGCACATTACAACAGAGCGGCAGACAGTCAGCAGAGTCTGAAGAGGAGAAGTGCGCAGTAATATGGACGGTGCCAGAGAGAGAGACAGAGTCCGATAATAGTGAGTATGGCCAGCTGCAGCATTGGCAGCAGAAACTTGGGGACACCCGCCACCCCTCCCGCTCCAAGTGAAATTTCTGGGTGCTCCTTGTCTATTCATCTGCAAGCGGTGTAGACTTGGGGCATTATGCACTATATGGCCCACAGTAAACCTACAGGAACTTCTATGACATCCCATCCTAAATCCTTACATTATTAATACGTAGTCGTTCCCCCCTTTGCCCTGCTGGGAAGTCTTTCTACAAGATTTTGCAGGGTATCTGTGTGAATTTTTGCCCATTTATCTAAAAAAGCATTTTGTGAGGTTAGACACTGATGTTGGAGGAGATGCCCTGGCTCACAGTCTGGTGGATGAGGTTGAGGTTAGGGCTCTCTGTGGCTTGTCAGGTTCTTACACAACAAGCTTTCCCAGCCATGCCAACCACTTCGAGAATTCGCGAATATCTAGAATATAGTGCTATATCTTCGTAATCGCGAATATTCTAGATTTTTTTTCACCAGTACCGATGATCCCTCACTGCTACTTGCTTGTGGGTAGAGTTGAGCGAACTTGTATTTTAAGTTCGGCGTCCAAAGTTCGGGGTTATCGAAGCATCCCGTTATGGATTCCGCCACCACGGACCATAACGGAATTTGGAATCCATAAGGGGATTCTTCAATGAACCCGAACCTTGGACAACACGGAGTACCTGGGGTGACGTCACCGTCATGTAATCAGTGCAGGGCGTGGCTCAGTAGCCTACCACCTCTTATCCAATCCAGTACTGAGCCGCGCCCCTGCACTGATCACATGACGGTGACGTCACCCCAGGTCCTCCGTGTTGTCCAAGGTTCGGGTTCATTGAAGAATCCCTTATGGATTCCAAATTCCGTTATGGTCCGTGGTGGCGGAATCCATAACGGATGCTTGATAACCTCGAACTTTGGACGCCGAACTTAAAATACAAGTTCGCTCAACACTACTTGTGGGCCAATGAGAAGGCTGCAGTATCTTTGTCTGACTTTAGGAGTCGCACCAGACCGAATAACACAGCACTATTCACATCCACAGCTTTTCAGGGCAATTGAAGCAATTCAGTTCAAGTCGAATATGCTTCGATTGCAGCAGATCCTTTAAATCCCATAATTTGCGAAGTGAGGCTTTTTCTAGCTCATCCCTCACATGTAAAAGTATCCTCCACTTAAATTCTAGGAATAACAGAATTTTGCCCAGGGTACCACACTTTCTCCTCCAGTTTGTCGTCTTCTGATGCAACCTGATCTCATAGAAACATAGAAACATAGAATGTGTCGGCAGATAAGAACCATTTGGCCCATCTAGTCTGCCCAATATGCTGAATACTATGAATAGCCCCTGGCCCTATCTTATATGAAGGATGGCCTTATGCCTATCCCATGCATGCTTAAACTCCTTCACTGTATTTGCAGCTACCACTTCTGCAGGAAGGCTATTCCATGCGTCCACTACTCTCTCAGTAAAGTAATTCTTCCTGATATTACTTTTAAACCTTTGCCCCTCTAATTTAAAACTATGTCCTCTTGTAGCAGTTTTTCTTCTTTTAAATATTCTCTCCTCTTTTCCTGTGTCGATTCCCTTTATGTATTTAACAGTTTCTATCATATCCCCTCTGTCTCTTCTTGCTTCCAAGCTATACATGTTAAGGTCCTTTAACCTTTCCTGGTAAGTTTTGTCCTGCAATCCATGTACTAGTTTAGTAGCTCTTCTCTGAATATCCTTCTGCAGATATGGTCTCCAGTACTGCACACAATACTCCCAATGAGGTCTCCCTAGTGCTCTGTAGAGCGGCACGAGCACCTCCCTACTGTTAATGCCTCTCCCTATACACCCAAGCATTCTGCTGGCATTACCTGCTGCTCTATGACATTGTCTGCCCACCTTTAGGTCGTCTGATATAATGACCCCTAAATCCCTTTCCTCAGATACTGAGGTTAGTACTGTATCACTGATTTTATATTCTGCTCTTGGGTTTTTACGCCCCAGGTGCATTATCTTGCACTTATCGACATTAAATTTTAGTTGCCAGATTTTTGACCATTCCTCTAGTTTTCCCAAATCCTTTTCCATTTGGTGTATCCCTCCAGGAACATCAACCCTGTTACAAATCTTTGTGTCATCAGCAAAAAGACACACCTTACCATTGAGGCCTTCTGCAATTTCGCTGATAAAGACATTAAACAATATGGGTCCCAGAACAGATCCCTGAGGTCCCCACTGGTAACAATACCATGGTCTGAATATACTCCATTGACTACAACCCTCTGTTTTCTGTCCCTCAGCCACTGCCTAATCCATTCAACAATATGTGAGCCCAAGCTCAAAGACTGCAGTTTATTGATAAGCCTTCTATGTGGGACAGTATCAAAAGCCTTACTAAAGTCCAGATAGGCAATGTCTACTGCACCTCCGCCATCTATTATTATAGTCACCCAATCACCGATAAGTAACATATCCGCGTCCACATGATATATAGAAAGCTGGATTTATCAGAGCAGGCTGCTTTCCTCCATTGCTCCATAGTCCAGTTCTCATGGTTACATATAGGTACATGAAGGAATAGATACCAGGGCCTAATAGTCTAGTAGACAATACAGAGGAGAGCACTGAACTCACCATTGAATCTGCATCACCTTTAGCCCTGCTATACCACCATCTTTGCGACATCGTCAGTTCGACTATACCACCAGCTTTGTATCATCTTCAACACTGCTACACCTCCGTGCCTGCTATGTCTCCACTTATACCGTCATCTCTACACCATCATAGGCTCTGTTACACTACTAGTTCCGATGGATCTTCAGTTTTGCTACATCATCTTTTCTGCTGTGACACCAGCTTAGCTACATTATTCTCCAGGATCAACTTCCCAACCCTGCTGCATCTGCCCCTCTTGCATTAGTGACTTTCGCTGCAGTTAACCTGTTCTTCCCAACCGTAGACTAGTGAATCCACCTCACCAGTTATAGCAAATATAATAACTAGAGTTGACTAGCGAATATTCTAATCACAAATTTTTATCGCAAATTTTCAGATTTTCACAATCAAGAAAATAATGACTAGAGTTCACGCATTCACGGCAAATATTAGGCAAAAAATTCGGGATATGTTGCGAATACGAATATTGCCTATGCTGCTCTTCACCAGTGAGCTCCATGCCCAAGAGAGCTAAGGCCGTGCTGGAAAATAATGGTGGCCACTAGAGATGAGCGAACTTTAAAAAAAAGTTCGGCGTTCGGGTTGTGGTAATCGCCGCATCCCGTTATGGATTCCACTACCGCGGACTATCCCGGCATATGGAATCTATAAGGGGCGGCTTACACGAACCCGGTGCTGAGCCACACCCCCTGCACTGATCACATGACGGTGACGTCACCCCAGGTCCTTCGGCTGTTCAACAGTTCGGGTTCGTGGAAGCCGCCCCTTATGGATTCCATATGCCGGGATAGTCCGCGATAGTCGAATCCATAACGGGATGCGGCGATTACCACAACCCGAATGCCGAACTTTTTTAAAGTTCGCTCATCTCTAGTGGCCACACATAATATTGACACGTTGGGCACTTGTATATATGTATAACCTTTATAGGGTTATCTGAGTATATATTATATATTTTTTGGGCTTTTGTTGTCTGACATTGGGACATATTGTATGGACACTTGTCACTATCTCTACAAGGGATTACATTCTGGGAACTTTGTAGACAAAAACTGCTGATATTTCTTATGAGTCTTTTTATTTGCTTTTATACAAGAACATGTGATGTACTTACTAAAACTATACATAATCCAGTTTTTTTATCTTATTACTTTATATTTCCGGGCTTGCTATTGTCTCAATAAAGCTTAAGTCGTGAATAGAAAAAATATTTGCTGCGGAAAAATAAGAAAATGTTGTTTAACTTTCCAGGTGAAGACGAGATGAGAGACTTCCATCGACATCCTAATCTTACTTTCCATGAAGCAGAAGATAACAACGCCACACAAGCTAATTCGATAACTCCTAATGTACCCTCAGTCCTTCACAGCAGAGATGTATTCGCTGATACCGCTGGTCACAAAAAAACATCATTTAATTACTTCCTGCTGGACAGAACAAGAACTACACAGAAATGTAGGAACATATTTCCATGTGATGAACAGTTTAAAAACGAATGTAATCTTTCTTTCCATGAGATAAATGACAGAGATAACAGGTCATTTTACTGCTCTGAATGTGGAAAATGTTTTACCAAGAAGGTAAATCTGGCTAGACATCAGAGAAGTCACACAGGAGAGAAGCCATATTCATGTTCAGCCTGTGGGAAAAGTTTTATGCATAAATCATATCTAGTGGATCATTTAGGAATTCACACAGGGGAGAAGCCATATTCATGTCCTGACTGTGGAAAATGTTTCAGGTTGAAATCGTGTCTTGTTAGACATCAGAAAACTCACACAGGAGAGAAGCCGTATTCATGTTCTGAATGTGGGAAAAGTTTTATTCATAGATCAAATCTTGTGGAACATTTAAGGATTCACACAGGAAAGAAGACATTTTCATGTTTAGAATGTGGGAAATGTTTTACCCATCAATCAAGTTTTTTTCGGCATCGGAGAGCTCACTCGGGGAAGAAGCCAGTTTAATGTTTTTGTAGGAGATGTGACAGACATGAAGCGTTACTGTAGGGCCTACTGCTAAACCATGCCTTCTGGTGTACAACTTAACGCCTTGTGAATCGCGAGTCATATCTGTATGGTACAGACAAGGTTCACAGGTCCTGACGAAGCCGAAACGCGCGTCGAGGTATCGCGTTACCGGGTGCTACACTGGTCGGATAATGGGTAATATTGCCATTATATTTACTTACCTTTAACCTGGACTCGTAATGGTATTTGTTGTTTTTGCATTTTAGGCCCACTGACTTTGGTGCGGCTTTTTTGGACTGTATATAGGGACGCTCTACATTTACCTTATTATGGTTATGTAGGGGTTTTGTTTCTGCATGATCTATTCACACTACCTTGAGCTGGGTTATTTTTTCTTTTATGGTTATTGATATTAGATTCTTTTGCCGACTTTGTGTTTTCACCCGGTATCAGTCTCTGGGTGTCAGCCTGATATTTATCGGGCTTTTCAGTGGTCAACTTGTCTCCTATGTTAATGTATTTTGAATATACCTAATAAAATTGACAGAGAGATTTTTATCTATTATTTCAGTGTAATTTTTTGTTTGGCAATGGTTTTTTTTCTGGTTTTGGTGAAAAGGTTACTCAAAAGACCTGCAGATCTATTGTGACGTTCTGATCACATGGACTGCCATTGTGCCCACAAGAGCAGGATTTCAGCTGTAAGGCTACGTTCACACGACGACAATTGTCGCACGACAAAAAGTCGCACTATTTTTATAATGGGAGTCTATGGTGTCGCATTGCGACGTGCAACATGCTGCGACTGCGACACGACAGTCGGAAAAAATTCATCCGGGATGGGTTTTTCTGCGACTGTCGCGTCGCAGCATGTTGCATGTCGCAATGCGACACCATAGACTCCCATTATAAAAATTGTCGCGCGACATTGTGTGCGACAAAATGTCGCGCGACAAATGTTGCAGTGAAGTTGTGCCCTATTTGTCACGCGACAAATGTCGTCGTGTGAACGTAGCCTAATACTCAAGTAACATCCAGCTTGACCAACACCGATCAGTGTTTAACTCCCTGACTGCTGTGACCAAAGCTGACTGACGCATAGAGGGCATCTTACTTGGCTTTATTCAAACTTTATTGTGAAAACTCTGAAACAAAACAGTCATCTTACTGGTCAGAATTATAGGACATTTCCGTATGATTTCATAATTAACAAAACTTAAAAAAATGGCCCCTTCCACAGAACGACTAGGTCTGGACCAAAGGAAAGAATGGGATGCTGTATGTGGTCCTGAAGTGAATTGAGCATACACTATAAGGCCTCTTTCACACGGGCGTCACGTCCGACTCCCGCATAAGAGGCGGGTGCGTTGCGGGAAAATGCACAATTTTTCCGCACGAGTGCAAAGCGCTTTAATGCGTTTTGCACGCGCGTGGGAAAAATCGCCATGTTTGGTACCCAGACCCGAAGCCGGACTTCATCACTGAAGTCCGGTTTCGGGTTGAGTATTCTGTAGATTTTATTATTTTCCCTTATAACATGGTTATAAGGGAATAAAATAGCATTCTCACTACAGAATGCTTAGTAAAATGTGGATTAAGGGGTTAAAAATAAAAAAATGAACTCACCTTATCCACTTGATCGCGTAGTTGCGATCTATTCTGTCTGCTTCAAGCATTAGCTGCCGGCTAAAGGACCTGTGATGAGGTCACTGAGATCATCACATGGTCCATCACCATGGTGATGGACCATGTGATTGGAACATGTGATGTGACGTCATCACAGGTCCTTTAGCCGGCAGCTAATGCTTGAAGAAGACAGAATAGATCGCAACTACGCGATCAAGTGGATAAGGTGAGTTCATTTTTTTATTTTTAACCCCTTAATCCACATTTTACTAAGCATTCTGTATTGAGAATGCTTTTATTTTCCCTTATAACCATGTTATAAGGGAAAATAATAAAGATCGGGTCCCGTCTCTTAGCAACCTTGCGGGAAAATCACACTGCATCCGCACTTGCTTGTGATTTTCCCACAGCCCCATTCACTTCTATGGGGCCTGCGTTGCGTGAAAAACGCACAATATAGAGCATGCTGCGATTTTCACGCAACGCAGAAGTGATGCGTGAAAATCACCGCTCATGTGCACAGCCCCATAGAAATGAATGGGTCGGGATTCAGTGCGGGTGCAATGCGTCCTCCTCACGCATTGCACCCGCACGGAAATCACGCCCGTGTGAAAGGGGCCTAAACCCTCCCAATGTGTCGATTGCTGCTAAGTGCGGTGTCATCATGGCCATAACAGATGACAGTCACAAATACTGGCGCTGGATGTGATTTATCAGTGGTTACTTGAAATATGGATATGATCCCTAGAGCTGAAGATGAGGAGAACCCTACTATCTGTTTTTTGTCATAGATTGTCCAAAAGTGTTGTCTTTGTCTGAGAAAACTGAAATAATAAAATCACTACTAAAGGGGGACATATATTACTGGTGTAGATCTGTCATTGACTATCAGTGAAATTTACATGGAACTTCATTTATTGAGTTACACGGATCCATTATGCCGATGAATGTGCCTAAGGGCCGGGCCCATGCTGCGGACCGCAATACGCGGGCAGCCGCATTCGGAACGTGGACCCATTTACTTGAATGGGGTCCGCGATCCGCATCCAACAGTCCACATCGCAAAAAAGTAGTGCATGCAGTACTTTTTTGCTGTGCGGAGGCGCGGCCAGAAACGCCCCACGAGCACTCCGTGGGGTTCCGATCCGTGCTTCTGCACCGCATCTCCGGGTTTGCGGACCCATTGAAGTGAATGAGTCTGCATCCGTGATGTGGGGTGCACACGGCCGGTGCCCCGTGCATTGCGGACCCGCTGTATGTGGACCGCAGTACGGCCACGACATGTGCATGAGCCCTAATTTTGTGGATTTTTATCAAAATGAAAGGGCATCTATCAGCAGATCCGCACCTAGGACACTGGCTGACCTACTGTTTTAATGATGTTTTAATATGCAACGGAGCCTCTTGGAGCAACGGGGGCGTTACCATTACTCCTAGAGGCTCTGCTCTCTCTATGCAACTGCCGAGTCCTCTGCACTTTGATCTGACTGGGCCAGGCAGACATGATGATGTCTCTACTGCCTGGTCCTGTCAATCAAAGTGCAGAGACATTAGTATTTGGCTTTCCATGATGACGGTTCCATCTTTTTGGATGGAGAGACTCACAATGTTGAATGAAGAGCCATCTTTCCATATTGTTCAATGTGTTTCTAGTTTTTATATATAATGTATAGTTACATACAGGACCGGTGCAAGGATTTTTGCCGCCCTAGGCAAAAGCTAATTTTGCCGCCCCCTTGACTCCGCCTATTGACCACGCCCTTCAGCCCGCCCCTTTTTGTCAGCCACCTATTTAATGATTGACAATCAGGGAGATTTTAATGTCTTCGCTTTGCAGGCAGCGTCCTACTCTGTGACTGGGTAAGACGCTGCCTGCAAAGTGAAGACATTAAAATCCCCCTGATTGTTCCCATAGATCAGGCAGGAGCAGAGAGTGCAGGGTATATTGTATCAACATTCCCTCCAGTGAGCAGAGGCTATAAGTATATTTATTTAAGTTGATATATTGTGCCTGCTCTTGGCTCCTGGATTAGATCTGAAAACTTAACTTTTAATAACTTCTTAACTATTAACTCTATGTTTAAAACTGAATGCTCGCTTGCCTGACTGGCTATCACTATCACTATATCTTGCGGAGTGCCACTCCACTACTGTTAAGGGGGAGAGAGTCGCGCGCACTATCTCCCCTTTACTGGTTTATGTGAATGCAGGTATAGCGATCATATGTTTAAAAACACTGCACACTATCCCCCGACATGTTTCGCCTGAACAGGCGTCCTCACCGTCATGTGATCAGTGCAGGGGGCGTGACTCAGTACTGGATTGGATAAGAGGTCGTAGGCAACCCAGGTCCTTAGTGTTGTCCAAGGTTTGTCGGGTTTATAATAATTCAATTAAGAATTATTAATTATGGTCATAAAAATATTTTTTTCATAACTACCTGAAATTATGACCTGGTGAATTGTAGATCTGAGGCCGACTATTTCCTCAGATAATAAGTTCTTTTCATGAGAGATGACTTTAATGCTAAAGATGTAGTTTTGACATTAAATAATAATACGCAGATATTATAAAAATATGCAGATTTTATTAGTTACACGATTATAAACAAATAGGTATATAAACACGATTATATATGCCAAGGAATATATATGGCAATGATATATGAAGCATTACAAGCTTATCATAAGTAAATAAACAATGATATCTGCCAATTAATATACATGGCATTGATATCAGGCACTCAGAAGCTTCACAATGAGTAAATAAACACATGTGGGTAGGAGCAGCTTGTCACATTATAACAAAGCTATTTGGTTAGGATATTAAAACAAGAAGTTACATTATATCCATTACTCCTGTTCAGAGGCGTGTCTAATCCTAGACATCTATATGGAATGATAAATACATTCCCCACCCCTCTCTAACCAAACTACAATGCACCTCACATGTAGTAATGGACAAATCCACTCAAGTATACAACTTAGAAGATAGTAGTCAAATCCTAGACTACTTTTAATACTTCTGTCAATACTACTTTCATATCTGTATAACCTGGTAAGACTATTAAGACAACAACAGAAATGGGAAGAACTTGGAACCAATCTTCCAGTGGGAATTTATCATCTAGCTCGGCGAAGAATGCTACTATCAATATATCTATATCTATGCATATATGTATGCAATCATTTAATACTCTGATAAATTATGAAACTTGATTCTTCTGCAGGTAGAATGAAGGCTCACAATTATTCTATATCTCAGACTACATCTCATATAAAGAGATGATAAATAAATTAATATGTTCGCCAACATAGATGCTATGATTTTACCCACATTATCTAAATAGTCTTAATAAAATGAAACATCATTCTTTGTGTTTCTTACCAAGTCCTAGCAGGAATCTCACTTCTGCTCCTAGGAAAGCTGGATGGTCCATCACCATGGCTTTCATATTGGTTGTTGGCTCCTGGAATGCTATGCTTCCTCCTTTGTTTCTTAGCTTCTCTTTTTCCTTTTCCTTTCTCCTTTCTTCCTCCTGATGCTCATCTATCTAGGGTAATTATCTCCCCTGTAATCTAACATTACCACCCCCTGGATTAGTATTCTCCAATCAATTAAGGGGGTGTAAACATATGTAATAAGATCCTATGAGATCATGTTTACCCATAATGCAACTATGGAGGATGGTGTAACGATATCCCATCTGTCTCTGGATGGCACTGTTGTGCAAGCTATTAACACCATACCATGAAGAGTTAACTAGGGTATTTTTGCATCATATACATTTGACCCTCGTCGTCGTAAATTAGAGATGAGGATTAGTTTAGAAAACTGAAATAACTAAAGACAGACCTCTAGGCGTCTCTCTGACACTATTGATCTATGGGCCATAATGATATGAATGGGCCTTGTTCTCTAAGACATGTCTGGAGAATCCAGTGTACTCCTGAACAGATAAGACCACATCTGTGGCAATAACTCTTAAGACACAATACTCTCTGTATTCTTACACAGACTGAGCTTGGCATGAACTCATCTTGGCCTGTTTCAGCCATACAGCAAAACTTTGGCTCAAACTGTTTCTTAAAGACAATGAGCATGCATTTTGAATATAATATGATCAGGTATCAATATATATATACCTATGAAAATGCCTGACAGGTTCGGGTTCATTGAAGCAGCCCCTTATGGATTCCAAATGCCGTTATGGTCCGTGGTAGCGGAATCCATAACGGGATGCTGGGCTAACCCGAACCCGAACTTTGGACGCCGAACTTAAAACAGAAGTTCGCTCAACTCTATCCATATTGCCTCCTTTGCTGGCTGGAATAATTTCTCCATCACATTATACACGGCTCGTTTCCATGGTTACAGACCACCCTGCAATCCATCAGTGATGGTCGTGCTTCCACAATTTAGGAAAAAGCACCAGCCTATGTGGCTCCCATGGTCCCGGCCACCAGAGAGGCCGACGCTTTCCTATAGTGTGCAAGCACGACCACCACTGATGGATTGCAGGGTGGTCTGTAACCATGGAAACGAGCAGTGTATAATGTGATGGAAAGATGAATCCAGACAGAAAAGGAGGCAACATGGAGAATAACAATACATTAGTAAGTGCCTTGTATTAACTTTCTCTACATCAGGCATCCTTAAACTGCGGCCCTCCAGCTGTTGTAAAACTACAACTCCCACCATGCCCTGCTGTAGGCTGATACCTGTAGGCTGTTCGGGCATGATGGGAGTTATAGTTTTGCAACAGCTGGAGGGCCGCAGTTTGAGGATGCCTGACCTACATGATAAATGCCACTTGCTGAAGCGACACAACCCCTTTAATGGATAGGTCGTCAACATCAGGGCCTCTTATAACAGCTGATCGGTGGGGGTCCCGGGTGTCAGACCCCCACGATCTGATATTGATGATATGTCTTGAGGATAGGTTTTGGCTACCTCTCCCTTCTCTTGGGGCAAGGGTGGGGCATTTTGGAGAAAGGAGAGGGTCCCATAGGTGTGACCCGCACCTATCTCACATCGATCGTGATCCTACCGATATGCCATCAATGTCTGAGATGGGAATACCCCGTTAAGCTGTAGATTTAAACGTATTTTTGTCTTTCCACTGTGTGGTTTGTGTTTATATATTTTAATAAAACTGTTAGCTACTATTTTTTACACCTAAAAAATACTAGAAAAAGCATTTCGTTGTTTTTTTTTTACTGTGGTTTTCGGTTTTTTTTCCTGCTCTTTGCACAGTGTGCGTTACCACTAGAATTTTTTTTTAAGGCATGTTAGATTTTTGATATTTGTATCACTATAAAATTGAGCCAAACCCCCCAAAAAGCTAATAAACAGAAACAAAACCAAAAACTGAGAAAAAGACAGTGTGTGTGTGCGTACTCTATGGGTCTCATTTATCAAAACTGTGTAACAAAAAAAAACTTTTAGTTGCCCATAGCAACCAATCAGCGCTCACCTTTCATTTTTTTAGAACACTTTAAGAAATGAAAGGTGAGCGCCGATTGGTTGCTATGGGCAACTAAAAGTTTTCCTGTTACACAGTTTTGATAAATCTATCTATTACTATTAAAGAGCGTTTCTCTGAGCAGCTCCTGCAGGTAACTCTAATCTAGTCCTTTCTTCAGCGAGGTGTCCAGACTGGAATTGCTCCTGGCAGATTCCCCATTAAAGCATTTAGAGTGAGATGCTGTACGAAGAACTTAGTGACTTCAGGACCTTTGATAATGTCATGTGATCAGTCACATGAGGGAGGAGTAAAGCGGTAGAGATTTATGGCTGTTTAACACTTCCTGTCATGTGATCAATGTGACGTCATGAAAGGTCCTGCAGCCACAATTACAAGCGCTCTCCCTAGTATGTAAGGGATCACATGACTGTGATGTCATTAAAGGTCCTTCAGCCACCAGAAGGTGCGATCGGCAGGTCAGTTATTGGTCGGGGGATGTGTGACTTGGTTCTGGCTTTATTAGAATGGAGCGGTTCTATAGGTGATATATAGCAGGTCCAGCCAGCAGGGGGCAGCACCGGCCATAGAGAGTCTCTGCTCACACAGTCTGGAGGTCAGGAGGGGAGTTCTCCTCAGACATGTCTGCTCTCCCCCTGGAATATTAGGAGACCCCCCAGACCCCTGTAAGAGTGGCTGTTCTCCTAGATTAGAGGGGTCTTCCATCACACAATGTCCTGTGATATCACTAGGAGATGGAGTCAGTGTGTGATCGGTGGGGACAACCTCTTCTAGATGAAGGGGCTGCAGCGCTGTGTCCTCTCCTCACTTTCCCTGCACAGCGGAGGCCGGAGCTCTAAGTCCTTATGCACATGAACATTGTTTGTTTCCTTGTCCGTTCCGTTTTTTTTTGCTGATCGGATACAGACTCATTCATTTTAATGGATCCGCAAAAAATGCAGACAGACATTATCCGCATCAGTACGTCCGTTCCGTAGCTCCGCAAAAAAAAAAAGTACAGGTTTAGTGGGGTCCTGACAGAGACGAGCCCCCCCCTACCGCACACTGAGGACAACGTCCATACTGCTGTAAGATATCAAAGTGATAAATGGAACTAAAGAAGATGTCAGATAAAATATATTAAAAAAACAAATATAAAAAATAATCATCATTAACTCCTTAAGGACCCTGCGAGTTTCCATTTTTGCGTTTTCATTTTTCACTCCCCGCCTTCCCATAGTCCTAACTTTTTTATATTTCCGTTCACATAGCCTTATGAGGGCTTATTTTTTGCGGGACAAGTTGTACTTTCTAATGGCACCATTCACGGTTGCCTACCATGTAGTAGGAAGCGGAAAAAAAATCCAAATGGGGTAGAATTGGCAAAAAACGCAATTCTGATAAAGGTTTTTCCTTTTCTTTTATTACACTGTACACTATGCGGTAAAATTGACCTGATGGCTTCATTCTCCAGGTCAGTCTGGTAACAACGATACCGCAATTGTATAATTTTTCTTGCGTTTTAATACTGAAAAAAAATCTAAAACCTTTGAGGAAAAAACTTTTTTTTTTTCATAACCATATTCTGACCCCTATAACCTATTTGTAGTTATGTGGACGGGGCTGTGTGAGGGCTCATTTTTTGCAGGACGATGTGTACTTTTTAGTGATACGAATTTTAAGTGTTTGCGACTTTTTCATCACTTTTTATTAAAAAATGATTGGGTAGTTGAAGTAACAAAAATGGCAAATTGGCTGTTTTTTTTTTTTCCCGCTACGCCATTTCCCGTCTGCCATTAATATTGTTATATTTTAATAGTATGGGCATTTTCGCACGCGGCGATGCCCATGATGTTTATTTTTTAATTGGTTAAGGCCTCTTTCACACTAGAGGCAGGACGGATCCGACAGGCTATTCACCCGACGGACAGCCTGTCGGATCCATCCTTCCGCTTGTTCACGTGTGCCCCCGGACTCCCGCTCCGGCCCCACTGATGATAATGGGGGCGGGGCGAGTTCCGGCGGAGGCACGGCAATGCACGGCGAGAGGCTGCCGGAGTAAGGGTACGTTCACGTGATGACATTTGTCACACGACAAATAGAGCACAACTACACTGCAACATTTGTCGCGCGACATTTTGTTGCATTAATGTCGCGCAGCAATTTTTATAATGGGAGTCTATGGTGTCGCATTGCAACATGCTGCGACTGCGACGCAACAGTCGCACAAAAATCCATCTTGAATGGATTTTTTGCGACTGCCGTGTCGCAGCGTGTCGCGTGTTGCAATGCGACACCATAGACTCCCATTATAAAAATTGCCGCGCGACAAATGTCATCGTGTGAACGTACTCTAAATGTCGGACATGTCGTAGTTTTATTCCGGCAGCCTCTCGCCCTGCCTCCGCCAGGACTCCGCCCCCATTATAGTCAAAGGGGCCGGAGCGGGAGTCCGGGGGCACACGTTCACTAACGGCAGGACGGATCCGACAGGTTGTTCCGTCGGGTTCCGTCCTGCCTCTAGTGTGAAAGTAGCCTAAATATTTTTATTTTAAAGAAAGGGGGGTGATTTGAACTTTTATATTTTTTTTATTTTTCTTTATATTTGTAAGAAACTTTTTTTTTACTTTTTTACTAAACTTTTTTTAAAGTCACCTTGGGTGACAATAACTGGCAATCATTCGATTGCCCATAGTATTCAGTGATGGCTAAATAACCATCATTGAAGACTTAAAGGGGTTTTCCCATCTTAGACAATGGGGGCATATCGCTAGGATATACCCCCATTGTCTGATAGGTGCGGGACCCACCAAGCGCCTCTCCCATAGAAGTGAATGGGAGCACACCGTGCATGCGCGGCCCATGCTCACATTCATTTCTATAGGGCAGACGGAAATAGCCGAGCCAGAGCTCGGCTATTTTCGGCTGCCCCATAGAAATTAATGGAGGGAGGGCAGCCCTCTGTTTATTTCCCCGCTCCGTTCTCATATCCTAGCGATATGCCCCCATTGTCTGAGATGGGAAAAACCCTTTAATTTGCAGTATACCAATACAAGGCTGCCACCTAGTGGCCTGTATTGGTATAGTCATCTAATTGACTCTGAAGCCTGCTTGAGGCTTTGGTCACTTATCCCAAGGTAACAGGTTCCCCGATCTTAGCCGGGGAACACTGTTCCCGGACCGGAAGCGTGCGACTAGAGATGAGCGAACTTTAAAAAAAAGTTTCGGCGTTCGGGTTGTGGTAATCGCCGCATCCCGTTATGGATTCCACTACCGCAGCATATGGAATCCATAAGGGGCGGCTTCCACGAACCCGAACTGTTGAACAGCCGAAGGACCTGGGGTGACGTCACCGTCATGTGATCAGTGCAGGGGGCGTGGCTCAGCACTGGATTTGATCCCGTGTTTCAAATGAAAGGGTCCGCAATCCAGAAGATATGGAGGCAGAGCGCCTCCGTGGGATTTTGTTTTAGTCAGTGCCTCTGCACTGCGTAAAAATGGAACATGCTCTATATTTTTGCGGTGAGGATAGATTGTGGACCCTTTCAAGATAAACGGATCTTCAGTCCGTCAGCACCGGCCACACGGACGGTGCCCGTGCTTTGGAGACCGCGGCACACATTCATGTGGATGAGCCCTATCCCCATAGTTCCTCTATGATTCTGTCTGGCTGTGGTGCAAGTCATCCGAAGCAAGTGGGACCTTCTGGTCACATGTGGAAGGTATATAGGCAGCGAACAGTCACTGGATCGTTCTACATGCATAGTGATAAATCGGTTAGATGACCTCGGCGGTGTGGGCGGATCGGTCGCTCTGTCGGGATTACTGTGCTATTCTCCATTTCTTCACCTCCTGTTCTCATTTCTCACGTTAATCTTCATAGATCCCATTACTCATTAGTTCACTCAGCGCGGACGTTTCTGGCCTCATCCCTCGTGTCGACTCCCCAGGTGTCATCCCTTATCTCTGCGCAGTCCTGTCTCTACCGGCTGTTCATCACAACATTCAGGTACTTTCTATGCAGAGTCTTGGACGTGGCCACCGTCCACCCATCCTGGCCACTAATCAGACAGGCAGGTGGACAGAGCATCTTCATGGGATCTCCTTCCTTCTCCCCTGCCACAGACGTGCAGCCGCTGATGAGAACATGGTGTTCGCTGCATTGTGTGTGCTCCATGTTCTCCAATCAGAACTGCTGCTACTAGGCTACGTAATAGTGGAGACTAGTATTGAAAAACTGACAGAATCAGTGTGAAACCGAACCCGGTATCAAATTAATCGAAAAAGTACAGGTGTGTAGGCCGCTATACCTGTGTGTCCATAGAGGTGTAATGGGGCTGATTGGAGATCTTCGAAATGGGATTTTCTCAGTCCTCCTTGTTTCCCTCAGGTTTCTTAGGTTCAGGACTCTCTTCTTTTTAAAGACAATGGTCCTTTCCATCAGTGACCCACCAAGGATGGAGAAGGACAGAGACCACATGGCTGCGAGGATATTAGACCTCACCCTGGAGATCATCTCCTTGATAACTGGAGAGGTGAGAGTCTCACATGACATCACTCTTATCTCTAGTAATAAACCAGGGAAATGTCTGGAAAGGTGAAGGATTCTTAGAATCTCTGTAGTGATCGGCGTCTCCCCGTACACAGGATTACACAGTAGTGAAGAAGTCGTCTGGTGAGTGTGTGACACCCCGTGTGTCAGGAGGATGGAGCAGGACCCAGAGCCCCATCACCGAGCCTCCACCTCATTCCCTGATACATGAGCAGAAGATCCTAGAACTGACCACCAGGATCACTGAGCTGCTGAGCGGAGAGGTGAGCGCTGCTGGGAATGCTGGGACATTATACAATAACGCCAGGGGAGGGGTCTGGTAATGACTGTGTCCTTGTGTTGTCAGGTTCCTATAAGGTGTCAGGATGTCGCTGTCTATTTCTCCATGGAGGAGTGGGAGTATTTAGAAGAACACAAGGATCTGTACAAGGACGTCATGATGGAGAATCCCCAGCCCCTCACATCACCAGGTAAGAGGAGACCTTCCATGACTGTAGAGGAGAGAACAGTCCTGAGAGTCAGATCCCCATCATCTGATCCTCACATATAGACAATGTATTCAGTCACTGTGTGTATTTCCTACAGATGGATCCAGTCAGAGAAATCCACCAGAGAGATGTCCCAGTCCTCAGTATTCCCAGGACTGTCCAGAGGAAACGCACAATGTCCCACTGGATCATCAGGTAGGTGAAGCTGAGGTTCCTACAAATCCTCTATAGACTGATGTAATGGAGCTTTCTACTGACCTCCCCCGGCAGCAGTGGAGTATACTGTACGCTGTATTGCATCTTGTTGGCTACAAATGGTTTCTGATGTAATAAAAGATAGTAGTAAATGTCCTCCTGTTTCGACATTCACTTGGCAACTGAGATTCAATGTAAATGACTGTAAAGTTTTGCATTGCATTTTCAATTTTCTAAATTTGAATTTCATCCCTTTTAAGATGCCTCCTAAAATAGTTGTTAACATTCATCATATGTCTACTTTATGTTGGCCTCATTTCCCTGGCACCGCCACAGCAGCACTCTCAGGAGGATTCTCACGCCTTTCAAGGGACAGGACATAACATAGAAGCCACAGATAAAAAGCCCCTTCCTCATTATCTGCTTCGGTTTGTTTCCTGTTCCTTAGGGATGCATGGAAGCCTTCCTGCCAGGATTCTTTAGCTGTAGTCGCTCAGCCGGTCTTCTTCCCCAGGCTGGGAGGGCTGAGTAGAGTACAGGGTCTTCGGGAGGAGTTTGCGCTCCTCTTCCTTGTACTGGACTTAATTCCTTCTGAGGAGGCAGCCCCGGGCTTTGATAGAAGCTATTGGCTGGTGTATCTGCTGCCTTAGCAGATTGGGACTTCCTACGGGCAAGGGAATCCCATTTTCTTTTGGGGAAAGTGCGGTCACATAATATTACACACTGGAGCTACGCGAGTCCCGGAAATGGGGTGTTGCAGGGCGGCTTGCTGGCGTTTTTAACAGTTGGAGTGTTGCTGTTCACAGCGATGTCCGCACCAAGTGATTTTTAAGAACCTTCCTGCAAGATCCTTGCAGAGCTCTCAGCCTAGTAAGTGTCCTCCCTATGGGGAAGTAAATGTTTTAGTTCGAAGAGGGTCTGTCTCCTCTGTTATTCTAGCAGTGTGAGTCACTTTTTTTGGTGGTCTCCTTAAAGTAAGGACATAGGGTAAAAGTAGTGAAGGGAGAGTCTTTTTCCTTTTTGGATAGCATGCGGACCCTCATGAGAGATGAAGTAAATTTGCAATTGATCCTAGACTAACCTCTTCCTCCCCTCGCCCTTCTATGTGTAAATTCTAATCGGGACTAGATAAAGGGGAGTCGGCTATACAGTTGGAGCTACATAACAGGGACTTCTTGGAAGACGACTCTGATTCATCTGAAGATGGCTTGGGTCAGACTACTATGAAGCTGGAAGAGATAAAGGAACCACAATCCATTCAGGACCAAATGTTTCAGAAGAAGACGAAGAGAATCTTCCCTATTCGTAGTAATGTTAAAAAAAAACATATTTCTAAAGAATGGAAGCATCCAGATGGGAGATTCGGCATTTTCAGCGAACTCAAGAGGAAGTACCCAGTTTGCTGAAGAAGACTCGAATGCAGGAAAAATCCCCAAAAATTGACGCCATGGGAAAACTGTATATCAAAAAAGTCTTCATTACTCTTTGTATATATGTGCCTTTTAAGGGACTACATGAATAAAAAATTTGAGGGTGTCCTAAGGCAGGCATGCAAACCTAATGCTGCTATGTTCCAGCCAGGGATAGCTGCTACATGCACAGCCAGATCCATTTCTCTTTGGATAGATCAACTGGTAAATGACTTAGTGACTGAAACCCTAAGAGAAGAGATCCTTTCTTCCTTGCCAGTTTCAAAGCCGGCTTCAATTTTTTTGGCAGATGCCTTGGTGGACCTTGTAAGACTCTCGGCAAGGTCAGCAGCCTTATCCAATGTAGAGGAGTCTACTGGACGGGGGACACAGGCTCTGTTGTGCTCCATTCCCTGTGTGGGGGACAGGTTGTTTCAGCTCAGCACTAGATGACATCTTGGAAAAAGCTTCTGCAAAGAAGAAACAGTTTGCTTCCGGGTCCAGTTTTTTTTTTTACCAGCATCGTTCCTTTTGAAAACCAGCAAAGAATAGACAAGATCAAGAAAGGGAGGATGGGTCTGGGAAGTGGCAGTACTCCAAAGGAAAGGGTAAAGGATTTTTGTTTAATTCTGATAATGCCACCAAAAAAAACAAAATGAAGCCAGCTGTGAGTTAGAGGGCAAGAGTCTTTTATCAAGCCTGGGAATGCAAGGTAGAGTCTGCCTCCCCTCCTCCCAGACAGATTTATAATAAATTTCAAAAACAACTGGCACTAAAGACGGAAATTTCTTCACTCCTGCAGAAAGGAGTACTCATTCCAGTCCCTCTGTCTCAGCAACTGGTTTGTACTCGCCAATCCTTCTGATAAAAAAAAAATGGCTCTGTCAGAACATTGTATCAGCTTAAGATCTCTAAACAAATATGTCCCCTACAAAAGATTCAAGATGGAGACTATAAAATCTACCAAGACGGATTTGTGGCGACCCTGGACCTAGCGGACGTCTATTGTTATGTTACCACCCACAAGGATTGCCTGAGGATTGCGCTGTTCATAAAAGGGGATCTCTGCCACTTCCAGTTCCAAGCTCTACCATTTGGACTATCAAGAATTTTTACAAACATCATGGCAGAGATCTCCAGTCATCTTCACCTAAAAACCCTTTAATGTTTTACTCGACTTTCTGGTATTGCACATTTTGAGTTACTATATCATACCGAAGAGGGTGTTGAACCTAACTCATCCTGATATGCCATCTCTTGCAATCGGCAGAGGTATGTGAGGCTAAAAAATCCACTAGAGGTCACTGTGTCTTTCTATTGTGCCGATTCAGTTCTCATCCATGGAGGAAGTCAGCAACAAGTAAAACACTCCGAACATGTGGATTGTTTTTGGTGGAATTTTCAAAGGTAAGGATATTTTTTCAGTATATTATAGTTTCAGAGGTTTTGATTAACAGAATTATATAACTTTATACAACAAAAATAAGTCTAATAAGGGTAACATAATTTTAGAAAAATGGTCTAATTGTCTCTAGGGTAAAGGTGTGTATGCTGCACTAATGTAATTAGAAATTACTTCTTGCTGTGAAATAAAAATCTCAGTCTCAAAAATATCAGTGTGATTGTACTACAAAGTACTGTAAATGTAGTAATTATAGAATAAATATGTGTACTAGTAACAAACTGACATGTTGTATACTAACTTATTGCTAGACATATTACAGATAACTAATAACTAGGGATGAGTTTGACTGAACTTCAGGTCAAAGTTCGGGTCCGGGACCCGACCACCAAACCCGAATCTGGACCCTATTAAAGTCAATGGGGACCCGAACTTCACTTTATTATAGCATTCTTAAATAGAAAATAATAGCATTATAGAACATAATAGCATTCTTAAAATAGAATGCTCAATAAAATGGCCATTGAGGGGTTAAAAATAATTATTATTATCTTCATTCAGCAGGACCTGCGATGACGTCATGGCGCTCACCACGTGGTGAGCCCGGTGACTTCATCACAGGTCCTTTTGCAAGTCCTGAAGAAAGAAGAGGATACCGGCTGCGCGATCAAGTGGATGAGGTGAGTTTTTTTTTTTTATTATTTTTAACCCCTCAATGGCCATTTTATTTAGCATTTTATCTTAAGAATAATATTATTTCCCATTGCAACCATGTAATAACGGAAATAATAAAATCACCCGAACACCGAACCCGAACTTCATTGCAAAAGTCCGGCTTTGGGTCCGGGTACCTGAACTCGCAAAGTTCGATACGAACCCTAGTAATAACGCTTCACGGTTTGTACATTTTTTGTGTTTTGTTTTACAAATAATAGATGGAGACTAAAACATTTTATGGTGCAAGACCACGGACTGTCCTGGCCCTCATACCAGAAAACCCTCAAGAATCTGATATTGATTTGAGTGGTGATGATGATGACCAAATAGAGGATCCTGATTATCTGCCCACACAAGCAGAGGAATCTGGAGAAACATCTTGTGAATCCATGGATGAGGAGAACATTGGCTCAACAAGCTAATCTTCTAAGATGAAGAAAAAATGGAAAAACTCCCTACAAACAGTTTCCATAGAGGAGCCACAGGACACCAGTAACCTTACTTCTCCCACAAGCCTGAACTGTAAACAAGAAGACATTGAGGCATTCCAGGTTCCTAATTCACGATTTGAGCCCCCTGATGCTGTAAGGACACTCTTCCAGCACTTCAAAATACTCTTCACTGACAAGATGATTGAACATATTGACATGGACATGGAGCTTTTGATAACAGGTCTTCTGATGGAGCGATTGCAGTGAAATGCTTTGACAACGAATGCAATGCCTGTGGGATCACCCTTTTTTCCACTGTCAACGGTGGAACAAAGTTGACAAGACAAAGATTGCTGTCCCTTGCTTATCACTTATTCATGCCTACAAGTAACATATCGAAGGTATTGATCTTTCTGACATGCTGGTGCACATGTACAAGACTCCTGCCAAGTCAAGGCGAATCAAACTCCTGGCTGGTCTACAAGAGAGACTGTGACCTACTGAATGAGAAACCAATGCCTCTGAAAAGGTTCTGCTTTGAAGCAAGTCAACAAGACAGCATCCTCCTCTCCAACACCGATGTCTCATAAGAAACATCCCACGACCCTCGTAACCACAACCAGATGTGCATTATGACAACGGTGGACACATGCCACTTCACAGTGTCAAGCGGGGCGGTGCAACTTCTGTCTAAACGGTGTGTCAAGATGGAAATGGGAGAAATGCAAAGTTTTCTCATGTCTGAAGGCAAACGAGCAATGCTTCGTAGCATACCACAAGAAATAAATTAGATTCAGTGCTGAAAAACTATTTGTGCTGTTGCACCGCAACACAGATAAGTAAGTAAATCTGTCTAAAAAGTCACAAAAACAAAAGTTAACAAAGTTATTGCACTTTTTTATTTTTCATTATGTTCTGATGTTACTGCAAAGATGTTGAGAAGAAACACTACTTTCAACGACCCTCACAACCAGATGTGCGTTATGACAACTGTGGACACGTGCCACGTCACACTGTTCTTTGTGTGTAAATCTGTCTAAAACGTTTACAAAGTTAGCATGTTATGGCAATATTTTTTGTATTTGTGGTTTATGTTCTGATTTAGCCACAAAGTGCCATCTCAACCGTATGGTAGAGGTGTATTTTTTAAAAACTGTGGGGGTCTTTAAAAAATGTTTTTATTATTGCCCCAAACAAAAAATGCAATTAAAACATTTCCATAGCTTTTTTTCTTGGTGATGACATCCCATATCTGGAAGTTTTTTTTTTTTTATGGCAGGTGCCTCTATGGACTTGTTAACCAGTCAGGTACAGAATGTACTAAAAGTTCGATCTGCTTTAAGATAGCTGGTAGATCTAGGATAGTCCAAACTCTCCCCGAGTCAACAAAAGATATGTTTAGGAGGTCTTATAGATTCTCATCTGCAATCAACAGGATTCCTTGGTCAGAAAAATGTATCCTTCCAGCATGCCAGGATGGCATCCATAACAGATATTATAACAATCTGGGTCTGCAAACTTCCAGTATTCCATGAGTCAAGTGGGCTCAGGCTCATTCAAGGGAGCTTTAGACCTTCCTGTTGTCATCATGGGACAACAATAGTCCTCCCTTGACAAGAAAGTAAAGGTTCCAACCCATGTGAAAATCTCTCTCTCTTAGCTGTTGGTTACTTGGGAAAAGCCTTCAGCGTGGAGTGCAGTGGCATCAAGAGAAACAAATCGTAATTACTACTAATGCCAGAAGTCATGGTTGGGAGAGTCACTTGGACCAGACTCGAGTCAGGGACTGAGTTTGGCCTCCTCAAATGTACTGACTGCAGTTTTTTAGATGCTAAAGATTTTAGAGTCCATCATCAAGTTCAGACATGTAAAAATCTTGTCAATGTGACTGTGGTTTGTGTTACTTAAATAGCCAAGGGAGTACAAAAAGCTGAAAACTTGCATTAGTTGCAGCAAGAATCTACTTGGGGAGAGAACAACTTAGCCTCCTTATCGGCTGTTTATCTCAGGGGCAAGGAAAATTATCTGGCTGATTTTCTCAGCAGGGAAACCCTGAGGGGGGGTACTCTAAACCCAAAAAATGTTTCCTGAATTTCAAGGAAATGGAGCACTCTTATACTCAACCTATTTGCTTCGAAACAGAACCTGCAACTGCTAGCCTTTCACTCCCTGTCAGCATAGGACAGGTTGATGTAGGTGGATGCTCTTTCTCTCCCTTGGCCAAAGGGTCTACTCTATGGCCTCCTCCCCTTTTGCCTCTGAGAGAACTAATGAAAGTGTGGCAAGTAATCCTAATAGCCCCCTATTGGCACAAAAGAGCCTGGTTTCTTCTCCTCTTGAAACTGCCGGCAGGGGAATTCTGGACTCTCCTGGTGCCTGCCGACCTCCTAAGCCAGGGACCAGTTTTTCATCCCAATAGTCCTCAGTTGGTAGCTGAACTGGTCATATTAAAGGAAAGGGGGTTCTCGGATCAAGTAATTTTCACTTTTTTGCACAGCAGGAAAGAGGTAATATCAAAAATTTACTATAGAGTATGGAAATTTGTCGCTGGCAGATGAGATCCCTTTAAACCACCTGACTTGCTGGTCATCCTGGATTTCCTACAAGCAAGGTTGGATAAAGGTCCGAAGAACAGTACTCGTAAGGTGGAGATTGCCACCTTAAGTGCCTTCATGGAGGTTAAACCACAGATTTTACCGTAATTAAACGATTCATGAAAGGAGCTGGTAGACTATGTCCCTTTGTTCCATTGTTCCTCCTTGAGATTTATATTTGGTTTTGTCAGTTCTCATCGATCTGCCGTTTGAACTTATATCAGAAATCTCTGTCAGATTGCTCATTTACAGAACTACATTTTTATTGGCAATCACTACAGTCAGAAGGGTAGGGGAACCTCAAACTTTTTCATGCAGACCACCATATCTTATCATCCGGGAAGTCGGAATCAGCCTTCGACACTCTCTCCAGCATTTCTTCCTAAGGTAGTGTCAAAATTCTATTGCCAACAGAAAGTTTAGCTTCCCTCCTTCTGCTCTTCGCACACTTCAGAGTTGGACCATCGATTCCATAATCTTTATGTTCGTAGGTGTGTTCTGTCTTACCTTCAGGCTACGGAAGAATTCAGAAACTCTGACCATCTTCTTCTACAATATCAGGGTAAAAATAAAGGACTTTCAGCTAGCAAAATTACAATTGCCCAGTGGATCACACTGGAGATTTCCTTGTGTTATCAGACGAAACAAATATCTCCTCCAGCAGGCCCAAAAGATCATTCTACAAGAGCTATTTCAGCCTCCTGGGTTGACGATGCATCTGCATTAAAAGAGATCTATCGGCTGCAAACTTGGCACGACAACAACCTTATTCAAACATTATAAACTGGACACAATTGCAAACTGGGACTTATCCTTTGGCCGCAAAGTTATCTCTTTAGCTGTCCCTCCTCAATTGATTACTCTGTTAGACCTCCTGAAAGTGCCATTATGGAGATGCCAGGGAAAGATGATAATTACACTTATCGGTAACTGAATTTCCCATTAATCTCCACAACGGCACTGGGTATTCCCACCATTTTGTAATTTCTTTGTACTAAAATTCTTTTTGCTATTGTTAAATATAAATGAATTGTATGAATGAATTGGTGAGGCTTTTTATCTGTGTCTTCTGCGTTGTCTCCTGCCCTTTGAGTGGCAGGAAAAACCTCCTGATAGTGCCATTGTGTAGGTTAAGGATAAATCCAATTATCAGTAAGTGTAATTATCTTTTAGTTTTTTTGGACGTTAGAAGGCTTAAAGATTTAGAAGGAATTTTTCAAATTTTCAAGAAGATGTTGTATGGACACACAGCAGGGCTCAAGAGGGAAGGAGCACTGTATAGCTTTTGGAGCACAGATTTTGCTGATATGGTTTTCAGGTGCTATTTTGAATTTCATGTGGCCCTGAGGTACCCCTACAGTAGAAACCCCCAAGAAGTGACTCCATTTTGAAGCAACATCCAAGAAGTGACTCCATTTTGGAAATGACATCCCTTTAGCAAATTTTTCAAAGGATCTAGTAAATACTTAGGGCCCATAGGTGTTTCTCCAGAAATTAATGTGTAGTGGAAGGGAAAAAATGAAAACTGCAAATTTTCCACAGAAATGCCATTCTTCTGCCCAATATGATGTACCCAATTTGTGCCACTAGGAGAAGTCAGTGATCTAATTATTATACAGTGTTTCCTGATTGTAGAAACACTCTGCATGTGGCCCTAAACTGTATATACGACTCAGGAGTAAAAGAGCACCATGTGCATTTGAAGGCCTAATTTACCGATTTATACAGTATTGGCTGCAGAAGCTTTGATGTGAAATAAAAAAAGAGCCTCCAAAAAATTACCCCTTTTTGGAAACCACACCCACAATTAATTTTTCAAGAGGTGTAGTGAACATCCCATGGGCATTTCTTAGAATTTGGAAACACTTGGCTGTGAAAATGAAAAATTACATTTTTTTTTTACAATAAAATGCTGCTTTAGCCCCATAATTTTTCATTTTCACAAGCAGTTACAGACAAAAAAGTACCCCAAAATCTATTACCCATCTTTCCCTTAATATGGTAACACCCTATATGTGCTTGTAATACTGTAAGGGCGCCCCGCAGGACTCAGAGGTGAAGACGCTCCATATAGATTTAGGAGGACAGACTTCGCTAAAACGGGTTTTCAGGAGCTGTGTGGCATTTGAAGGATCAGCCCCTCCCATGCGTATATTGTAGTTCAGGGTGCAGTCTGGCTTGGGGTAGTGAGTGGTACCTCGTACAGGGGCAGGGGAGCTGGTGTTACTGTGAACTTTGGTCAGTATAAGGACATCTATCTTATCCTTGTAATCAACCACTAATATGTTTTCATACAGAATCTTACTACTTTTGCAAAACATTATTAGCCCCTTATTTAGAATCAGGTCACCACAAAGGACAAGAGCAAGTGGATATAAGGTTCAGCGTCCAGCAGCAACGACAGGCTCCTTACTAATTATAATAAATTTACCTATGCACGGCGTCCTCTCCAGGATAGGATCGGGTCATTTCATACAGAAACCTTTCTGTTGATGTGTAAAATACTTGTCTGAACGTTGATCCTGTCTGATCACCACGTGAGGATAATCCTTCTTCTTTAGGACAGATTTTTGGGGTTTGATCTTCACCTGGATATAAGATAAACTAGCAGTGTAGTATCGTTTCCTTTTTTCTAACGTCTTCAATCTTGCAGGAATGCATTGATGAAACGACGAGTGAACTCGAAGAACCCATATCAGTGTCCATGATTGGTAAGAAACTGTCATAAATCCTATTTCAATGTAAATGTCTTTATTTATTTCAAAACTGATAGGAAGTTCAGAGAAACGTCCTCTTCAATTATTGTTAATAATTCATATAGTTCCAAACCAAAAAACATTGGAGCGTAAATGCCGATTCAGAGTAAAGGTCACTTGATACGATAGGCCAAGGTTATGAACCTGCGGTATGGAGACCCTTGGGGAACATGGTATGTCTTTGGGTATTTACACCAGTGGGGACCAGATTTAGTGGGGTCCATATTGTAGCTGAGCAGACAAGAAGAGAAATGGCTAAAGAGTGGAGTGTGATTGTGGTGTCCATGATGCTTGGGAGAAATGAATTCAAGGGGCTTTGTATTTGACTTACTTCCTGGGTAATTGGTATATTTTATGTGTATTTTTTTGACTAAAACTAAACACTTATGCATTTTTTTTTCTTTTCTGTTTGTATACTAAAGTGAAAAAATAGAAGCTCTTTGTGTACATTTTTGATCAAACGTGTGTTGGGCCCATCTAGCAGGCATCAAGGTGCCTTCCGCAGCCATACTTTTGTTCGCTTTCTGCATGCTCGATTGATGGATATGCACCTGCGACCATGAATGTGCTAGTCTAAATTCTCTTGTAGTATATATTGAGGGTAGCGGCCTTTTTTAGACTGAGCAACGCCCATCTGCCTGGAGCTTCTGAGCAGAGTATAACTGCCCTAAATTGTAGGCTTGGGTTAGTCCGGTGGCGGTTTGTTAGTGTTAGGTACCCATCTGCAGAAGCCACCTTGACGCCTGGTAGATGGGCCTGACACACGTTTCATCAAAAATGTGCGCAAAGAGCTTCTATTTTTTTCTTTTATAGTAGGTATAATACCACTTTAATTTAGAATGATCCCCATTTCTCAGTTCTATTGCTTGTATGTGAAACGTTGTGCAGCCATACTTTTTAGTTTTCTGCATGCTCGTTTAATGGATATGCACCTGTGACCATGAATGTGCTAGTCTAAATTTTCTCGTTGTATATTAAAGTGGTTATTCCATGATTGATGTAAAAAATGAAAATCAGACATCATATAGTACATGACAATCTCTTTCTAACAAAGCCAGACCCAGCCCTGTACCTCACATGGATCCAGAGATCTCCCCAATTATTGCTCTAAATGTTCTACTAGATATATATATCAACCTGGCAGCTCAAAGAGAGTATGCTTTCTTAGAGGGCTTGTCTTTTTTCTGTAGCGCTCTCCCTATCACAGATAAGGGGGGGTGTCCATGCTTTCCCTATCACAGCTCAGGGGGCGTGGTCATGCTCTCCCCATCACAGCTCAGGAGGCAGTTGAAGGTTGACACTGAGCATGTGCGACCATCTCAGTAAGTAGGACAAGGAAATAAGGAAAAGGCAAACAGCAGGTGGCGCATTACAGATACATTTTATTGAATAACTCAGTGGCTATACTAAATATTTAATTCCATGCAATTGCAAAATAATTCAGATCCAGGTGCTGGTTCTGAATTAAAGGGGTGTAACCCCTTTAATTTTCTGCACATGATTTCAGTACACTTCAGAGATTTGCTTTACAGCAGCCATATGGACATAGAAACTGAAGATGGCACATGGAAATGTGATGTGGGCATGCTCTGTGACCTGTGCAGAGATCACTGTGCAGGGAGGGAGAGGTGATGAGCTGTCATCACCATCATATGAAAATGCAACAAAACATCAGGAGGATCAGCCTTGGGAGTTTTGCTGCTATAGGCACAACACTATTGTATACCACAAAAGTCCTTTTTGAGTCAGAGCGCTGCAATTGTCCATATTCCCAAAAATAGGATATAACTGTTTAGTCAGGTTGGGACCGAGACCTAAAGATGAAGGGTAAGTACCCAGTTCCATGTAAATTTCCTATCATTTTAGGATTCGCGCTGAACTATGATAGTATTTAGCTGCTTCAGAGAGACTTGGATTTTCTTCTTGATGAGGAACTAGTCAGTAATCAATTATCTAAAAGCTGCAGTAACTTTTTTTTTTTTTTTTTTACTTGGTCCAAGTTTGTTGCATTTCCTTTTTACAGTGTATGACAGTATTTTATGTAATATTTTATTTAAAGTATAACTGTCACATTTTTTTTTTTCAATATCTTAATAGAGACCATCTTCATGACATTAGTGGCCATCTTCATTTTTTTTTTAATTATCCCTGAACCCCTATAAAACTCTAATTTTGCCCCCCTCAGCGCCTATTTTCACCCTAGCCTAAAAACAGGTTGCTATGTGAGGTCCGTCTATCTCCTGGAGGACGGGAGACGCAGAGTAACTTGTACGTGCGCGCTCCCGGAAGTGAGAGCTCTCTATTATGCCGGTTTCAGGCTGCGATCTCCACTCTGGAGACTGCAGTCTGAAATCGCGTTAGTGCCCCAGTCTGCTGCCGTGCCCCCAGTGCCTTTTTATAAATAAATGCCCCCACTGCCCCCCACATGCGGCCATCATTGCCCCCATATGCCTCCATATGTCACCCGCTGCCCCCTCCGTTCCTCCTCCTGGTTGTTCCCCCCCTCCGCTCCTCCTGCTGCCGGCTGTATTCATCAGCGAGTGTTAGCTGTGACTTACAGCAAACACTCTGCTGCTACACCCCAGATCGGTGCTGACACCGATCTGGGGCGTTAACCCCATAGATGCCGCGGTCAGCAGCCGCCCGCGGCATCCATGGGGTTAAGAGGATGGAGCTCCCTCTCTCTTCTATCGCGCTGCTGCTGCGTCCTCACTCCCTCCTCCTCCTCCACCACGTGGCTCCCTCCCTCCCCTTCTGCTCCAATCCTCCTCTGCTGCCGTGTGTAATCTGCAGCGAGTGTTAGCTGTAACACACAGCTAACACTCTGCTGCTATGCCCCAGATCAGTGCTGGCACCGATCTGGGGCATTTAACCCCATAGATGCCGCGGTCAGCAGCCGCCCGCGGCATCCATGGGGTTAAGAGGAGAGAGCTCCCTGCGATCCGCTGCTGGTGCAATAGCAGCGGTGCGATCGTTGTCATGGCAACCAGACGCCTTACAAAGGCGTCCTGGTTGCCAAGTTATCTAAGGCTGATGAGACCCTGAGGGTCTCATCAGCCTTAGTGTAAATGTAGCACTGACTATACAGTGCATTGCAATAGATGACTATTGCAATGCACTGTACAGTGATCAGGCCCACTGGATCTTCAGGATCCAGATGGGTCTTGATAAGTTAAAAAAAAAAAAAAGTTAAAAAATAAATAAATAAAAATTTAAATGAGAATAAAATAAAAATGGTCTTTTTTCAAATCTGTTTGTCATAAAAATAAAAAAATATACATAATTGGTATCGCCACGTCCGTAAAAACAGCTCTATAAAAATATCACATGACCTAACCCCTTAGGTGAACACCGTAAAAATAAAAAATAAAAACCATGTAAAAAAGCCATTTTTGTCACCTTATGACAAAAATTCGAACACAAAGCGATCAAAAAGGCGTACGCCGCCCAAAATAGTACCAATAAAACGTCACCTCATCCTGCAAAAAATGAGCCCCTACCAAAAACAATCGCCTTAAAAATTAAAAAACTATGGCTCTGAGACTAAAACATGATTTCTTTTGTTTTAAAAATGCTTTTTCGTGTTAAATGTAATTTTTTTTAAAAAGTAGACATATTATGTATCGCCACGTCCGTAAGGACCTGCTCTATAAAAATACCACATAACCTAACCCCTCAAGTGAACACTGTAAAAAATAATAATAAAAACTTTGTCAAAAGCCATTTTTTTGTCACCTTACATCACAAAAAGTGTCATAGCAAGCGATCAAAAAGTCATATGACCCCAAAAATAGTACCAATCTAACCGTCACCTCATCCCGCAAAAATGATACCCAACCTAAGACAATCGCTTAAAAACTGAAAAAACTATGGCTCTCAGACTATGGAGACACTAAAACATGATTTTTTGTTTAAAAAATGATTGTGTAAAACCTAAATAAATAAAAAAGGATACATATTGGGTATCCCCGCGTCCGTGAGGGCCTGCTCTATAAAAATATCACATCATCTAACCCCTCAGCTGAACACCGTGAAAAATAAAAATAAAAACAGTGCCAAAAAAGCCATTTTTGTGAACTTACATCACAAAAATTGTAACACCAAGCGATCAAAAGGCGTATGCCCCCAATATAGTACCAATCAAACCGACACCTCATCCTGCAAAATTGAAGACCATATCTAAAACAATCAGTCAAAAAATAAAAAAGCTATAGCTCTCAGAATATGGAGACACTAAAACATCATTTTTTGTTTGAAAAATGCTATTATTGTGTAAAACTTAAATAAATAAGAAAAAGTATACATATTGGGTATTGCCACGTCCGTAACGATCTGTTCTATAAAAATAACACATGATCTACCCTGTCAGATGAATCTTGTAAAAATAAAAATAAAAACAGTGCCAAAACAGCCCTTTTTGGTTACCTTGCCTCACAAAAATGTAATATAGAGCAATTAAAAATCATATTTACCCCAAAATAGTACCAATAAAACTGGCACCTTATCCCCTAGTTTCCAAAATGGGGTAAATTTTTGTGAGTTTCTACTGTAAAGGTGCATCAGGGGGCTTCAAATGGGACACGGCATCTAAAAACCAGTCCAGCAAAATCTGCCTTCCAAAAAATGGCGCTCCTTTCCTTCTGTGCCTTGCCGCCTGTCCTTACATCAGTTTACGACCACATGTGGGGTGTTCCTGTAAACCGTAGAATCAGGGCAATAAATATAGAGTTTTGTTTGGCTGTTAACCCTCGATGTGTCCCCATGACAGTAATTCTGCCGCCCATGTATGTCCCCCTATCACAGCAGTGATACAGCACAGATGTGGCCCCATGACAGTAATTCTGCAGCCCGTGTATGTCCCCCTATCACAGCAGTGATACAGCACAGATGTGGCCCCATGACAGTAATTCTGCCGCCCATGTATGTCCCCCTATCACAGCAGTGATACAGCACAGATGTGGCCCCATGACAGTAATTCTGCCGCCCATGTATGTCCCCTATCACAGCAGTGATACAGCACAGATGTGGCCCCATGACAGTAATTCTGCAGCCCGTGTATGTCCCCCTATCACAGCAGTGATACAGCACAGATGTGGCCCCATGACAGTAATTCTGCAGCCCGTGTATGTCCCCCTATCACAGCAGTGATACAGCACAGATGTGGCCCCATGACAGTAATTCTGCCGCCCATGTATGTCCCCCTATCACAGCAGTGATACAGCACAGATGTGGCCCCATGACAGTAATTCTGCCGCCCATGTATGTCCCCCTATCACAGCAGTGATACAGCACAGATGTGGCCCCATGACAGTAATTCTGCAGCCCGTGTATGTCCCCCTATCACAGCAGTGATACAGCACAGATGTGGCCCCATGACAGTAATTCTGCAGCCCGTGTATGTCCCCCTATCACAGCAGTGATACAGCACAGATGTGGCCCCATGACAGTAATTCTGCCGCCCATGTATGTCTCCCTATCACAGCAGTGATACAGCACAGATGTGGCCCCATGACACTAATTCTGCCGCCCATGTATGTCTCCCTATCAGAGCAGTGATACAGCACATGTGTGTCCCCATAACAGAATATATATAGTGTAAGGCAGTGCTATTATATTATAAAGACTAGTTTACCATTAGTTTTCTTTGTCCACGCAACAGAGAATGTTCACACAGTTCTACCACTTGTGTATGTGATAGCAGGAGGGGGCGTGTTTCAGTGTGGAGAGCACCTATTGGTTGAGGTGCAGAAACTAGTGCACGAGGAGCTCAATGCATTGTGGGTAGTGAGGGCAGGCGGGATTAGCCTCAGGGTGAGGGCAGCAGCAGCCATCTTAACTGAATAAGGAAATTGCAGTTTTGTGCAGACTGGTTGCTAAGGGCTGGATCTTATGAAATATGGGGCGAGTAAGTCTAATAGTTATTGATTCTGGAATATCATGTTATTGGTAACTACATATATGAACATTGAAATTTGGGTCTAAATGTGACAGTTATCCTTTAAAGGAAACTTGTCTGATTGAAATGACCACCCAACTCAAAATAGAGAATGTTAGCACCAGAACCTAATATAATCCTCTGATGAAACAGTTCTTACATCCCAGCGGAAGCGATCCGGACTCTTTCTCCTCGAATGTCCCCAATAAGTAATAGAGCCAGCATCCATCCATATTCAGGGTCCAGAATATCCTTTATTATGCCATAACAGGTATACAGTAATCAGCGACGTTTCAGGCTCACAGGTGAAATATATCCAGCGTTTATTTAAATCCACCTCCACCAATCAGGTACAATAACCCATTATCCAATGATAATTGTCTACAACATGATCCATAATAATGCCCCCACAGTACCCCAGTAGTAATAATACCACCACAGAGCTTCAAGTAGATATCAGCCCCTCCTTAATGCCCTCAGTAGTAATAAGGCCCCCTATAGAGCCACAGTAGTTATAATGACACCTACAGTTCCCAGAGTATTTATAATGCTCCCTGTAATAGCCGTAGTAGTTATAATTCCCCTGCAGTGACCACTGTATTTATAATCCCCTGCCAGCCCCCATATAGTAGTTATCCTTACTTTATTGCCCCTAGAAATTATAATGACCCAGCCCCTCCAACATACAGTCCCATGTAAATAACATCCCTCCCCTTCCTTCAGCCCCAACATACAGTCCCGTGTAAGAAACCATGCCCTCCCTTCAGCCCCAACATACAGTCCCGTGTAAGAAACCATGCCCTCCTTTCAGCCCCAACATACAGTCGCGTGTAAGAAACCATGCCCTCCTTTCAGCCCCAACATACAGTCCCGTGTAAGAAACCATGCCCTCCTTATAGCCTCAACATACAGTCCCGTGTAAGAAACCATGCCCTCCTTTCAGCCCCAACATACAGTCCCGTGTAAGAAACGATGCCCTCCCTTCAGCCCCAACATACAGTCCCGTGTAAGAAACCATGCCCTCTCTTCAGCCCCAACATACAGTCCCGTGTAAGAAACTATGCCCTCCCTTCAGCCCCCTACAACGTACAGTCCCTTGTACTGTTAATAACATCGCTGTCCTCCCTTCAGCCCCTTTCAGAGTACAGTCCCATGTAAATAACATCACTCACCTCCCTTCAGCCCTTTCCGACATATATCCCATGTAAAGATTATCACGCCGTCCCTCAAACATACAGTGCCATGTAAATAACATCACTCCCTCCAGCCTTCTCCAACTTACAGTGATGGTATACACAAGTGGTGTGTACATGTTCATGATACATTTTCTTCCACCATGATATCTATTATATACATTTTTGGAGGATCTGTTGAATTTCTGGAGCTTTAGTTGTCTGTTCACATTGGAACGTATCATACTCTATGGTCTGGATAGAAACATCTGCCACCATCTCTACAAGGGATTGTATTATGGGAGTTTTGCAAAGAACTTATTATTTTCTATGATCTTCTTATGCTTTTGTACATGTGATTTACTTACTGAAATTGTACATTATCCTGTTTTCTAACATCTCCTATTTACTTTATGTTTCCTGGCTTGCTATTGTCTCAACAAAGCTTGATTGATTAATAGAAAAAATATATTTGCTGTGCGAAAATACAAAAACTTTGTTTCATTTTGCAGGTGAAGACGGTATGATTGACTCCCATGAATATCTCCCTATATCTTTATATGATGAAGCAGAAGATACCAACACCACAGAAGCTAATTCAGTATCTCCTAATGCACCCTCAGTCCATTACAGTGAAGATCTGTTTACCGATACCGATGGTCACGAGATTGTCAGAACAAGAATTAAACAGGAACATGAGGAAATATTTCCATGTGAGAATCAGTTTAAAGAGGACTCTTATCTTTCTGTGCTTGAGAGAAATCACGGGGATACGAGGTCATTGTGCTCTGAATGCGGGAAATATTTTATCCCGAATGTAATTGTAGTTGAAAATCAGAGAACTCACACAGAGAAGAAGTCATATTCGTGTTCAGAATGTGGGAAATGTTTTATTCAGAAATCACATCTTATGAGCCATCTAAAAATCCACACAGGGGATAAGCCACATTCATGTGTAGAATGTGGGAAATGTTTTCATCGGAAATCACATCTTGTGAGCCATCTAAGAACTCACACAGGGGAGAAGCCATATCCATGTTTAGAATGTGGGAGATCTTTTAGTCAGAAATTGTCCCTTGGTAGACATCAGAAAACCCACACAGGGGAGAAGCCATTTCCATGTACAGAATGCGGGAAATGTTTTAGTCATGAAACACAGCTCATTAGACATTTAAGAATTCACACAGGGGAGAAGCCGTATTCATGTTCAGTATGTGGGAAATGTTTCACCTGTCAATCAAGTTTTATTCGGCATCGTAGAATTCACTCACGGCAGAAGTCATTTTAATGTCTAGATTGTAGTAAATGTGACAGATTGTGAGCATTATTGCAGGATCAGATAGCCTAATCATGCCTACTGATGTATAACTTAACCCTTTGAGAATT
This sequence comes from Bufotes viridis, assembly GCA_033119425.1. Classification (NCBI taxonomy): domain Eukaryota; kingdom Metazoa; phylum Chordata; class Amphibia; order Anura; family Bufonidae; genus Bufotes; species Bufotes viridis. The sequence goes on from CM065592.1 coordinate 445,180,569, forward strand.
TGTGTCAAAAAAGACCTGCACTAAACTTATCCCATGGGCACTGGCATTGGGCGGCAAGAACAGGACTACAGCTGTAATACACAAGTATCATCCAGCTTAAAAAAACAGATCACCGATCACTGTTTAACTCCCTGTCTGCTGTGATCAAAGCCGATTGATGCATAGAGCGGGGAATCAAAGGGGCATCCCGTTCGACTTCATTCACACTTCATTATTATGTAAATACTGCAGCATCGCTGTCATCCTTCTGATCAGGCAAACATTTACGATCAGTATAATTTCCTAATAAAGACAAAAAAGAAAAAGGCCCCATTTACACAACTGTATTTTTGATCTGCATCTGATCTGTATTTTTGGGGGATTATATGTGGATCCTCTCATTTCAGTGGGGCCGCAAAAAATGCGGACAGCACACTGTGTGCTGTCCACGTCCATATGTCCATTCTGCAGTCCCAAAAAAAGATAGAACGTGTCCTATTCCCTACTCTTGTCAATTTTGCGGACAAGAATAGGCATTATTACAAAAAAAAACAGCTGCAACTCAGACGTCATCCATATTTTTTGCGGATTTGCGTTTTGCCATGTGAATGTATAAAAAAAAAATTGCTCCTTCCATGTGATAATTTAACAGAACTCTGGACAATATTGAATATTAGGTATGGACCTAAATGTATATAACTGTCCCTATATATTGTAGAACCGCTTCTGACTGTCTCCCTGCCGTCTACGCTTACTGTCAGTAGTGAACGCTGACTGCCCGCTCTCCTGCATCTCCCGGTGGCTAGTTAGTTATCCATTGTGCCGGGAATACAGAAAATCATAGACTGTCAGCGTGACACTTTCAGCTGATATTGTAAGGAGACAACTCAGTCGGTCTTGATTAGAAATGTTTGGCCCTTTCTGAGATACAAGAGTTAACAAGCCAGTCTGTAAGCTCTCCCTTTGTGTTGTCTTTGAATCCCATCATCTGAAGGCTCATGTAGAGTCTTTGATCTCGTTACGTCATAAACACTCATTATAGCCCAGTTCTTATCAAACTGGTAAGAATGTGGCTTAAATAAGTGTTTTTATGTCATTAGGTGACAGATAAGTTCTACATAAGCCGTCTGCTGACGGGATTCAAAGAAAAAACACAAAGTGGCAGCTTCCAAGAAGACTGATTTTTAACTTTTGTATCCCAGAAACTGCTGAGAATTTTTAATAATGACCAATTGTAAAATTGATTTGTAGTCCAAAAATACAATCGTAAAAAAAATGCCTCCAAAGGTGCACATAAGTAATAGCCAGTTTTGTCATAGAAATGTACAAATTCACTTAATAAATTATATGACAAAAACATTCCTTGTCACTTCCCCTACACATCACAAAAAAAATAAAAATTCAATGACAGTTACACTTTAAATATCCTTGAAGTTTTTGATTTAACATGGAATCTCATCTATGAGTCACTGATTGAGCCATCTTCATCTAACCTCTGGCACTCCAGCTGTGGTGAAACTACAACTCCCAGCATGCTCCATTAATTTCTATGGAGTTCTGAGAACAGCCAAGCAAGAGTGCATCTTGGAAGTTGTAGTTTTACCACAGCTGGAGTGCCGGAGGTTAGCCATCACAGCTGTAGGGCATGGTCACACGGCGTTTACATGCAGCATGTTTTTGTAGGGTAAAGCCACACGTGGCATAAATTCTGCAGATTTTCTCCACTGGAGTATAGTGCGCCAAATACTACATCATTTACTGTAGAAGTCAATGAAATTTCTCATCCTTGCGCTGTCCACAGTGGAAACAGACTTGCACTGCAGGTTTTCAATATGCAGTATGACGATTTATACTGCAGCTGAAGAACAGCTTCAAGTCTTTTGCAAAAACAAACAAACAAAAAACAGCCCTTTTTGGGAATTGTGCTTTGGATATTTTTGTTCAGGATGCTTTATATTGATTTTAGCAATTAGTTTGTATGTAGATAAGGCGCAGTTATATTCATCTCCTGGCAATGGATTGTGTTGTAGAAATAAAAATGTTGACATGCCAGTTCTTCGTGCTTCGTGTTTATGTGCCGGGAACCGCATGAGGATTAAACCCACTGGTTGTGGATTATCTTCAGGCAAATTATGTGGTCGTACGAAATGTGACAGAAATCTGGATTTCTGGAGTTACACAGGTAAAATGTTGTTTACATGGTTTGTATTATTTTTTTAGTGACATTTATTCACGTGTTAAAAAATTGTTCCAGATGAACAGGGTCACAGATTCCTATTGAAATCAATAGGTGGTAAAGTATTCAAGGATTCTATGTTGATTTACAGGCCGTTCACAGAGTTTACTGTGTTTTTAGCTCCATAAGACGCACCAAGGATTTAGAGGAAGAAAATAAAAAATATATTTTTCATCAGACCTCAAATCAGACCTCCAATCTCCATCAGACCTCAGATCAGACCCCCAATCTCCATCAGACTTTAGATCAGACCTCCAATCTTCATCAGACCTCAGATCAGACCCCCAATCTTCATCAGACCTTACATCAATTCCCCCAAATCAGACCCCAATCTTCATCAGACCTCCAATCTTCATCAGACCTTGGATCATACCCCCATTCTTCATCAGACCTCAGATCAGACCCCCAATCTTCATCAGACCTTAGATCAGACCCCCAATCTTCATTAGTCCCCAATCTTAATTAGATCTCAGATCAGACCCCCAATCTCCATTAGACTTCAGATCAGACCTCCAATCTTCATCAGACCTTAGATCAGACCCCCAATCTTCATCAGACCTCACATCAATCCCCTAAATCAGACCCCAATCTCCATCAGACCTCCAATCTTCATCAGATCTCAGATCAGACCCCCCAATCTCCATCAGACTTCAGATCAGACCTCCAATCTTCATCAGACCTTAGATCATACCCCCAATCTTCATCAGACCTCATATCAGACCCCCAATCTTCATCAGACCTCATATCAGACCCCCAATCTTCATCAGACCTCACATCAATCCCCCAAATCAAACCCCAATCTTCATCAGACCTCCAATCTTCATCAGACCTTAGACCATACCCCCATTTTTCATCAGACCTTAGATCAAACCCCCAATCTTCATCAGACCTCACATCAATCCCCCAAATCAGACCCTAATCCTCATCAGACCTTAGATCAAGCCCCTAATCTTCATCACCCCCCCCCCCCCAGTCCTCATGAGAGTACAGATCGGACCCCCATTCTTCATCAGACCCTCATTCCTCTTTAGACCTCAGATCAACCCCTATTCCTCACATCAGACCCCCATTGGACAGTAAATAAATTAACCTTTCCTCTCTTGCTCCGGACAGTGCTGGCAGTCACATATCCAGCGACTCTTTCTGCACTCACTGCTTTCTGGTCTTCTCTGGGCGCCTCACTGCACTATGTTCTGACTCTTCGGAGTGAGGACTGTGCAGCACGGCTTCTATTATGTGTTTCATATTAAACACATAATAGCACTCACAGTATTAGAAACAAAAGTTATACAGGGTGGGCCACAAAAAAGTAGCCCGTCTCCAGTGATAATAGGACAAGATGAATGAGCAAGTGGATTGTTTTTTTTTATCCGCAAGTCAGAAAAGATGCTGAAAGTGGTCCCCATTCAGGTCTCTGCATCTTCGGGCGCGTCGGATTATGTCGGCTGATACGGCTTGCAGCTCTTCAACAGTGATGCTCCAGAAGAAAAAATGTCCTGCTTTTGGGGCAACGTGCCGCACCTCACGGAACTCACTGGACGGGTTCATGAACTGTTTACGGAGGAGCGAACTGTGAGCGCGGGGTTATGGCCACCACATTCCATAGACTTGTCCACATGAGATTATTATCTGTGGGGACATTTAAAACAGAAAGTGTCCACTGACAATCCATTTCCCCTGGAGGAAATCAATACATATGGAAGCGCTCATTGCTGGAAATCCGGGAGCTTTAGTCCTGTCACTCAGCTCCCCGCGCTCAGTCTCTCCCGCACTGAAGGATGAAGCAGGAAGACTTCTTCCCGCACCACCATTCAGCCTGCAGGCATGGATCGCACCGCCGACCTGTGTGGGAGGAGCTTGCACCTCAGGAATCTTCCTAAGCTCCGCCCACACTGCTGCAGAGCGATCCATGTCTGCAGGGGAGAGAGGACTGTGAGCTTCAGGAACGGGATAAGGTGAGTAGGTGCTGTGTTTAGTTTTTTTAACAAAGGGGGTATAATGGGCATTACTACTATGAATGGGGGCACAATGGGCATTATTACTATGGAGGGGCACAGATAGCAATACTATAAATAAATACTATAAGAGAGCATAACTACTGTGTGGGGGGCATCATGTTTATCAAGGCACAGAATGGGCTACTATGAAGGGGGCACAATGGGCATTACTCTTGTGAAGGGGGTGGGCATAACTGTTATGGGGCACTGAGTGGGCATTATTACTGTGAAGGGGGAACAATGGGCATTACAACTGTGAAGGGGCACAGATGGCATTATTACTGTTATGGGGGCACAGTGAGGGTATAACTACTCTAAAGGGGCACATAGAGGGCATTACAACTGTGAAGGGGGCACAGATAGAGCATAACTACTGTAAGGGGGACACAACGTGGGGATATGTACTTTACACAATGTGTGCAAACTACTGTGAATGTTGTACAATGAGGGCAATACTACTGTGAGGGGGTACAATTTTAAAGTATTGGAGGGTGCCAGAGAAAAGACCCGTCCCGGGAGCCAAACACCCTAGGCACACCACTGCGCATGGGGTACATAGTTGAGTATCCGCTTGTGGTAAATGTTTAACATATTTTACCACATATGTTAGTGTTTGAAGTTAGGTATCAGAAAACACCACTAAAACATAACTTTTAATATTACTCAATAAAATAACTTCTAATAACTTCCTTTTGCTCATTTGGCTGGAAAATATTTCCCTACTCCTTTCCCTATTACTATTTTAAACCCTACCCAAAAACGGAATGGCAGCCGCGATAGGGGCGATCCCGTGTCTGGAACCTCCTGGTCACCCTAAGAAGTCCCTTACACAGAAAATAATCCCATCACCATAGTGTCAAGGAGAGTATTCATGTCCAGTAGTCACGTCAGGAATGTAGGTAAATTCACACCTAAGTTATAGAAAAAACAAAAAAAATATACCAAAATTAAACCATGGATAGTATACAACACTTAATTCCAACGCGTTTCACTGTGCCGACTGGGCACTAGCTCATCAGGGGACTGTATGAAGATGGAAATATATCCATATGAATACATAAAAGGGTAAAAAAAAAAAAAAAAGAGAGAAAAGATCTAAAAATCCCACTAAGGTGAAAAATGACCCACACTAATATATCAGGTACATATTGTGACAATCTGAACAAGCCAGGTAAAATTTATGATATATTGAATATACAGTATATATAGTGGCAACCTGAAATATATCAGGTATAGTCATGACCTGTAATACCCTGCAATAACTTGTAAAACCCTGAGCCAACAATTCAGATATCATCAGGGAACGCCCCCCCCCCCCCCCACACAAAAACATGTCAGATATTTAATGCAATGACACCAAAGGTACATCTCTCAATTGACCACCAGGGTCCAATACTTCTGTAGTAAACCCATAATATCCATGTGTTTCCCAGGGGTTAGATGGTATAGCAGGGGTTGTTGCGCTGTAAAAAGTGCAGCCTCCGATCTGCGGTATGGAGCGGTGTCTGAAATAAATTGCACGCTTTTTGAAGGAGAGACGGCCAGAACCCATTGCGAGATTAGGGCCACGACAAGCGAGTGAAATCCATGTTCTCATTAAATCCTATTGGTGAAACCTTATTAAGGCGATAAATCCACTGTGTTTCCTTCTGTTTTAATATTTGGTCAATATTTCCTCCCCTAATAGATGTATGAACTACCTCAATCATCGATTTATCTCTAAGGATGAGCGAACCGTTTGGGTTCGCCGGGTTCAAACTTGTCCCCGAACCCTGACACTATTAAAGTCAATGGGGACCCGAACTTCACTTTATTATTTTCCATTCTAACATGGTTATAATGGAAAATAATAGCATTCTCAAGACAGAATGCTAAATAAAATGGCCATTGAGGGGTTAAAAATAATTAAAAAAAACTCACCTCATCCACTTGATCATGCAGCAAATATCCTCTTCTTTCTTCTTTCTGCAGGACCTGCAAAAGGACCTGCGATTACGTCACCGTGCTCACCACGTGGTGAGCGCTTTTCCTCTCTCAGAAAGGGAGGAAAAATTACGTTATTACCAGGAAACACTGTGTATGCAGCTTGCCGCAGGTTACGGTGCGCAGATGCCTGCCGCTAGCATGTCTGAAAGGGAGGCCCCTCTCTGACCCCCGCAGAGTCATCCACCTCCTGCCGCCACAAGCAACACAAGCTGCAGCAGCCATTTCAATCTCCGCAACATGATGGAACAATTTTCCACGTGCCGGACCAGACTGAGGCCAGTCAATAAGCCAATAGTCCGTTCCTCAACCTCCAGGTTCAAGCCTTCCTAAATTCTGGCTAGACATCCAAATGGTGACATCCAAACAGACCATTTTGTCCTTCTCTAGTGTCCAAAACATCACTTTTGTCAAAATGAACCAAACCTGGATTCAGTAGGATTTTCACACTGATTCCAATGAATAGATCTAGTCTTGTTGGAGGTGCCCCATCTCGCCACTGTTGCTGTCTGCTGCTGCTTCCATCTGTCACTGCTGCAACCTGTCTACCAGTTCTTTCTGTATGGCTGTTGCTGCAGCCTCCATTCTGCAACTGCTGCGACCTGCCTACTATCATCTTCTGAATGGCATCGGCTTTGACCTCCCTATATTCACGTCCCTTACAGCAGCTGCTGCCACCTCCATCATGACACTGATGTGACCTGTCAACCATCATGTTCTGTACGGCTGCTGCCACCACCTCCTTCATGCCACTGGTGCGACCTGCCTACATTCATGTTCTGTACAGCTGCTGCTGCTCCATGATGCTGCTGCCTGCCAACATGTACCATATGGCTGCAGCTCCAGCCACCGCTGCCTCAGCTGCTGCTGTTCCTCGATGCTAATCCCCTACTGCCACCACCATGAACGCAAAGCATCTGTTACCACTATTGCTACTACTACTACTACACATAGGCAGCCTTATACGTTCCATGCTGCTGCTGCCGCCGCATGACTGTATATTCGTATTGTACCCTTCCAAATCCACTCTGCACTGCTGCTGCTCCCAATTAAAAGTGAGAATATTTTTAGGCACATTCACAACAAGCCACTTTTTCTTCTGAAAATTAACACTTGTGCGTGTCATGGGCAGGCATTCTGACCCTGTCAAGCACAATTTTTGGATGCTTGGTCCCCCATGCCACTTTTTTTTTTATCCCATATAACTGTGTGTTTAAACATCATGATCTGCCCCTGATAAGAGATCATTTTTGTTTAACGCTGTCAAACATGAGTTTATCCTTAGCTATGCATGTCAGTGTCATTCAGACATCACTTACTATTGCTATCATTTTGTTCCAGAGCTTGGGGAAGGAAAAAAAAAATTCATAAAAAATAACAAAAAGAGATACGTTTCCTAAAAAGTTTTCCTAGGAGGCTAGAGGGGGTTATATACTCACTTTCAGGGCAATTGGAGCAAGTTCGTTTTGGCTCGAACCAAACTTTTTCAAATATTTGGCAAACCAGACCCAAAACAAATCTTGAGTGCTTCGCTCATCTCTAGCCCCTAGTGTTCTGCAGTTAGGGATCAGTGCTTAGACAGACTGCAAGAGTGACCAGAAGAAGACATTGAAATGGGGATGCTGAGCCACAGATCATGGGCCTTTTGACCAAGAAGCCAGCTGGAATAATGAGCCACAGACCATGAGCCTCCAGCCTTTGTGCCAGGTACCAGCCTTCTGAGTGAGAAAAAGGGACAGCTAGTCTTCCCTTCCGGACAGCATCAACACGTGGTGCCACCTCGACGATGTCCAGGGGACCCAGTGTAGCGTTGGGGCCACCCTAAACCCCGCCACTGCATATGGCCTCAAAAACACCACCTTTAGAAGCAATTACTGTAATAAACACATACACGTTGGGAGGATTAGTCCAGACCTAATGAGTCGGATATTGTTCCTTCTATTAATTTGAAAGGGACTATTTTTTTTTATAATAAAAACCCTTTATCCTTTTTACTGAATATTGTCTTATAAAACTATATGTCAACCTGTTCATCTTCTCCTGCTCTTCAGTATGGTGCCTGTAGCTTACATTGCATTTTCATGGTGACAGATTCCCTTTAAACAGTGATCAGTTATATCTGTTGTTTAAGCTGGATGATGGCCGTGTATTACAGCTGAGATCCTGTTATTGCGGGCACAACGGCAGTGCCCGTATCAGAACATCACAATAGATTAGTTCAGGTCACCTTATTAGTACGGCAGTGATCCTCAAGGTGGTAAATTATGCATTTGAAGTCATTAGGCAAAGGTCCTACAATGAAGCTCCACATCTGTCACATTTCCTACAATCTAAACATGAAACTGGCTTCCCCCTGAGTAAGTTCTCTCATGTTTAGCAAGACTTGATTTCCGACTAAATGATTTATATTTAGAAGCAATAACCCTTTTTGGCCCAGGACATGTTTATAAATATTTGTAAATCAAATAGCATAGGCTATAAAATTTTTCTCCCCAGTGAAGTGTACCGCATGCTGCGACCGGGCCGCAGGGGCAATATGTGAGTGTTGGTGTGCCGATGGGGGTAGTAGTTGTACTCACTGTTTTGTAGCTCCCTGGGCTGGTGTGAAGTGATGAGGAGGACAGCACTAAATCATTCGGGGCACTCTCTAGTTGCAAAGGGATCACCAGCCAGATGACAGTTGAGGTGCCCTTGGTGGTGTTGGTGTTTAGGGTGCCTTGGAGGCTGGGTCCCTGATGTTCGTGACTCCAGCACCGTAAGGTGCAAATAGGTGATAAGTTCGCACAATAACAAGACCAGTTCTCTTAACAAATTCCCAGTACTTTACTAAAGCTGATCCAAAGGTCATAAATGTGCGCAAAAGTAATTTACAACAAGGCAGCTTCTACAATGGTTCAGGTTAGTTCCCAAAAGTTGCATAAGGGGTAGTTTTCCTCTACAACAATCAATCCCTTGTTTCTCCAGGCTGGAGGGATGTACTATCTCTGCTGTACTGTATAGTCATATAATTCTGTATCCTTTCTAGGAATACTATCTCCTGACAGGTAGCCTTTCTGTCTTTGGTTATGGTGGGCAGCTGGTAGCTTGTAATCTCTCCACCAAATGCAAAGGAGACTAGAGCCTGATAAACGACATTTACCTTCCTTTGCCAATATTCTCACTCCCTGTCTGGGTGGCCTGGATCTTCTGTAATCTTTCCCTTCTATGGGCTGGCACATGCAACTTACTCTGGAGTTTAGATAACTCTGCAAAATGGCTGCTGAGGTGCAGTTTTTTCCTCAGACATCACATTCTCCTCCTTCTCTTCTCTGAGCAGAGCGGAGAGGTTTGTTAGAACCTCCCTCTCCCTGTGTAACTTTATGGTAACTCAAGCACAAGCACACTTTCATGAAACACAATCACAATATTAAGCAGTGTGTTTCAGGACACTGCACACATCTGTCAGTTTAACATTTGAAGTGCTCTAAGTGGATAAGAAAGTAGGAGGAGGGATTACGTCTTGGGATGAGCGAATCAACTTCAGATGAAACATTCGAAGTCGATTCGCATAAAACTTTGTTTTAATACTGTACGGAGCAGGAGTATTAGAATGTATTGGCTCCAATGAGCTGAAGGTATTGCTTCACGAAGTCTCGCGAGACTTTGCACAATAACTTCATAAATTAATTTGTACTGTAAAAAACCATTTCCCAAACTTGGGTTCGGTTCCAAGATACCACTTGGATGTTTCATTCGAAGTCGATTCGCTAATCCCTAATTACCTCCCTTGTAAATACACACCGAAAGGAGCGCTCGTGTTAGATTCTCCAAACCCCTGAAGATGCCACAGCAGTGATAAAACACGTCGGGGGAGCACTAGTTGGATTTTAGTAAAGAGCATTAGTGATTTATCTAGGGAGCCGTACTGCAGACGTCCCCCTAGATATAGCTTATAGAGGTAGAAAAAACATGAGATCCCCTTGAGGGTAGCAAATCTAGCAGGAAGCTTCTTTAGGGCATTTTCAGTTGTTGTATCTGGTAGTAAGGGATCGCCTAATGTTGCTATTTAGATAGTTGAAAACGATCTTTGTTATTTTATAAGTAAAACTCCTAAAACCGATACAGCTGCTATTAATAAGGGGAATTCAGGAAGCAATTCTCTCCCTGAAACCAGGTGGCAACGTTCAATGTGTAAATTAAACAAGCAATAAGAAAAGATAAATTGATATTCAGTATATCAGAGCAAAGATAGTGTGAAAAATAACATCTTATTGCTCTCATATAAAATCCAAAGTCCAAGCCCCGCTATGTATGATAGATAGTAGGGTTGTTTCGGGTATCGAATTTTCGATACCCAATCGATACTTTTGTCCGGTGTCGACCTTGATACCGGCATTTGACATGTTTCGATACTAGGATGCGTTACTGCACAGCCTAGTATCACAGAGCATGGAGCGCCTGCTATCAGCGTGCTCCATGTTCCTTCAGCATCACAGGGGAGAAGGAGTCACTCCCTCCCCCTGTGCCGCCTCTGCCACCAATGAGGAGAGAAGAGGCGGAGGAGGCCGCACTGCGCCACCAAGATCTTTCATGTGTCCATACTTTATTAACTAAGTAGCAGGACATCTAGGGCATACATGGGGGATATCCCTGCACTTACTATTATTTCTGGGCGCTGCTGTGGCACAGCTAGGGAGAAAAAACAGAAAAAAATAAAATAAAAACTGCACGATTCGCCATTCTTTTAGTCACCTTGTCCCCCCCAAAAATAGGATAGAACTATTCGATTATGGGACGGACGTTCCATAAAATGTGGACTGCACGTGGCTTTTTTTGTGTTTTGTTTTATTCGCGTGGTATCGAATGGTATCGAGTATTGCAATACTTTTTTATGGTATCGGAACCGAATCAAAATTTTGGTATCAAAACAACCCTAATATATAGCAAAACAAAAAACAAAACACTAATGCTCTTTGATGGTTTTTAGATTCACCTAAGGCTTTTTTTTGTAAATAACCACACATATTTCCTTTTTCAAAATTTATTTTAATAAAATAAAAGTTATATTTTAAACAAAGAACAAACAGGCCAAAAACAGAACCTTATAGCCCGTGCTATTTGATTTACAAACAGACTAAATGATTTCCCACATTCAGGACATATGGTTTCTACGTTGTGTGACTTCTCTGATGCCGAATTAAACTTGACTGACGGGTAAAACATTTCTCACATTCTGAACACGAAAATTGCTTTTCCCCTGTGTGAGTTACCTGATGTTTTCTAAGCATTGATTTGGTACCAAAGTGCTTCCCACATTCAGAACACATAAATGGCTTCTCTCCTGTGTGAGTTATCTGATGTTTTCTAAGCAATGATTTGGAACCAAAGTGCTTCCCACATTCAGAACACATAAATGGCTTCTCCCCTGTGTGAGTTATCTGATGTTTTCTAAGCAATGATTTGGAACCAAAGTGCTTCCCACATTCAGAACACATAAATGGCTTCTCTCCTGTGTGAATTCTTCGATGATCTATAAGCAATGATTTCACACCAAAATACTTCCCGCATTCAGGACACATAAATGGCTTCTCCCCTGTGTGGGTTCTCAGATGTATATTAAGATTTGATTTCTGACTAAAACATTTCCCACATTCAAGACATGAAAAGGGCTTCTTCCCTGTGTGAGTTCTCTGATGCCGCATTAAACTTGATTGACGGCTAAAACATTTCCCACATTCTGGACACGAAAATGGCTTCTCCCGTGTGTGAGTTACCTGATGTTTTCTAAGCAATGATTTTGCACCAAAGTGCCTTCCACATTCAGAACACATAAATGGCTTCTCTCCTGTGTGAATTCTTAGATGTTCTATAAGCGTTGATTTTGCAGCAAAATACCTCCCACATTCAGGACACATAAATGGCTTCTCTCCTGTGTGAGTTCTCACATGTATACCAAGATGTGATTTCAGACTAAAACATTTCCCACATTCAAGACATGAAAATGGCTTCTTCCCTGTGTGAGTTCTCTGATGCCGAGCAAAACTTGATTGGCGGTTAAAACATTTCCCACATTCTGAACATGAAAATGGTTTCTCTCCTGTGTGAATTCTTAGATGGTTCTCAAGATGAGATTTCTGACTAAAACATCTCCCACATTCGGGACATGAAAATGGCTTCTCTCTTGTGTGAATTCTCAAATGTTTTCTAAGAAATGAGTTATCATCAAAATCCTTCCCACATTCAGGACAGATACATGGCTTCTTCCCTGTGTGAGTTCTCTGATGTTCACCTAGACTGAATTGACTGGCACAAGATTTTCCAATTTCTGAGCATGAAAATGACTTTTTTTCTCCGTGATTTCTCTCTTGCAAAGAAAGATTGGATTCTTTTTTTAACAGTTTCTCACATGGAAATATTTTCCCACGTTTCTGTTTAGTTCTTGTTCTTCCAATCAGTGATTGACTAGAAGAAGGTTTCTTGTGACCAGCGGTATCGGTGGATAGATCTTCAATGGGAAGGACTGAGGGTACATTAGGAGTTACTGAATTATCTTGTGGGGTATTGTTATCTTCTGCTTCATGATGGGAAGATAAATGGAGATGTTCATGGGAGTCACTCATCCCGTCTTCACCTGTTAAAAAATAAAAAAATCCTTATTTTCCCAAAGCTTTTTCTTTTTTTAATGAATCAAGCTTTATTGAGACAACAGCAAATAAACAAAGTAAATAGGAGATGCAAGCAGGATAATGTAAAATTTCAGTAAGTAAATCGCACGTACTTTTATAACAGCAAAGAAAGATTATACACTCCTCAATACCGAACTTGCAGCACCAAGGAGGACAAGCTGTAAGTTAATGCAAATATAGGAAGTAGCAGGTGTCGCTAAGATCTACAGAAGATCTAACTTTAATCCGTGGCATGTGGTAGAGGCAGAAAAGTCAGATCGAAAGCAAAGTTTCAAATCTTAAAAATCAGATCAAGTTGTGTGGGATGATTGTGCGATGCATCGTGTTCGTCGACGTGCCAGTTATCGCCATTCGAGAGCGACAGAACTGAGAGACCTTGGTTTATCACTCTGGCAGATCGTCACGCACCTAGCCCCAGATGTCAGCACTGTTCAACGTTCTGTTTCCCGGTGGTTGGGAGAACAATGACTAACTGGAATGACAACATAAGGTGCACCGAGGGCAACCGAGTCCTGCTTTTGTCTCAGACGAAATAATAGACAATCATTGGTCTGGACCAAAAGCAACAATCCCTTTCCTTCGAGCATAGTTTTATATCTTACAAGATCTTTCCCACCATATATTGCTGCAACAAGCTAAAACCACTGCTAGACTGTTTTTTGGATTGGGGGGAGGAGGTGAGCTATCCTCAGAACAACAGAAGATCTCTCATGATTCCTTCAAGATTAAGATCTACTGTATATCCTCTGATCTTGGCAGCCTGGTCTTCGATGGAAACTTCCATCTTAGCTAGATCTCATCACTCTAGATCTCCTTAGGCCTCCTCGGATCCGCAAGACGGTCTCCCCTCCTGCGACATCTCCTGGGATGCTGCCTGTACTGACTGAGGACTAGTTTAGTCAAAGCACTTTATACATTAAGGGGGGAATTTATCATTTGCTGTGTTTTTGGTGGAATTTCTAAAGGGAGTCTGTCACCTACTCTGAGCATTTTACACAGTTTAGATTGTGTTATAGAGCGATTTGCCCACATTAAAATAGTACCTCTCATGTGTCTGTCCCACGTAGAGATCCTGAAAAAAGTACTTTATTAAGTTATGCAAATTAGCTGTTGCAAATGCCCAGGGGCGGAGTTACGTACGTAAGTGTCTAGGCTCCTCAGCTATGTGCCAAGATAACCACTCCCCTTGCAGTCCTCTGGCCCGCCCTCCTCTCCTACTTCGTCCTCAGGCTTGGAGATATCGCGGGAGCGCCAGCCACTATTGGGTCCACGCATGCGCACTGCGCCGGTCACCACCAGTGTGCAGGCCTGGTGGTGACCGGCGCTCGCGCGAGATCTCCAAGTCGGAAGAGAATGGCGAGGTAGGAGAGGATGGGGGCCAAAGGACTGCAAATGGGGTGGTTATTTGGGCACAAAGCTGTGGGCCATAACTACACCCCTGGGCACTTGAATTTGCATAACTTTATAAAGTACTTTTTTCAGGATCTCTATCTATTTGTATATACTAATACATTTTTTTCAGCAATGCGGGCACATATGAACATGAGACCAACACAGATGCCTTTAGCAGCCAAGCGCACATGCAACAGGTCAGCCCCTGTCATAGGTACAAATCTGCTGATAGATGCCCTTCGCGAGAATGAAGATCGGCTATGACCTTGTTGCCTAGGCTGTTATATCTCCTGCAGACCATCCCTGTCAGCTTCCCGGCCTCTTTTTGAATCTGAGTCCAAAGAGGCTTTAGTGCCTTCATATGGTCTAAGGGGAAACCTACATTGTAAGATTCTCACGCGTCCCAAAGATGCACGCAGGGTTGTTGTGTCCAAGATAGTAGATTATATCCTTTTTTATGGTGTCTACACTTGACTTCTTCACTGACTCCATAATTGTAGGTCTAAGTCCTGGGCACGTATTGCACAGGACCTGAACCACTAAACCATAAGGCTGGGGCAACATGGTGATCTTGGGTGCCAAAGGTATCACACAACCAAGGATTGCAGTGTAGAAGTGCATCCGAAGAAATAAATGGGGTTGCAGCGTGACTCACAGACTACCGGAATAGCAAAAAAATCAAAACCTGCTATTGGGTCCAAGATCTCTGTGTAGGAGTCTTTGAAAACTCTAGCATTTTCACTACCTGATACAACCCCCACAGCCCGTAAAACACTTCAAATACACTTATCTCCAACATTCACCAACTACTGTTAAATAACGCACAAACTTAACAGCTATGAAGATCTTCAGGGGCAATTTTTTAATATAACACCTTATATACCCACCGAGGGACATGTGTGCAGACAGCCTATCACACCTCTTATCTACCCACCGAGGGATATGTGTGTAGACAGCCTATCACACCTTATATACCCACCGAGTAGTATGTGTGCAGACAGCCTATCACACCTTATAGACCCACGAGGGATATGTGTGCAGACAGCCTATTACACCTTATATACCAACCAATGGATATGTGTGCAGACAGCCTATCACACGTTATATACCCACCAAGGGATATGTGTGAAGACAGCCTATCACACCCCTTATCTACCCACCGAGGGATATGTGTGAAGACAGCCTATCACACACCTTATATACCCACCGATGGATATGTGTGCAGACAGCCTATCACACCCCTTATCTACCCACCAATGGATATGTGTGCAGACAGCCTATCACACACCTTATATACCCACTGAGGGATATGTGTGCAGACAGCCTATCACACCTTATATACCCACAGAGGGATATATGTGCAGACAGCCTATCACACCTTATATACCCACCGAGAAATGTGTGTGCAGACAGCCTATCACACCCCTTATCTACCCACCAATGGATATGTGTGCAGACAGCCTATCACACACCTTATATACCCACTGAGGGATATGTGTGCAGACAGCCTATCACACCTTATATACCCACTGAGGGATATGTGTGCAGACAGCCTATCACACCTTATATACCCACCGAGGAATGTGTGTGCAGACAGCCTATCACACCTTATATACCCACCGAGGAATATGTGTGCAGACAGCCTATCACACCTTATATACCCACCGAGGAATATGTGTGCAGACAGCCTATCACACCTTATATACCCACCGATGGATATGTGTGCAGACAGCCTATCACACCTTACATACCCACCAAGGGATATGTGTGCAGACAGCCTATCACACACCTTATATACCCTACGAGGGATATATGTGCAGACAGCCTATCCCACCCCTTATATACCCACCGAGGGATATGTGTGCAGACAGCCTATCACACACCTTATATACCCACCGAGGGATATGTGTGCAGACAGCCTATCACACACCTTATATTCCCACCGAGGGATATGTGTGCACACAGCCTATAACAAACCTTATATACCCACTAAGGGATATGTGTGGAGACAGCATATGACACCCCTTATATACCCACCGAGGGAGATGTGTGCAGACAGCTTATCATACCTTATATACCCACAGAGGGATATGTGTGCAAACAGCCTATCACACCCTATATACCCATCGAGAGATATGTGTGCAGACAGCCTATCACACACCTTATATACCCACCAAGAGATATGTGTGCAGACAGCCTATCACACACCTTATATACCCACTGAGGGATATGTGTGCAGACAGCCTATCACACCCCTTATATACCCACCGAGGGAGATGTGTGCAGACAGCTTATCATACCTTATATACCCACAGAGGGATATGTCTGCAAACAACCTATAACACCCTATATACCCACCGAGGGATATGTGTGCAGACAGCCTATCACACCTTATATTCCTACCGAGGGATATGTGTGCAGACAGCCTATCACACACCTTATATACCCACTGAGGGATATGTGTGCAGACAGCCTATCACACCCCTTATATACCCACTGAGGGATATGTGTGCAGACAGCCTATCACACTCCTTATCTACCCACCAAGGGATATGTGTGCAGACAGCCTATCACACCTTATATACCCACCGAGGGATATGTGTGCAGACAGCCTATCACACACCTTATATACCCACCGAGGGATATGTGTGCAGACAGCCTATAACACACCTTATATACCCACTGAGGGATATGTGTGCAGACAGCCTATCACACCCTTTATATACCCACTGAGGGATATGTGTGCAGGCAGCCTATCACACACCTTATATACCCACTGAGGGATATGTGTGCACACAGCCTATCACACTTTATATACCCACCGAGGGATATGTGTGCAGACAGCCTATCACACACCTTATATACCCACCAAGGGATATGTATGCAGACAGCCTATCACACCTTATATACCCACCGAGGGATATGTCTGCAGACAGCCTATCACACACCTTATATACACACCGAGGGATATGTTTGCAGACAGCCTATCACACACCTTATATACCCACTGAAGGAATGTGTGTGCAGACAGCCTATCACACACCTTATATACCCACTGAGGGATATGTGTGCAGACAGCCTATCAGTGTATCACACACCTTATATACCCACCGAGGGATATGTGTGCAGACAGCCTATCACATCTTATACACCCACTGAGGGATATGTGTGCAGACAGCCTATCACACACCTTATATACCCACCGAGCCAGCTCAGCACACACGACTTCCTTCATGAGCTACACGCTGCGGACGTCAAAAGTAGGAAGTGGTCAGATTAATGGGACTCAACCGGGTATGTGCCGACTATTCCATAAATAAAGGGTCTTAAAATAACCCTTAACAAGCTGCAGGGAGCAACCAGAAGCACCCTTGGAGGTGAAGGGGAGATAGGTGTCTCTAGGTTGCCTGCTGCTGATGCTGAAGCCAGCCATACTCACTATTATCAGGGTCTGTCTCTCTCTGTGCTGCCGTCCACATTGCGGCGCTCTTCTCCTCTTCCAGCTCTGCTGACTGTCGGCCGCTCTTCTGTGCTGCGCTGTCTTCTGGTATAAAATCAAGGGGTACAAAAAAACAGACAAAAAAAAAAAAAAAAGATATTTACAAAAGTAGAGATCAGACCCTATAATAAATATAGTCCCTAGTCTAGCCCCTCTAAATAACACCACAACCCAGACTGGACCTCAACTAAATACACCAGACCAATACACTCTTCAGCCCTTACCCCATAATAAATACCCAGAAACACGGAGAAAAGATAAGAAATCTTTTACGTATAAGCAACAGAAAATAATTGAATATTAAAAGAATAGAATAAAGTAAACCTGTCTGCTGAATAATGTACCCCAAGCTACCAGGAGTAAACAAGCTGATGGTTTGGGTGGGAATTTCCATCAGACAGGTTTCCTTTACCCCTTCAGGACCCTGCCATTTTTTACCTTAGCCCAGGGCTTGACAAATTTCCTTGGAGTCTAGAAGCCAGCTAAAAAAGTTAGGAGCCAGACGGAGCCGCATCATAAAGCCTCCAGTAGATGCCCCCATAGTGCTTCTCCCCCCCCCCACTTCTCCATAGAGCCAACCAATGATGCATGCCAGTATATAGGGCCCCCATAATGCTTCTCCTCTTCAATTGGTTATATGACACATCAGACGCTGCCAGCATCCAAGTGATCGCCCCTGACACGTGGAAACCCTTACAAGGATTACAGTGTCCGGAGGGGAGGGCAGAGGGGTCCGGAGGAGAGGGCAGAGGGGTCCGGAGGAGAGGGCAGAGGGGTCCAAAGGGTATAAACACAGCGGGCACCAGGACACTTTACTGAGCACTACAACCCCTAGCTGGCGCTCAGCCTCTGCAGTCCCCACATCACTGCAACTCCCACCTGGGGCTCAGCCTCTGCAGTCCCCACATCACTACAACCCCCAACTGGGGCTCAGCCTCTGCAGTCCCCGAATCACTACAACCCCCAGCTCTTTTTTTCCTTGTCATTCTCTTTCTCCCCCATGTCCTTCTCTCCCCCCCCCCCCTTGTCATTCACTTTCCCCCCTCTTGTCATTCTCTTCCCCCTCCCCCCATGTCATTCTCCCTCCCCCATGTCATTCTCTTTCCCCCCTCATGTCATTCACTTTCCCCCTCTTGCCACCCCCCCCCCCTTGTCATTCTCCTTCCCCCTCTTGTCATTTCTTTCCCCTCTTAATCTCCTTCTGCCCCCCCGCCTCTGCTACCTTCAGTGTAGCGTGGCCCCAGCTTTGTATGGTCCACGGGTACAGGCGCTTTTGTTTCCTGTACCCAGGCGGACTGACAGAAAGTGCACTCTGTGTGCGCACTTCCTGTCAGTCCAGCCAGGTACAGGAGACAGATGCTCCTGTACCGCGGACCATACAGGGCTCGGCCACGCTACAATGAGGCAGTGAAAGGAGGGAGCGCTGAGCTCTTCCCTCCTGTCAGTCCCTCTCTTCATGCTGCGCCAGGCGGTGCGCCCTCATGGACGCGCCAGCCTGAACAGTGCTGCAGCCGCCTGAGGCTCTATATAGAGCGCTTGGGGGCGGGCGGCTGCAGCATGAAGGGGGCCGGCACTCCTAGTCCGCGTATAGAACGCGCCGGCCTGCGCCCTGGCACCTTAGAAAACGGGCTGACAAATACCCAGGCGCCAGGACCAAAGCCCTGCCTTAACCCCTTCCCGCAATATCACGTAAATGTACGTGGGGGAATGTGGTGCCTTACTGCATTCCCACGTGCATGTACGTGATGCGGTTACACGGTCACCGCATGGAGCCATGCGCTGACAGTTCAGTGAAGCCGGCACGCGGGGGTTGATAGGCAACCAGTGACGCCGGCGGGAACGAATCACAGCTATTTTAGGGTACATGATTTTGGTTGCTCTATGTTACACTTTTTGTGAGGTAAGGTAAAAAATAGTTGTTTTGGCACCGTTTTTATTTTT
Organism: Bufotes viridis; assembly: GCA_033119425.1. Classification (NCBI taxonomy): domain Eukaryota; kingdom Metazoa; phylum Chordata; class Amphibia; order Anura; family Bufonidae; genus Bufotes; species Bufotes viridis. Next base: position 445,200,261 of record CM065592.1, read on the forward strand.
TGTTATTTACAATGTTCCTCTGACGGGTTAGATCATGTGATATTTTTATAGAGCAGGTTGTTACGGATGCGACAATGCCAAATATGATTGTTTTTTTTTTTTGTTGTTGGTTGTTTGTTTCAGTTTTACATAAGGGTCTCCATATTCTGTAAGCCATAGTTTTTGTTATTTTTTATCTTATGTAGAGGCTCATTTTTTTCGGTATGAGATGACGGTTTGATTTGTACTATTTTAGGGTGCATATGACTTTTTGATCGTTTGGCATTACACTTTTTGCGATGTAAGGTGTCAAAAAATGACAAAAAATGACAAAAAATGTTGTTGTTTTTTACACAGTTTTTATTTTTTTACGGTGTTCACCTGAGGGGTTAGGTCATGTGATATGTTTATACAGCACGTTGTATACTTTTTTTATTTATTTAAGCTTTACACAATAAATGCATTTTTGAAACAAACAAAAAAATCATGTTTTAGTGTCTCCATATACTGAAAGCCATAGTTTTCATTTTTTGGGCGACAGTGTTATGTAGGGTCTCATTTTTTATGGGATGATGGTTTGATTGGTACTATTTTGGGGTGCGTATGACTTTTTGATCGCTTGGTATTACACTTTTTGTGATGTAAGGTGACAGAAAATTGCTTTTTTGACACCATTTTTATTTTTTTTACGCTGTTCATCTGAGGGGTTAGGTCATGTGATATTTTAATAGACCTGGTTCTTATGGACATGGTGATACCTAATATGTCTACCGTTTTTTTTTTCACTTTTAACACAATAAAAGCATTTTTGAAACAAATGAAATCATGTTTCCATATTCTGAGAGCCATAGTTTCTTTTATTTTTTGACCGATTATTTTATGTAGGGGCTCATTTTTTGCGGGATGAGGTGACGGTTTGATTGGTACTATTTTGGAGGGCATACACCTTTTTGATTGCATTTTGTTGTCAGCTTTCATGCTTACAGCCTGTCTATGAGACCGAGCCTAAGGGTTTGATATGACAGGTTTCCGTAGAAGGCAAGCTCCGATGCCTATGGAAGACATCGGACTGCCTGCTCTGCCATCGGGTCCCCGTCACTGTAGCGTGGGGACCCGATGAAGATGTGGAGGGCACCCGTACCCTCTGCAAAACCCTCTGCATGCTGCGGTCAGCTTTGACCGTGGGATACAAGGGGTTAATACGCCGGCATCGGTGTTTTAACCGATGGCGGAGTATGCAGCAGGAGCTCGTCTGTCAGTAACTTCCGGGTCAGTGCCGCTGATCGGGTGGGCGCAGCTCCTGCACCCGACTGATCAGCCTGCTGTACATGTATGGCGCTGGTCCTTAAGTCACGTCCACCAGTGCCGTACATGTACGGTGAGGGTCCTCTATGGGTTAAATAAAATAATATAGAAAATACCCAAATAAAATAAAAGTTACTGCAACCTTTAAGTAATAACCAGGTCCTGACCAAGAAGGAGATTTTGCCAAGTCACCCTGATAAATTCTATTATAGTTCAGGCCCAGACCAGAACAATGTTTATGAAGGGGACCAAATAATGAAGGTTACAGGAAAATGTAGTCCGAATCAAGAGACAGACATTCTTTGGGCACAGAAGACCACACAAGGATCCAATACAAACAGCAATAAAGTAACGAAGGAGATGTGGATCCGCTGTGTGGCTTGAACAGACCTGGCTTGGGTCTACTCTTAAGGCGTTATCTAAGTGGCTTCCCTGGTTTTCACCCTTTAACCCTCTATGCAAGGATCTGGTCTTCGCTGCAAGGGAACCTCCAGGCTACTACCTCTTGGAGTAGTATCTGTTCAAGTGATAAGTGACCCACCGGAATCACCAGACACCAGAATGGATCACAAAGGGATAAGGCAAAACCACAGTCAGTGACAGGCCGAGGTCAGGGAAAGGAGAGTTCATACGATCCAATAGGCAGTCTGAGGTCAGAGCAGGCAGATCTGGGCAACAGGCAGAAGTCCATACACAGGCAGACAAATGTAGAACACCATACTTTGGCAGGATACTTGTGGGCTAGAACCTATTGCTCAGGCACCTTCCCAAAGGGGAAGTACCAAAAGGTGAACAGCTATTGCCTGGTGAATATCAGGGTGCGCACACTGGCTCTTTAAGAGCCAAAGGGAGTTTGTGCACATGCCTTACAGGCAAGGAGAGGGGGACTACCTAGCAAGAACAGGCTGCAACCTGTGTGGCGGGATCAACTCCGGCAGTTGGATCCACAGGGAGGAAGGGGAGTGAGGCCAGTGAGTGCGTGCCACTGCAGCCAACAGCAGCTGAGCAGGCCTCCGCTGTAACAAGTAGTGTACAGGCAAGGTCTCATCAAACAACGTGTTTCAGGAGTGTTCCTTCATCAGGATAAAAGAGGGAACATGAAAAGGCACACACATCTCAAGTTGTTGCTGACCACTACTTTCAGTTCCCTTTCTTATTTCTAAACCCTTGAGTGTGCATTTTTTATGTTGTCTCTTGAAACCTTTTCGAGAGGCACTACTAGCTGGGAAACATGGTGTTCGATGGGTGGATCCTCATGTGGTCTTCTGTGGCTGAAGGACGTCTGTCTGTGGAATCTGACGGAATGCTTATATCCTGTACTACTGATCTCCCCTGTGAGGTGGCCCCTGTCTGTGAGGACATATGGACAGTGGCGGCACTCTGACCCGAGAGAGACTTTTGTTATATACAATAACCTTGTGCCTATAGCAGCGCGAGTCCCAAACCTGAGCCTCTTGATTTTTCTGTTGCATTTTTGTGTATTAAAGGTAATAACCCTGTGGGGCATCTCTCTCCTGTTCTCCTGATAGCCCTGATTCTACTGCTAGTAGAGAAGGGGAAATATCCAAACCACTGTGAGCTGGCTGAGTATTACTTGTATTTAGGACTTATCCACTGGGGAAGGGGACGATAAGCGCCTCCCAGTGCTGAGAAATAAAATATCCAGCTACTGTACCGTTCGGTGTTTCACTACCTGCCCGTTCATGCACCGTTATCTCTGAACAGGTCACAGAGCATGCCCACAGCACTGTCCCATAGACGTCAATGTGCCTCCAACTGTGTCCTATGTCCAAGTGGCTGCTGAACTGCTCTTAACAAAACGGAGCAGCAGCTCAGGCAAGATGGCCGTCCCCAAAACCATCCCCAGTAAATATAAGTTTACATGCAGCAATCGGCGCTGCTGTATGGGACAAGAAACCGCTACTTATCACCATAGGGAATCACTGTTTCCTGGCAGCAGACCGATGTGTATTATACAGGACGATCTGCTGCCCGGAAATGATGATCTTTGGTGCCACCGAAAGATACGATCACCCGGTGAACAAGCGTTTCCTCATTCATCAGGTGGTCGCTGGCAGCTTTACACGGACAGTTATCGGGGATGAGAGTTCCTACTAACACTTGTCCCTGATAATTGCATTGTTGCCAACCGTCCCAAATTTGCTGGGACTCTGATTTTCAAGGACAGTTCCAGCAAATTTCCAAGGTCCTGGGACGAAAATGGGAGAGGGCCAACAGATACCCAAAAGTGGGTTTTTATGGGCAGGTTTGGGGCATTCCTGGGGCGGGGCTTATATGCCTTGATTTTACCAACTGAAATATTAGTAAGTATGTAATTGGCCCGATAATCAGTCCATATATAAAGACCATTTCTATCAGTTATATCAAGGATGCCCAACCTGCGGCCCTCCAGGTGTTGCAAAACTACAACTCCCAGCATGCCTGGACAGCCTACAGCTATTAGGGCACACTGGGAGTTGTAGTTTTGCAACAGCTGGAGAGCCGAAGGTTGAGCATCCCTGAGTTATATCATTAAAATGCTTGTCTCACTTCAGCAAATAGCCTTTATACAAGGTAATACAAGGCACTTCCTAATGTATTGTGATTCTCCATATTGCCTCCTTTGCTGGTTGGACTCCTTTTTTCAATCGCATTATACACGGCTCGTTTCCAGTGGTTACGACCACCCTGCAATCCATCAGTGATGGTCGTACCTACACTACAGGAAAACGCACCGGCCCCTCTGTTGGCCAGAACTGTGGGAGTGCGCATAGTCCAGTACTTTTTCCAATATGTGCAAGCACGACCACCGCTGCTGGATTGGAGGGTGGTCGTAACCCCTGGATACAAGCACTGTGTAATGTAATGGAAAAATGAATGGAGACTCACAATACATTAGTAAGAGCCTTGTATAAACGTTCTCTACATGTTAAATGCTATTTGCGGAGGTTGGACAACCCCTTTAAGGAAGTAATTTACAGTCAAAGAAGATTTATGAAAGGCTCTTACCATTCACGGACACTAGTAGGGATTTTTCCAGTTCACTTCTTGTTCCTTCGGACATTTCCTGCAAGATTAAAGAAGAAGGAACCTACCTTATCTGATATCCAGGTGAAGGTCAAAAACCTTTAGAACATATAAACCAATCTACTCTAAAATCAGAAGGATCTCCTCAAACGTTGATCAGACAGGATCCACGTTCTGCCATTTACTTTACACATTTCAAGTAAAAAGGGCTGAGCTGCGCCTAGACCACGTGAGCCATGAAGTCAATGGTCAAGGACAGGGACGGGCAAACTGCGGCTCTCCAGCTGTAAGACTACAATTCCCACCATGCCCTGCTGTAGGCTGATAGCTCTAAGCAGTCTTTGCATGCTGGGAGTTGTAGTTTTGCAACAGCTGGAGGGCCGCAGTTTTCCTGTCCCTGGTCAAGGTTATGTAGAAAACCAGATGTAAAGCCTTTTAAAACGATCCCAAAAGACTCCGGATCCATGTCAGTATTCTGCCTTAGATGCATTGTGCTGTTAATCTACAATTTCCATCAACATATCACAACTTTCATTTATCCACATTGACTATCTGCTGCTCGAGTGGACATACGAACTTTACAACAATCTTTTATGAAACCAGAGATCTTATGGATAACAATAAGAAGAAGAAATACAGCGTACAGTATACTCCACTGCTGCTGGGGGAGGTCAGCAGAAAGCTCCATTACATCAGTCTATAGAGGATCTGTAGGAACCTCAGCTTCACCTACCTGATGATCCAGTGGGATATTTGGTTTCTCCTCTGGACAGTCCTGGGAATACTGAGGACTGGGACATCTCTCTGGTGGATTTCTCTGACTGGATCCATCTGTAGGAAATACACACAGTGACTGAATACATTGTCTATATGTGATGATCAGATGATGGGGGATCTGACTCTCAGGACTGTTCTCTCCTCTACAGTCATGGAAGGTCTCCTCTTACCCGGTGATGCGAGGGGCTGGTGATTCTCCATCATGACGTCCTTGTACAGATCCTTGTGTCCTTCTAAATACTCCCACTCCTCCATGGAGAAATAGACAGCGACATCCTGACACCTTATAGGAACCTGACAACACAAGGACACCGTCATTACCAGACCCCTCCCTTGGCGTTATTGTATAATGTCCCGGCATTCCCAGCAGCGCTCACCTCTCCGCTCAGCAGCTCAGTGATCCTGGTGGTAAGTTCTAGGATCTTCTGCTCATGTAACAGGGAATGAGGTGGAGGCTCGGTGATGGGGCTCTGGGTCCTGCTCCATCCTCCTGACACACGGGGTGTCACACACTCACCAGACGACTTCTTCACTACTGTGTAATCCTGTGTACAGGGAGACGCCGATCACTACAGAGATTCTAAGAATCCTTCACCTTTCCAGACATTTCCCTGGTTTATTACTAGAGATAAGAGTGATGTCATGTGAGACTCTCACCTCTCCAGTTATCAAGGAGATGATCTCCAGGGTGAGGTCTAATATCCTCGCAGCCATGTGGTCTCTGTCCTTCTCCATCCTTGGTGGGTCATTAATGGAAAGGATCATTGTCCATCATAAGTCGAGTCCTGAACCTAAGAAACCCGAGGGAAACAAAGATTATTGAGAAAAACTACATCTGGAGGAACACCTTACATTAAAAAATGTGTCTTGGGAATTTAGAATTATAAAGTATTACTGATACAGTACAAGGGAAGTCACTCAGCTATTCAAACATTGGGGTGACATTTTTATGAACAGCTATTATTAAGAGTAACCACTGTTTGCAGCATGGACAGCAGCTAGATGGGCTGGGAAAGACTCAATAAGGTCCTGGTAGGTTGTCACAGGTATCTGGAGCCATGCTGACTGCAGAACACGACAATTGGAAGTCTTGGTCCTGCTCTTCCAACCACTGTCAGACATTTCTAGCCTGTGAAATGTCATATTGTCTTGCTGGAAGATCCCATCTGCCCCAGAGAAGACAATCAGCATGTAGGAGTAGACATGATCTGCAAGAATGGATTTATACCCAAATTGGATGAGAGTGCCTTCCACATGGTTGGATGGGCCCAGAAAGTGCCACGAAAACATCCCTCACACTATAATGCAGCACGGTGGCACAGTGGATAGCACTGGTGCCTTGCCTTGCAGTACTGAGGTCCTGGGTTCGAAATCAGACCAATGACAACTTTTGCATGAAGTGTTCTCCCTGTGTTCGAACGGGTTTCTTCCGGGTTCTCCAGTATTCTACTAACACTAATCATAGGGAACTTAGTCTGTGAGCCCCATTGGAGACAGTGTGACGCTAATGTCTGTAAAGTGCTATATAAGTGCGCAAAAGAAAGAAATAATGCTGCCACCACCAGCTTGTGTTCTTCCACCAATGGTCGCAGGTTGCTTGTTCTCTGATGTTTCTCGCCTGACACGCCAACGTCCATCTGTTTGATGAAGCAGAAAGCTGCAACTGCAGAGAAAATTTAAACCATTTCTGTGGATGCAGCTTGGTTAGCGGAGGTCCAGTAACCATCAATTTTGGATACGCAGGAAGGTTCTGTGAACTGTTGGGTAAGCCCTGGTAGCCCGTGGTTTATTTTGGTGATGAGCCGCTCTTCTGTAGCGTGTCGGTTGACCCTCGTGCACCTTTGTAGCCGAGCACGTGGTGCTCCACAGTTTCCAAGTCGCTTATTAATAATGGTGCCATTGTATGTTCACTCATCATACACTTTCACCACAGCATAAAAACAGTTCACACTGCGCAGTTTCAGAAATACAGCCACCCGGATCACGAAAACCAATATTCATCCATTCCTGCAATTTTGATAAATCTCCCCTTTTTACCCATGACAGCAAAGGGGGATATGTGTGCAGACAGCCTATCACACCCCTTATATACCCCCAGAGGAATATGTGTGCAGACAGCCTATCTCACACCTGATATACCCACCGAGGGATATGTGTGCAGACAGCCTATCACACCCCTTATATACCCCCAGAGGAATATGTGTGCAGACAGCCTATCACACACCTTATATACCCCCTGAGGGATATGGGTGCAGAAAGCCTATGACACACCTTATATATCCACCAAAGGATATTTGTGCAGACAGCCTATCACACCTTATATACCCACCGAGGGATATGTGTGCAGAGAGCCTATCACACCTTATATACCCACCGAGGGATATGTGTGCAGAGAGCCTATCACACCCCCTATATACCCACTGAGGGATATGTGTGCAGACAGCCTATCACACCCCTTATATACTCACCGAGGGATATGTGTGCAGACAGCCTATCACACACCTTATATACCCACCGAGAGATATGTATGCAGACAGCCTATCACATGCCTCATATACCCACCGAAGGATATGTGTGCACACAGCCTATCACACCCCTTATATACCCACCGAGGGATGTGTGTGCAGACAGCCTATCACACCTTATATACCCACTGAGGTATATGAGTGCAGACAGCCTATCACACACCTTATATACCCACCGAGAGATATGTATGCAGACAGCCTATCACACGCCTCATATACACACCGAGGGATATGTGTGCACACAGCCTATCACACCACTTATATATCCACCAAGGGATATTTGTGCAGACAGCCTATCACACACCTTATATACCCACCGAGAGATATGTATGCAGACAGCCTATCACACGCCTCATATACCCACCGAAGGATATGTGTGCACACAGCCTATCACACGCCTTATATACCCACCGAGGGATGTGTGTGCAGACAGCCTATCACACCTTATATACCCACTGAGGTATATGAGTGCAGACAGCCTATCACACACCTTATATACCCACCGAGAGATATATATGCAGACAGCCTATCACACGCCTTATATACACACCGAGGGATATGTGTGCACACAGCCTATCACACCACTTATATATCCACCAAGGGATATTTGTGCAGACAGCCTATTACACCTTTTATACCCACCGAGGGATATGTGTGCAGACAGCCTATCATACCACTTATATACCCACCAAGGGATATGTGTACAGACAGCCTATCATACCTTTTATACTCACCGAGGGAGATGTGTGCAGACAGCCTATCACATCTTATATACCCACCGAGGGATATGTGTGCAGACAGCCTATCACACCCCCTATATACCCATGGAGGGATATGTGTGCAGACAGCCTATTACACCCCCTATATACCCACCGAGGATATGTGTGCAGACAGCCTATCACACACTTATATACCCACCGAGGGATATGTGTGCAGACAGCCTATTACACCTTTTATACCCACCGAGAGATATGTGTGCAGACAGCCTATCATACCACTTATATACCCACCAAGGGATATGTGTGCAGACAGCCTATCATACCTTATATACTCACCGAGGGAGATGTGTGCAGACAGCCTATCACATCTTATATACCCACCGAGGGATATGTGTGCAGACAGCCTATCACACCCCCTATATACCCATGGAGGGATATGTGTGCAGACAGCCTATTACACCCCCTATATACCCACCGAGGGATATGTGTGCAGACAGCCTATCACACCTTATATACCCACTGAGGTATATGAGTGCAGACAGCCTATCACACACCTTATATACCCACCGAGAGATATGTGTGCACACAGCCCATCACACCCCTTATATATCCACCAAGGGATATTTGTGCAGACAGCCTATCACACCTTATATACCCACCGAGGGATATGTGTGCAGACAGCCTATCATACACCTTATATACCCCCTGAGGGATATGGGTGCAGAAAGCCTATGACACCTTATATATCCACCAAAGGATATTTGTGCAGACAGCCTATCGCACACCTTATATACCCACCAAGGGATATGTGTGCAGACAGCCTATCACACCTTATATACCCACCGAGGGATATGTGTGCAGACAGCCTATCACACCTTATATACCCACAGAGGGATATGTGTGCAGTCAGCCTATCACATCTTATATACCCACCGAGGGAGATGTGTGCAGACGGCCTATCACACACCTTACATACCCACCGAGGGAGATGTGTGCAGACAGCCTATCACATCTTATATACCCATTGAGGGAGATGTGTGCAGATGGCCTATCATACCACTTATATACCCACCAAGGGATATGTGTACAGACAGCCTATCATACCTTTTATACTCACCGAGGGAGATGTGTGCAGACAGCCTATCACATCTTATATACCCAAGAGGGAAATGTGTGCAGACAGCCTATCACACCCCTTATACACCCACCGAAGGGATATGTGTGCAGACAGCCTATCACACCTTATATACCCACCGAGAGATATGTATGCAGACAGCCTTCCACACACCTTATATACCCACCGAGGGATATGTGTGCAGACAGCCTATCACACCCCTTATATATTCACCAATGGATATTTGTACAGACAGCCTATCACACCTTTTATACCCACCGAGGGATATGTGTGCAGACAGCCTATCACACACCTTATATACCCCCTGAGGGATATGGGTGCAGACAGCCTATGACACACCTTATATATCCACCAAAGGATATTTGTGCAGACAGCCTATCGCACACCTTATATAACCACCGAGGGAGATGTGTGCAAACAGCCTATCACATCCTATATACACACAAAGAAAATGTGTGCAGACAGCCTATCACACCTTATATACCCACTGAGGGGTATGTAAGCAGACAGCCTATCACACACCTTTATATACCCACCAAGGGATATGTCTGCAGACAGCCTATCACACCTTATATACCCACCGAGGGAAATGTGTGCAGACAGCCTATCACACACCTTATATACCCTATGAGGGATATGTGTGTAGACAGCCTATCACACCCCTTATATACCCACCAAGGGATATGTGTGCAGATAGCCTATCACACCTTATATACCCACCGAGGGATATGTCTGCAGACAGCCTATCACACCTCTTATATACCCACCAAGGGATATGTGTGCAGACAGCCTATCACACCTCTTATATACCCACCAAGGGATATGTGTGCAGATGGCCTATCACACCTTATATACCCACCAAGGAATGTCTGCAGACAGCCTATCACACCTCTTATATACCCACCGAGGGATATGTGTGCAGACAGCCTATCACACCTTATATACCCACCGAGGGATATGTGTGCAGACAGCCTATCACATCTTATATACCCCCGAGGGATATGTGTGCAGACAGCCTATCACACACCTTATATACCCACCAAGGGATATGTGTGCAGATGGCCTATCACACCTTATATACCCACCAAGGGATAGGTCTGCAGACAGCCTATCACACCTCTTATATACCCACCGAGGGATATGTGTGCAGACAGCCTATCACATCTTATATACCCACCGAGGTAGATGTGTGCAGATGGCCTATCACACACCTTATATACCCACCGAGGGATATGTGTGCAGTCAGCCTATCACATCTCATATACCCACCGAGGGAGATGTGTGCAGACGGCCTATCACACACCTTACATACCCACCGAGGGAGATGTGTGCAGACAGCCTATCACATCTTATATACCCACGAGGGAAATGTGTGCAGACAGCCTATCACACCCCTTATACACCCACCGAAGGGATATGTGTGCAGACAGCCTATAACACACCTTATATACCCACCGAGAGATATGTATGCAGACAGCCTTCCACACACCTTATATACCCACCGAGGGATATGTGTGCAGACAGCCTATCACACCCCTTATATATTCACCAATGGATATTTGTACAGACAGCCTATCACACCTTTTATACCCACCGAGGGATATGTGTGCAGACAGCCTATCACACACCTTATATACCCCCTGAGGGATATGGGTGCAGACAGCCTATGACACACCTTATATATCCACCAAAGGATATTTGTGCAGACAGCCTATCGCACACCTTATATACCCACCGAGGGAGATGTGTGCAAACAGCCTATCACATCCTATATACACACAAAGAAAATGTGTGCAGACAGCCTATCACACCTTATATACCCACTGAGGGGTATGTAAGCAGACAGCCTATCACACCCCTTATACACCCACCGAAGGGATATGTCTGCAGACAGCCTATCACACCTTATATACCCACCGAGGGAAATGTGTGCAGACAGCCTATCACACACCTTATATACCCCATGAGGGATATGTGTGTAGACAGCCTATCACACCCCTTATATACCCACCAAGGGATATGTGTGCAGATAGCCTATCACACCTCTTATATACACACCAAGGGATATGTGTGCAGATGGCCTATCACACCTTATATACCCACCAAGGGATATGTCTGCAGACAGCCTATCACACCTCTTATATACCCACCAAGGGATATGTCTGCAGACAGCCTATCACACCTCTTATATACCCACCAAGGGATATGTGTGCAGATGGCCTATCACACCTTATATACCCACCAAGGAATGTCTGCAGACAGCCTATCACACCTCTTATATACCCACCGAGGGATATGTGTGCAGACAGCCTATCACACCTTATATACCCACCGAGGATATGTGTGCAGACAGCCTATCACATCTTATATACCCTGAGGGATATGTGTGCAGACAGCCTATCACACACCTTATATACCCACCAAGGGATATGTGTGCAGATGGCCTATCACACCTTATATACCCACCAAGGGATAGGTCTGCAGACAGCCTATCACACCTCTTATATACCCACCGAGGGATATGTGTGCAGACAGCCTATCACATCTTATATACCCACCGAGGTAGATGTGTGCAGATGGCCTATCACACACCTTATATACCCACCGAGGATATGTGTGCAGTCAGCCTATCACATCTCATATACCCACCGAGGGAGATGTGTGCAGACGGCCTATCACACACCTTACATACCCACCGAGGAGATGTGTGCAGACAGCCTATCACATCTTATATACCCACGAGGAAATGTGTGCAGACAGCCTATCACACCCTTATACACCCACCGAGGGATATGTGTGCAGACAGCCTATAACACACCTTATATACCCACCGAGAGATATGTATGCAGACAGCCTTCACACACCTTATATACCCACCGAGGGATATGTGTGCAGACAGCCTATCACACCCTTATATATTCACCAATGGATATTTGTACAGACAGCCTATCACACCTTTATACCCACCGAGGATATGTGTGCAGACAACCTATCACACACCTTATATACCCCTGAGGGATATGGGTGCAGACAGCCTATGACACACCTTATATATCCACCAAAGGATATTTGTGCAGACAGCCTATCGCACACCTTATATACCCACCGAGGGAGATGTGTGCAAACAGCCTATCACATCCTATATACACACAAAGAAAATGTGTGCAGACAGCCTATCACACCTTATATACCCACTGAGGGATATGTGAGCAGACAGCCTATCACACACCTTTATATACCCACCAAGGGATATGTCTGCAGACAGCCTATCACACCTTATATACCCACCGAGGAAATGTGTGCAGACAGCCTATCACACACCTTATATACCCCATGAGGGATATGTGTGTAGACAGCCTATCACACCCTTATATACCCACCAAGGGATATGTGTGCAGATAGCCTATCACACCTTATATACCCACCAAGGGATATGTCTGCAGACAGCCTATCACACCTCTTATATACCCACCAAGGGATATGTCTGCAGACAGCCTATCACACCTCTTATATACCCACCAAGGGATATGTGTGCAGATGGCCTATCACACCTTATATACCCACCAAGGAATGTCTACAGACAGCCTATCACACCTCTTATATACCCACCGAGGGATATGTGTGCCGACAGCCTATCACACCTTATATACCCACCGAGGGATATGTGTGCAGACAGCCTATCACATCTTATATACCCCCGAGGGATATGTGTGCAGACAGCCTATCACACACCTTATATACCCACCAAGGGATATGTGTGCAGATGGCCTATCACACCTTATATACCCACCAAGGGATAGGTCTGCAGACAGCCTATCACACCTTATATACCCACCGAGGGATATGTGTGCAGTCAGCCTATCACATCTCATATACCCACCGAGGGAGATGTGTGCAGACGGCCTATCACACACCTTACATACCCACCGAGGGAGATGTGTGCAGACAGCCTATTACACCTTATATACCCACCGAGGGATATGTGTGCAGACAGCCTATCATACCACTTATATACCCACCAAGGGATATGTGTACAGACAGCCTATCATACCTTTTATACTCACCGAGGGAGATGTGTGCAGACAGCCTATCACATCTTATATACCCACGAGGGAAATGTGTGCAGACAGCCTATCACACCCCTTATACACCCACCGAAGGGATATGTGTGCAGACAGCCTATAACACACCTTATATACCCACCGAGAGATATGTATGCAGACAGCCTTCCACACACCTTATATACCCACCGAGGGATATGTGTGCAGACAGCCTATCACACCCTTATATATTCACCAATGGATATTTGTACAGACAGCCTATCACACCTTTTATACCCACCGAGGGATATGTGTGCAGACAGCCTATCACACACCTTATATACCCCCTGAGGGATATGGGTGCAGACAGCCTATGACACACCTTATATATTCACCAAATGATATTTGTGCAGACAGCCTATCGCACACCTTATATACCCACCGAGGGAGATGTGTGCAAACAGCCTATCACATCCTATATACACACAAAGGAAATGTGTGCAGACAGCCTATCACACCTTATATACCCACTGAGGGGTATGTAAGCAGACAGCCTATCACACACCTTTATATATCCACCAAGGGATATGTGTGCAGATAGCCTATCACACCTTATATACCCACCGAGGGATATGTCTGCAGACAGCCTATCACACCTCTTATATACCCACCAAGGGATATGTCTGCAGACAGCCTATCACACCTCTTATATACCCACCAAGGGATATGTGTGCAGATGGCCTATCACACCTTATATACCCACCAAGGAATGTCTGCAGACAGCCTATCACACCTCTTATATACCCACCGAGGGATATGTGTGCAGACAGCCTATCACACCTTATATACCCACCGAGGGATATGTGTGCAGACAGCCTATCACATCTTATATACCCCCGAGGGATATGTGTGCAGACAGCCTATCACACACCTTATATACCCACCAAGGGATATGTGTGCAGATGGCCTATCACACCTTATATACCCACCAAGGGATAGGTCTGCAGACAGCCTATCACACCTCTTATATACCCACCGAGGGATATGTGTGCAGACAGCCTATCACATCTTATATACCCACCGAGGTAGATGTGTGCAGATGGCCTATCACACACCTTATATACCCACCGAGGGATATGTGTGCAGACAGTCTATCATACCACTTATATACCCACCAAGGGACATGTGTACAGACAGCCTATCATACCTTTTATACTTACCGAGGGATATGTCTGCAGACAGCCTATCACACACCTTATTTACCCACCAAGGGATATGTGTGCAGACAGCCTATCACATCTTATATACCCCGAGGGATATGTGTGCAGACAGCCTATCACACACCTTATATACCCACCAAGAGATTTGAGGGCAGACAGCCTATCACACCTTATATACCCAGCGAGGGATATGTGTGCAGACAGCCTATCACATCTTATATACCCACAAGGGATATGTGTGCAGACAGCCTATCACACACCTAATACACCCACCGAGGGTTATGTGTGCAGACAGCCTATTACACCTTATATACCCACCGAGAGATATGTGTGCAGACAGCCTTTCACACACCTTATATATCCAACAAGGGATGTGTGCAGACATCCCATTGCAACGGACTAGTAACGGTATCCGTTACCCTTTAAGAGGTTTTTACGACATATCTCCCTCTGATAGAGCAAGTTGTTGTGACGCCAGTTGCATTAAAGCAACGATGACATGGAGTCACCTTTAAGTAAAGTGGTGTTGGTACCCTGGTGTAGGATTGCCAGAGTGGTGTAGGGGTTACCTAAGGTGTCCCTTAGGTGTGGCTTTTGTACATCTCACGGTGATTCTACCAGGATATCCTGGATCCCAGCCGTGGTCGGGAGAAGCAGTGCAAAAAGGGTTAACAGTTGAGGGATTTGTAGAATAACTTGAGTCCAGACTTATATTAATGTTGAACACAGCTTTACTTGGCATAAATTTTCATCAAGGAACAATCCTCCAACTATATCTTGGTTATCAGCAGGTTTTGGCATGTAGTTCTGGCAGGAAAACAATCTCAGCGCTGCTACATCTGTACTCTCTAAGCCCTGCTATGTTGGCTGGGTTAAATAGGAACCCTTTCCTCTTCTGCTGTAACTGTAACTTAGCTGTAGTCTGTCTCTATCTTTATCTTGTTCTGTATCTTGTCCAGGGAAACTTCTTCCTGGCTTTCAGCTTAGGCCTCCGGGCCCAGCAGAGCAGACAGTGCTCTGCTGGCCGACACACAGCCTTCCCCTTGGAAGGGGTAGACTAGATTCTATCACTCTAAACTCTTCCCTCTCTAGAGGGCTGGAATGGAATGAAGGTTCCATCCCAGAGAAACTAGCTCTGCCAATACTGTCGCCATCTGCTGGTAAACCAGACATATTACACTTGAACAGTAATTTATAAGGAAATAGATATACACACTATGTAGGACATGGTAATAAATATATATGATGACACAGGATCAACCAAAAAAGAGGTGGTAATTAGTGATGAGAGAGCATGCTCGGCCGAGTATTGGTTTGGCTCGAGCTTCGCTATGCTCGGCTTTACTCGGCAAAGCACCACGTGTATTTGTCGCATTGCTCGAGTCTCCTCCCGCATGTTTGGCGCCTTTTAAGCAGCCAATCAAGGTCCAGGTAAGTAATTCCCCTCAGTGTAAGGCCATAGCAATGTTAGCTGTAAGCCTTACACTGATTGGCTGGCCGGAACACAGGATACCATTGAATATAGAAGCTGAGGTCCGGCGCTCAGCTCATTCAGCGTCAGGAACAGCAGACAGTAGGCAGGGACAGATAGCGTCTTGCTCTAAACTTTCTGATTTCACAACAAAAACCTTATTGAAAGACCTAACAGTCCTTTTATAGACTAGAGTGTGTTTTTTTTTTAAAGAAGGGGGTTAATTCAGCACTATCAGGGACAGGCGTCACCAGGAAGGGACAGATAGTGCAGGGCTTAAAAATCGCTTTGATAACTTTTAAAAGACAGAAAGATTTGGGATTAGTGACATCTACAATACGCCATCATTAGGCAATGTGTTGGGCAGATATTATCAAAAGGGGCTTATTCACTACAGTGTTTCTTGATGCTGAGAGATAAACTGCACCATTATAAAGCAGTGTGTTGGGCAGACATTATTAAAAGGGGCTTATTTACTACAGTGTGCCTGGTACTGAGATATACACTGCACCATCATAAAGCAGTGTGTTGGGCAGACATTATAAAAAGGGGCTTATTCACTACAGTGTGCCTGGTACTGAGATATGCACTGTACCACTATAAAGCAGTGTGTTGGGGAGGCATTATTAAAATGGGCTTATTCACTACAGTGTTCCTTGGTAATGAGATATACCAGGCATGTCCAAACTCCGGCCCTCCAGATGTTGCAAAACTACAACTCCCATCATTCCTGGACAACCTACAGAAGGGCATGATGGGAGTTGTAGTTCTGCAACACCTGGAGGGCCAGAGTTTGGACATGCCTGAGATATACACTGCACCACTATAAAGCAGTGTGTTGGGCATAAATTATTAAAAGGGGCTTATTCACTACTGTGTGCCTGGTACTGAGATATACACTGCACCATCATAAAGCAGTGTGTTAGGCAAACATTATTAAAAGGGGCTTATTCACTCAATCCGCAACCGTTATATTAATTACTCCAGTAGAGAGTGATTTATATTTTGGCCATAGTTAACTAGTTTTGGGCACATCTGTGTGTGCGTTTAGGCCACAACCATATATACAGTATTCCAGCAGAGTATACATTTTATTTGGGACAAATTTGTATCCAATATAGAACTACATCCGAATACAGTGTGTATTGTCAAAATTACATTATCTCTGGGCTAGTGTAGTGCCAAAAATCTGTATTTATCTGTATCCAGTACATTAAAGGAAGCCAATACAGTGTGCACTGCAAAAATTACATTATCTCTGGGCTAGGGTAGTGCCGAAAAATTGTATTTCTCCGTCTCCTGTTCATTACAGCAAGCCAGTACAGTGTGTACTGTAAAAATTACATTATCTGTGGCCTAGTGTACTCCTGAAATTCTTTATTTTTTCTGTATTCAGTACATTATAGCAAGCCTTTACAGTGTGTACTGTAAAAATGACATTATCTGTGGTCTAGTGTAGTGCCGAAAATTTGTATTTTTCTGTGTTCAGTACTGTCCTGCATCAGAAAACTGTCTTTAGCGAAAAGTAAAACAATCTGCGCCAAATCTACAGACAAAACCATTAATATGAAGAAGGCAAGCACAAAGGGAGGGGGAAGTGGGAATGATGCTGATGGTGCAAGCAGAGACCGTGGCTCTGGGCGTCATGCTGATGGTGCAAGCAGAGGCCCTGGCCCTGGGTGCAATGAAACTGTGCCTGCTGTCAGTGCACCAGAGAAAACAAAAAAATCCACCTTACCCACATCGGCCCACACCAAACAGGCCCGCAACCTTTACACTGAGCACCCCCATGCGTAAATCTACCTTGCCAAGGGGTAGGTGTTCCGCAGTATGGCGCTTTTTTGAGGAAAGCGCAGACGACAAAAGAGTGGTAGTTTGCAACCTGTGCGTTACCAAAATGAGCCGGGGCGTGAACACTAGCAACCTCACCACCACCAGCATGATCCGACACATGGCATCCAAGCACCCTAATAAGTGGGCCGAAAGCCTGGGTCCACACTCTGCGTCTGAGGGTCACACCACTGCCTCCTCTTCCCCTGTGTTACGCACGGTTGGCCAATCCCCTGTCGAAGGCGCAGGCCCAGATGCCCCTCGCTCTGCACCTGGACTTTCGCATGAACCGTCAGCAACAACATCCACTTCCCTGTCCCAGTGCAGCATCCAAATGTTGATAACACAGGAATTTGAACTCAAGCGCAAATACCCACCCACAGGCCATAGTACTGAATGCGCAACTTTCGAAATGACTGGCCCTTGAAATGTTGCCATTTAGGCTTGTGGACACTGAGGCCTTCCGCAGCCTGATGTTGGCGGCCGTCCCTCGGTACTCAGTCCCCAGCTGCCACTATTTTTCACGGTGTGCCGTGCCTGCCTTACACCAGCATGTGTCCCAGAACATCACCCGTACCCTGACCAACGCACTTACTGGGAAGGTCCACCTCACTACGGACGCATGGACAAGTGCTGGTGGCCAGGGACGCTACATTTCCCTGACCGCACACTGGGTGAATGTTGTGGAGGCCGGGAGTGAGTCGGACCCTGGGATGGCACAGATGCTACCCACGCCCAGGATTGCAGGCTCTACGTCCATCAGGGTCTCCGCCAGAAGCTATGTAACTGGCTCCAACCCCCACTTCTCTTCCTCCGCCGCCTCCTCCTCCACTTCCACCTCCAACAGCAGTCAGCCATCATTCGCTAGCTGGAAGCAGTGTAGCACTGCTGTGGGTAAGCGTCAACAGGCCGTGCTGAAGCTGATCTGTTTAGGGCAGTGTTTCCCAACCAGTGTGCCTCCAGCTGTTGCAAAACTACAACTCCCAGCATGCCTGGACAGCCTTTGGCTGTGCGGGCATGCTGGGAGTTGTAGTTTTGCAACAGCTGGAGGCACACTGGTTGGGAAACACTAGTTTAGGGGACAAACAGCACACCGCTGGAGCTGTATATAAGGGACCAGACCGAGCTGTGGCTCTCGCCACTCAACCTAGAAACAGGCATGGTTGTGTCTGACAATGGCCGTAACTTGATGGCGGCTTTGGAGCTCGGCAACCTGACACACATTCCATGCCTAGCCCACGTCTTAAACTTAGTGGTTCAGCGGTTTATCAAAACCTACCCCAATTTGCAAGAGCTACTAGTGAAGGCGCGCTGCTTGTGTGCCCATTTCCGAAAGTCGTCCACAGCTTCAGCCGGTCTGTCAACGATGCAGCAGCGCTTGCGGCTTCCAGCTCACCGACTGTTGTGCGACATAAGCACACGCTGGAACTCTACGTTCTACATGTTGGCCAGGCTTTGTGCGCAGCAGAGGGTAGATGTGGAATACCAGCTGCAACATGGTCGTCGCCTTTCCAGTCAACTGCCACTATTCACAAGCAAGGAGCGGGCATTGATATCAGACCTCTGTGAGGTTTTAAAAAACTTTGATGAATCCACACAGATGGTTAGTGGCAATAACGCTATTATCAGCGTAACCATCCCACTGCTGTGTCTACTCAAACGATCGCTGCTCACAATTAAGGAGGATGCTTTGTATGTGGCAGACGAGGTAATGGGGGAGGAGATGACACAGGGCGATAGCTAGACCTCCCCAGTTTGTCTTCTCAGCACGAATTGGGCCATAAAGAGGAGGAGGAGCTGGAGACCCTTGCCTCTGCTACAGAGGGTAGTACCCATGGAACTTTAATTCCATCTGTTCAGCGTGGATGGGCAGATGAGGAGGAGGAGGATGAGGGTATGGAAGTTGACATCGGCATCTTGCCTGTTGGTACTCTGGCACATATGGCTGACTTCATGTTACGCTGCCTTTCCCGCGACCCTCACGTTATACGCATTTTAGGTAACACAGAGTAATCTGTGTTCACCCTTCTCGACCCCCGCTACAAAGAGAACTTCTCATCTCTCATTCCTGTGGTGGAGAGGACGAGTAAAACCGTGCAATACCAGAAGGTACTTGTTGACAGATTGCTCCAAAATTTTCCATCTGACAATGCGGCCGCCCGAGTCCGTACTTCCTTAGCCAACCGAGGAAGGGAGACAAGGGGAACACACAGCAGTTTCAACAGAGGCAGGGCAACACTCTCCAAGGCATGGGACATTTTCATGACACCCCGCCAGCAACCTCACCTTGAATTGCCGCCTAGTACTACACGGAGGGAAAAGTTCTGAAAGATGGTGAAGGAATACATTGCAGACCGTGTCTGCGTCCTAAATGATCCCTCAGTGCCTTACAACTACTGGGTGTCCAAGCTGGACACGGGGCACGAACTTGCGCTCTACGCCTTGGAGGTGCTGGCCTGCCCTGCCGCCAGCGTATTATCTGAGCGTATATTTAGTGCTGCTGGTGGCATTATAACAGATAAGCGTATCCGCTTGTCCACTGACAATGCTGACAGGTTGACTCAGATAAAAATGAACAAGGCCTGGATTGACCCTGACTTCTCCACTCCACCAGAAGAGAGCTGGGCTAATGAGGAACAAAAACACAATTAAAATGTATGTTTTATAATGTACTCAATCTACAAGATTAAGATTTTTTTACCCTTTTCACCGCAATAAAAGGGTATATGTATGAATCTTGTTTTCTCATCCGCCTCCGCCTCCGACTTGTCTTCCATACACAATATATATGCCCTCACTACAATGTTTTGAAGGGTTCACTCGGCTTCAGGCCCTCACCTCTAATGTTTTATATGGTCTGCCCACCTATAGGCCATCACTGCAATGATTTATGGGGTTCGCTCGGCCTCAGGCCCTCACCTCTAATGTTTTATACTGTCTGCTTACCTTTAGGTCATCACTGCAATGTTTTATGGGGTTCGTTCGGCCTCAGGCCCTCACCTCTAATGTTTTATACGGTCTGCTCACCTTCAGGCCCTCACTACAATTTTTTATAGGGTCCGCTCACCTTCAGGCCCTCAACTATAATGTTTTAGATGGTAACCAGCACGCCCTTGCTCCAAATGTTTTTGGAGGTCATTAATGTGTATGATGCCCTCTTTTATGTGTAATAAAGGGTGTATTGCAGTGCCAGTTCCTTGTAATTTTTGCCAGCCCTTTCACTTAGGCCTCTTTCACACTTGCGTTCTGAGGATCCGGCGGACACTTCCGTCCCGAACCGTCAGAACGCAAGTCGCCTGAAAGCATTTGAAGACTGATCAGGATCCTGATCAGTCTTCGAAATGCTTTCAGGTTACCATGGCAGCCAGGACGCTACTGAAGTCCTGGCTGCCATGGTACTCCGCAGCAGTGTACTTACCTGCGCTGCGGCCGCCCTTCATGACGTCACAGGTCCCTGCGGCGCATAGCCCGGAGGCCGCAGCGCAGGTAAGTACACTGCTGCGGAGTACTTACCATGGCAGCCAGGACGTCAGTAGCGTCCTGGCTGCCATGGTAACCGATCAGAGCCCCAGCTTACACTGGGGCCCCGATCGGAACTGCTGCGCATGCGCAGAGCTAAACGTTGGATCCAGCGATGTGCCGAAATGACGTTTAGCTTAATTCCGGATCCGGATTAATGCACTTCAATGGGCATTAATTCCAGATCTGGCGTTACGGCATGTCTTCCGGATTTTTGAAAGGAGACAAATCCGCAGCATGCTGCGGTTTTGTCAACGTCCAAAAAACGTTCACATACTGAACGGAAGACATTTTGATGCATCCTGAACGGATTTCTCTCCATTCAGAATGCATTGGGATAATCCTGATCAGTATCTTTCCAGCATAGAGCCCCGAGGACGGAACTCTAGGACGGAAAGCAAAAACGCTAAGTGCATAGACTTTATGAGTGCAGCAGTGTACCTGAACAATTGTACGACTGTGTGAATGAGGCCCTCCTTTATGTGATATACAGGCTGTATCGGAGTGCTTCTTCCTTGTAAGTTTTGGCAGCATTTGCACTGTATATACAATTGAATATACAAAAAAAAAGTTTCCTAACAATTTCTGAGGAGAACTCCCCTCCTGACCTCCAGACTGTGTGAGCAGAGACTCTCTATGGCCAGTGCTGCCCCCTGCTGGCTGGACCTGCTATATATCACCTATAGAACCGCTCCATTCTAATAAAGCCAGAACCAAGTCACACATCCCCCGACCAATAACTGACCTGCAGATCAGATCACACCCTTTGCTTCCAGTGCGATCCTGCACCTCTCCTAATCTACCTGGTGCGCCATACTTTCTCATCTCCGGATACCTACTGCGGCACAGTGTCTGATGAAGGCCTGCACGTCGAAAATGTTAACACACGTACTGCCGCATGTTTTCCTATGTACTCAGCATTAAAGCAACTTCGATCCAATTTCAATCTGCTGTGACTTATTATTTTCTACAATTGGGGTGGGAACCCTATACACAGCGAATCGATAACCGTTTGCGACAAAGCTTTGAAACCCAGAACCAAGTCACACATCCCCCGACCAATAACTGACCTGCAGATCTCACCTCCTGGGGCTGCAGGACCTGCGATGATGTCACACTGGTCACATGACAGGAAGTGCTGAACAGTGAAAACCCTCCACTGCTTTACTCCTCCCCTCATGTGACTTGTCACATGACCATGACATCATCAAAGGTCCTTAAAACATAAGACTCTAGATGGAGTTACTTTCAGAGACTGCCCATAAAACTCTATTCTCGTCAACATCCGTATTTTGCTGATCTGCACCTTGTGGACTTCAAAACAGATATAGGGTACTTTCACACTGCGTTTTGGATTCCGTTTGTGAGATCCGTTTCAGGGCTCTCACAAACGGTCCAAAACGGATCAGTTCAGCCCCAATGCATTCTGAATGCATCAGGATCCGTTCAGAATGCATCAGTTCGGCTCCGTTCCGCCTCTATTCCGTTTTGGAGGCGGACACCAAAACGCAGCATGCAGCATTTTGGTGTCCGTCTGAAGAGGCGGAGCCTAACGGATCAGTTTTTCTTTACAATGTAAGTCAATGGGGACGGATCCATTGTCAGTGACACAATATGGTGCATTTGAAAACGGATCCGTTCCCCATTGACTTTCAATGTAATTCAAAACGGATCCGTTTTGGACTTTGTCATTTTTCTTTAAAGCTAATGCAAACGGATCCGTTCTGAACTGATACAAACGTTTGCATTAGAGGTGCGGATCCGTCTGTGCAAATAAACAGACGGATCCGCACCAACGCTAGTGTGAAAGTAGCCTTAGTTGTGTGCATGAGGCGTCGCCACCAAACAAGCTCAGTCCATGGGGACAACTCCATTTTATTCTGCCCTACACTGAACAGATAAAAAAAACGGAAACCCAAAACCAAAAAAGCCCAGGGTAAGAAGGTATGCTCGCATAACTTTAATTAGTTGAATGAATGATGGTTTTGATGCTTTGAAGCCAAAGTTTATTTCTTGTTTCTTATGACAATGGTAAAGAAAAGGGAACTGACTGAGCAGAAAGGCTATTATCACCAAACCCAAGCAGTCTCAAAGGTTCAAGACTATCCCCAAAATCTATGGCGTCCCAGCTTCGACAGTACAAAATATTATCAGTAGAGATGAGCGAACTATAAAAAAAAGTTTGGCGTTCAGGTTGTGGTAAGTCGCGCATCCAGTTATGGATTCCACTATAGTGGCATATGGAATCCATAAGGGGTGGCTTCCACGAACCCGAACTGTGGAACAGCCGAAGGACCTGGGGTGACGTCACCATCATGTGATCAGTGCAGGGGGCGTGGCTCAGCACGGGATCAAATCCAGTGCCTATCCTTTTTAGCCTTTCAGGTGGCCCGCTGCACGAAACTCCTCCCTCACAGGCAATGCGTCAGGACCGGAAATGACGAGGGCAGCAGATTTTCACAGAACACTGGCTATATACTATTTCAGTTCAGGACCTGACCAAAAAGGTCCTTACTAGAGATGAGCGAACTTCTATTTTTAGTTTGGCGTCCAAAGTCCGGGTTATCAAAGCATCCCATTATGGATTCCGCTACCGCGGACCATAACGGCATTTGGAATCCATAAGCGGATTCTTCAATGAACCCGAACCTTGGACAACCCTAAGGACCTGGGGTGACGTCACAATCATGTGATCAGTGCAGGGGGCGTGGCTCAGTACTGGATTGGATAAGAGGTGGTAGCGGAATCCATAACGGGATGCTTCGATAACCCGAACTTTGGACGCCGAACTTAAAATAGAAGTTTGCTCATCTCTAGTCCTTACCAGTGATAGGAAATAGCCAGCTCACACTGAGTCCGCTATTTCCTATCATTGATAAGGCCAGGTCCTTACCGATATTATATCCTAGTGACTTCAGGACCTTTGATGATGTCATGGTCATGTGATCAGTCACATGAGGGAGGAGTAAAGCAGTGGAGGTCTTTCACTGTGCAGCACTTCCTGTCATGTGACCAGTGTGACATCATCGCAGGTCCTGCAGCCCCAGGAGGTGAGATCTGCAGGTCAGTTATTGGTCGGGGGATGTGTGACTTGGTTCTGGCTTTATTAGAATGGAGCGGTTCTATAGGTGATATATAGCAGGTCCAGCCAGCAGGGGGCAGCACCGGCCATAGAGAGTCTCTGCTCACACAGTCTGGAGGTCAGGAGGGGAGTTCTCCTCAGACATGTCTGCTCTCCCCCTGGAATATTAGGAGACCCCCCAGACCCCTGTAAGAGTGGCTGTTCTCCTGGATTAGAGGGGTCTTCCATCACACAATGTCCTGTGATATCACTAGGATATGGAGTCAGTGTGTGATCGGTGGGGACAACCTCTTCTAGATGAAGGGGCTGCAGCGCTGTGTCCTCTCCTCACTTTCCCTGCACAGCGGAGGCCGGAGCTCTAATGAGCAGGAACTGTGGAGGAGATTCAGCAGTAAAGCAGCTCTGCAGCCCCTTCATTCTCAGGATTAGTGAGGTCCTGATAGAGACGAGCCCCCACCTACCGCACACTGAGGACGAGTCCTAGCGATAGAACATCTGGATATTGCTGAAATGAAAGTATTTGTTCATTGAAGTCCAAAGGCAGCACTGAATGGGTTTTCCGCTCCGGTTCTAATTAGGACAGCAGACATAAATATTCATTAATCAATTAAAAACAGCCAATAGTATAATAATGCAAAAAAAAAATATTTGGAGGGAAAATCTAGTGCTGCTTTTGGACTTCGATGAACAGATATTTTCAGGTAAGCAAAATCTAGATGTTCATCTCGTCCTTCAGGCAGCACCGAAGACTGAATCGAGCGGTTTTTATTAGTTTTTTTATTTTACAGTGTTCACCGCATAGGAGATATTTTAATAGTTTGGACTTTTTGGACGCGGCGATATGTAATTTATTTATTTATTGTTTATATATATATATATAGAGGAGACTAGCAGAAGGACCCGGCTTCGCACGGTATATTTTATCTAATGTTTCTGTGTGTCGTTAAAAGCTATCGGACAGTATTCATTATACCAGTGAACTCCACAGCCCCCCCCCCTCCCCCCACACACATACAGTGCCCCGCCTCCTTAAAATGGGACAACCACAGCAGCCCATCCCCTTATCTTTGACCTTCACAGCAGCCCTCCCCTTTAACAGGGGGGGGGGGGCATGCACTGCGCCACCGATGAAGATAACTAACCTTTTAATACAAATACAGGCGGCAGGTGCCGGAGGCAGTTTCACTTACCCGGCACCCGTGCTCTATGACAAGGCGCTGCAATCTGACTGAGGGGTTAACTGCAGAGGATCGCAGCTCCCTGTCATAGTGGTTGGGTGCCGAGGAAGTGATTCTGCCGCCGGCACCTGCTGCCTGTATTTGTGTTAAAAGGTTAGTTATCTTCATTGGCGCAGTGGCCAAAGCACCTCCCCTCCTCCCCTCACTTGTCATTGGTGGCAGCGGCATAGGGTGGAGGGAGTGAGTCCCTTCTTCTCCACTGTGATGCTGAGGAGAACATGGAGCACGCTGAGAGAAGCGCTGCCTAGTATAGGTAAAGGGCAAATCCTGGTATCAAATCCCGTGCTGAGCCACTCCCCCTGCACTGATCACATGACAGTGACGTCACCCCAGGTCCTTCGGCTGTTCAACAGTTCGGGTTAGTGGAAGCCGCCCCTTATGGATTCCATATGCCGTGATAGTGGAATCCATAACGGGATGCGCGACTTACCACAACCCGAACGCCGAACTTTTTTTTAAAGTTCGCTCATCTCTATTTGTGAGACCTGAGGCTTTGTAGGATGCTGAGATGACTGCCTTTATCCATCTTGTAAAGAAGCTTCATCCGGTTCATCCTGTGTCCAGATTTTTTTTTCGCCCTGAGAAAAACGCTAACCATCTGAAAACAGAAAAGAACATTACTGTTTGTCCAGACAGGTGAGTATAAGGCCGAGGACAAGTTTACAATGCAAACATACCTTAATTTCTGCAGGACTAAACTGCGCAGCAAGTGCAGGAGAGGCACTGAGCTAGGCACGTTTTAAATCGGCTGCCATGGAGCGAACCTGCACAGACCAGAATATCAGACGCCACCCCGCCCCAAAGTAGTTCAATCGGTGGCACTTACATGGCAGAGGGCGAAGCAGCTGAAGTCTCGCAATAGCTCCTCCCACCGCACTCACTCCCGGACTGAAACTAAGGCGGGTATCGCAACACGGGCGCACTCCACCAGGAACCATCGAAGTATCGGGGGATCAAACAGCAATATAACCAGTCAGGTAGTCAATACATCTAACACGATCAAACAGTGCTTCAACCTAAGCAGCATCTCTATCCAGACCGGAGGGAGCACAGACACATGTTAAAAACGGCAGAAGACATAAAAACACGACTATTCCTTGTCTCTGGGGGGGGGGAGGGGTTTCTATTGACACTTCCTGACGAAGCCAGCAGATGAAACGCGCGCCGAGGTGGACTTTCCAGTCTAGTGTTGTGACGCAACATTTGTATCATGTCGCAGGGTATGCACCTTTTGGATTGATTTGGATCCTAGGTTCTTTCTTTATTTTATTTGGGGATATTGCTTATTTTCAAATTTCCCAAAATATTCTGTACATTTTTGTGCATTTCTTGCATTGAGAGATGTGATATACTACTTATCTGCTGCTATTATACATCAGATTTTGGCAATATAGTCTTCCATTTATCACCTATTTTTGACATTTTATTATTAGTTTTTCTTTATTTATATACATGCCCGTTGTGACATGATTTGTGGATCGCACCGCTGTGTGCACTCTGCATTATTGGGGTTGTCTTTAATAATATACAGCAGGGGTGCACAACCTGCGTCCCGGGGGCCACATGCGGCCCTCAATACCATTCTATGCATCCCCCAACCGCTTCTCTCAGCGTGCTCCATGTTCTCCTCAGCATCACAGTGGAGAAGAAGGGACTCACTCCCTCCACCCTGTGCCGCTGCCACCAATGACAAGTGAGGGGAGGAGGGGAGGTGCTTTGGCCACTGCGCCAATGAAGATAACTAACCTTTTAACACAAATACAGGCAGCAGGTGCCGGCGGCAGAATCACTTTCTCGGCACCCAACCACTATGACAGGGAGCTGCGATCCTCTGCAGTTAACCCCTCAGTCAGATTGCAGCGCCTTGTCAAAGAGCACGGGTGCCAGGTAAGTGAAACTGCCTCCGGCACCGGCTCGACAAATCCCAGGCGCCAGGTCGCCATGGCGACCATGAATTTGGTCCTGGCGCCTGGGTATTTGTCAGCCCGTTTTCTCAGGTGCCCGGGCGCAGGGCCGACGCGGACTAGGAGCGCCGGCCCCCTTCATGCTGCAGCCGCCCGAGCGCTCTGTATAGAGAGCCTCAGGCGGCTGCAGCACTGCCCGGGCTGGCGCGTCCATGAGGGCGCACCGCCCGGGCACAGCATGAAGAGAGGGACTGACAGGAGGGGAGCGCTCAGCGCTCCCTCCTGTCAGTCCCTCATTGTAGCGTGGCCGAGCCGGTCCGCGGTACAGGAGCATCTGTCTCCTGTACCCGGACGGACTGACATGAAGTGCGCACACAGTGTGCACTTCCTGTCAGTCCGCCCGAGTACAGGAAACTAAAGCTCCTGTACCCGGGAGAAAGTGGATGACAAGGGAGGGGGATAAAGTGAATGACAAGGGGGGAGAAAGTGAATGACAAGGGGGGGAGAAAGTGAATGACAAGGGGGAGGGAGAAAGTGAATGACAAGGGAGGGGGGAGAAAGTGAATGACAAGGGGGAGGGAGAAAGTGAATGACAAGGGGGAGGAGAAAGTGAATGACAAGGGGGGAGAAAGTGAATGACAAGGGGGGAGAAAGTGAATGACAAGGGGGAGGGAGAAAGTGAATGACAAGGGGGAGGGAGAAAGTGAATGACAAGGGGGAGGGAGAAAGTGAATGACAAGGGGAGGAGGGAGAAAGTGAATGACAAGGGGGAGGGAGAAAGTGAATGACAAGGGGGGTAGAAAGTGAATGACAAGGAGGGGAGGGAGAAAGTGAATGACAAGCGGGGGAGGGAGAAAGTGAATGACAAGCGGGGGTGGGAGAAAGTGAATGACAAGGGGGAGAGAAAGTGAATGACAAGGGGGAGTGAGAGAAAGTGAATGACAAGGGGGAAATGAATGACAAGGGGGGTGAGAGAAAGTGAATGACAAGGGGGAAATGAATGACAAGGGGGTGAGAGAAAGTGAATGACAAGGGGGAAAGTGAATGACAAGAGGGGGAGAGAAAGTGAATGACAAGGGAGAAAGGGATTGACAAGACGGACCCCTCTGCCCTCTCCTCCGGACCCCTCTGCCCTCCCCTCCGGACCCCTCTGCCCTCCCCTCCGGACCCCTCTGCCCTCTCCTCCTCCGGACCCCTCTGCCCTCCCCTCCGGACCCCTCTGCCCTCTGCCTCCTCCGGACCCCTCTGCCCTCCCTCCGGACCCTGTAATCCTTGTAAGGGTTTCCACATGTCATGGCGGCCGCAAGTGGCGATCACTTAGACGCTGGCAGCATCTGACGTGTCATATAACCTATTGAAAAGGGGAAGCATTATGGGGGGCCCTATATACTCGCACATTATGGGGGGCACTATGGAAAACAGGGGTAGGAACACTATGGGGGCATCTACTGGGGGCCCTATGTACTGGCATGCATTATTGGGGGGCTCTATAGAGAAGTGGGGGGGGGGGGAGCACTATGGGGGCATCTATTGGGAGCTTTATGACGCGGCTCCGTCTGGCTCCTAACTTTTTTAGCTGGCTCCTAGATTCAAAGGAAATTTGTCAAGCCCTGTGTAGCAGACATGTAGGTCTATGTCTTGTGGCTGCTCACATGTATCTTTCATGTATTCTCCCATTAGATGGGAGTACTAGAAGTGTAACTAGACATTTATAATATATACTATATGTTCAATATGCCATAAATATAGTATTTCACTTGGTAATACCCTTTTAAAGTTTATTTTCGGCCTTTGGAGTTGGTTCAGGTTGACAATGTGGCCCCCAACCAGAAAAGGTTGCACCCCTGATATACAGCAACATCAGATGTTTTTTTATCTGATTTTTTTTTTTGGCTACTCTCTTTTCCTTTGTTGTGGTTTATGTTAATATGTAGAGCAAGGGTCTTTGTGAGATCGATGTAAATACTATTATTTGTTAAGCACCAAAACCAGACAGTCTGACCTTTGAATGTCTGATTTAGCTCTGATGTTATGTCTGGAAACTTGTTTATGTTTGGAAAAGCTGCTGTGTCGTTCAGTATCATTGAAGCTCTAATGTAAGTCTATGACAGACAGTAGTTGAAACAATGTATCTGTTTGTGCTGAGCTTCTCCACTCCACCCCTCCCACTAGAAGGCTCTACTTTAGCTAAAACCGGTATATAAGCGAGAGCAGTCAGAGCCCCTAGTGCTGCAGTTAGGGACCAGTGCTTAGAAGAGGAGACTCTGCCAGACTACTGAGTGACCAGAAGAAGACGCTGAGACAGGAATACTCTGCCACAGCCTTGGACCAGGGTACCAGCCTTCTGAAGAGAGAGAGGGACAGCTAGCTCAGGCCCTTCCTCAGCATCAAACCCTTCTTCTGCCAGGGAGAAGACTGGAGAAACCAGCCCTATGCCTCGCATGTATAGTTTTGCACCTGAATCCTTCCAGTAAAGAACATAGTTTACTAACATGGTTTATAAGGCTGAAAAAAGACATCTGTCCATCTAGTTCAGCCTAAAAGACACACCCCGATTTACTGTAGACCCTGACTCTCTGGACTTATTTCCCATTGCGGTGCACCACGCCTTACCATCCCTTCCAGACAGCAACAACATGTGGTGACACCTTGACGTTGTCCAAAAGGCCCAGCATAGTGTTGGAGTCCACCCAAATCTGGCCACTGCAATAGGTCATCAATAGAAAAAGCCCAGACAACCTCTTTAAAGGGATTGTTCGGGTTCAGAGCTGAACCCGGACATAACTCCATTTCCACCCTAGTAGTCCCCCTGACAGGAGCATCAGAGCAGTTCAGATGCTCTCCTTTGCCCTGCTCTAGATCGCCTTTTGTTTTCAATAACACACTGCCGGGTGGAAGCTTCCGCCCAGCAGTGTGTTCGGTGATGTCACCGACTTTGATGGGCGGACTTTAGCACTGCCCTAGCCATTTTACTGCGCTAAGCGCTAAAGCCCGTCCATCAGTGTCGTTGACGTCACTGGGATTCCTGGCAGCCCGATGGAGAGCCTGGTTCATCACCGGAACTCTAAAAAAATGCCTTTGTCCTGCGCAATTTAGCACAGGGCAAAGGAGAGCATCGGAGCATAAACTGCTCCGATGCTCCTGTCAGGGGGGCTGCCTGGCTAAAAAGGGAGGTATGTCCAAGTTCAGCTCTGAAGCCGGACAACCCCTTTAATTGGTCTGGCACTTTATGTCAGATGTTCTTACAAATATTATTTTGCTCTCAGTCCTCCATGTTTTCCTCAGGTTCCCTGGGTACAGGACTCTCTTTTTAATAAATACAATGGTCCTTTCCATCGATGACCCACCAAGGATGGAGAAGGACAGAGACCACATGGCTGCGAGGATATTAGACCTCACCCTGGAGATCATCTCCTTGATAACTGGAGAGGTGAGAGTCTCACATGACATCACTCTTATCTCTAGTAATAAACCAGGGAAATGTCTGGAAAGGTGAAGGATTCTTAGAATCTCTGTAGTGATCGGCGTCTCCCCGTACACAGGATTACACAGTAGTGAAGAAGTCGTCTGGTGAGTGTGTGACACCCCGTGTGTCAGGAGGATGGAGCAGGACCCAGAGCCCCATCACCGAGCCTCCACCTCATTCCCTGATACATGAGCAGAAGATCCTAGAACTTACCACCAGGATCACTGAGCTGCTGAGCGGAGAGGTGAGCGCTGCTGGGAATGCTGGGACATTATACAATAACGCCAAGGGAGGGGTCTGGTAATGACTGTGTCCTTGTGTTGTCAGGTTCCTATAAGGTGTCAGGATGTCGCTGTCTATTTCTCCATGGAGGAGTGGGAGTATTTACAAGAACACAAGGATCTGTACAAGGACGCCATGATGGAGAATCACCAGTCCCTCACATCACCGGGTAAGAGGAGACCTTCCATGAGTGTAGAGGGGAGAACAGTCCTGAGAGTCAGATCCCCCATCATCTGATCATCACATACAGACAATGTATTCAGTCACTGTGTGTATTTCCTACAGATGGATCCAGTCAGAGAAATCCACCAGAGAGATGTCCCAGTCCTCAGTATTCCCAGGACTGTCCAGAGGAGAAACCAAATATCCCACTGGATCATCAGGTAGGTGAAGCTGAGGTTCCTACAGATCCTCTATAGACTGATGTAATGGAGCTTTCTGCTGACCTCCCCCAGCAGCAGTGGAGTATACTGTCCCCTATTTCTTCTTGTTGTTGGCTACAAATGGTTTCTGGTTTCATAAAAGATTGTATTAGTATGGACATCCACTTAACCTCAGTATGAATAAATTAAATTAGTGCTGTAGAAATGTAGACTAACAGCACAATGCCAGTCAGCTGCATCTAAGGAAGAATACTGACAAGAATCCATAGTCATTGGGGGTCATTTACTTTTAGTTATCGGGTTGGAACGAGTTATAAAATTTGACACACAGGTTATTTTGTGCAAACATTTGGCGACATTTTTAATTTCTTGCTTCCATCACCAGTGTTCAATAAAGTCACCACAGTCCAACACATGACAATAATTTATGTCAGAAAACTGTAGATTATATCTGAAATCTACTCCATCTCCGAGCTTGTGTAGATTTTAGTTTCTGGTGCACGGACAGCACAGATGCAACAACTTTATTAAAGGGGTTATCCGACCATTTGTAACGGATGAGCTCTCCTCTGGATAGGGCATCAGCATTTGATTGGTGGGGGTCCAACACCTGGGATCCCACCTGATCGGTTGTTTGAGAAGGCCTGGTGCAGCTCTGTAGCCCAGCAGCTCAGCTCCGTGTACTTAAATTGTGTAAAATACTTGACTGAATGTGGATCCTTTCTGATCACCACTGGAAGAGATCCTTTTTCTTTAGGGCCAAATGGCTCATGTTTTTTAAAGGTTTTTGACCTTTACCTTGAAATAATATGAACTAGGTTCCTTCTTGTTTAATCTTACAGGAAAGTTCTGGTGGAACGACAAGTGGAATGGAAAATCCTGTATCATCGTCCGTGCATGGTGAGAGCCTTTCATAAATCTTGTTTGACTGTAAATTTCTTCATAAATGAGATAACTGATAGGAATGGTCTTTTTATTTGGAGTGATTACCCATATATTGTTACAGCGGCCTGCTCTGCTCCCCAGTCAGTCCCCCATTTCTGCTTGTAGGACAGACACATGCACTCGCTCTCTTTGGCTCTTAAAGGGCCAGTGTGTGCACCCAGGTATTCACCAGGCAATGGCTGAACCACTTAGATAATGTCCTTAGGAGTGGCCCCAATCCAAGTCTATTCAAGTGACACAACAGATTCACATCTGCTTTGTAACACCATTGCTGTGTAAGTATTAGATCCTTGTGTAGTCTTCTGTGCCTGAAGAATGTCTGTTTCTGGATTTTGACTAACTTTTCCTGTAACCTTCATTATTAGGGCCTAGTCCTAGAGATGACGGGTAAATAGCCAGTTTCATGTAAATTTCCCATCATCTGTAAGGACTATGTTGCCAGCAGGGCTGTGGAGTCGGAGTGGCAGCTAGTTACAGTTAGAGTTGGAGTCGGTAGAAATGTACCAACTCCAGCTTTAAGAAAATCTCTTATTAATATTATCACGTCTGAGATGGCAGGTAACAGACATTCGGCGCATAGGGGAGCGAAGAGGAGTACCCTTTCACTAGGGAGAGGGAGGGGTGGTGACCCCTAACTCACCTAGAACTGGCACCTGGCTGCCCTAACGTCCCTAGATGGGCTGCTAACCCGTACGCCGATCACGTGCCTCGTTTCTGGCCTACCATGAAATAAGACCTAGGTAGTGAATAGGGCGGTGGGAGCACTAATCTTCACCACTGACACCTAGGGTAACAACAGGAAAAGGACACACGCCATAAACAATCCTCGAAGGGAGACAACAAACAGGAGAGAACCGGAGATTCAACAGCTCCACAGCAACTCCAACTCCACCTGAGGTCGGAATAGAAGATCCGGAAAGAAGGTCTATATCTGGCAACAAGGGAAGCAGAAAGGGAGAATATACTGTATAGTCAGGACATGCTGCTGACAGCTGCCTTTGCATTTGCCAACCAGCAAAGTCCCAGAGGTGCTCAATGAAATGCTGTAGATCATGGTAGCACGTTTAGGCAACACAGGCTGCTTACAGTAGCAGGAACAATATGTGGCCTGAGGATGTCCTGTTGCAAAAGGTCTCCAGGGAAGCTTTGGAGAAATAGCTGTGCCACTGGTTCCATGACCAAATCAATGTAATGCTGAGCTGTTAGTGTACCTGAAATCAAGACTAGAGGGGTCCAGCTTCCATGCATTATGTCACCCCCACACCATAATCTCGGGAGTAGGATCAGTATGACATTCCTTTGTGATGGCCTCTTCATAGCATTGCCCATGTGGTCTCCAGACAATCTTCAGCTATCATTTTGTCTAAGACAAAAGCGGGACTCGGTTGCCCTCTGTGCACCTCTTACTGGAAGATGTGATTTATTTATTGAAATTGTACATTAGCCTGTTTTCTTTCACCTCCTATTTACTTTAATAATAATAACCTTTGTTTATATAGCGCCAATATGTTCTGCAGCTCTTTACATTTAGGGATTTAATGTACAAACAGTCATAAATAACATAGCGACAGACAAGTCAATAATGAGAACAAGAGAAAAGGGGGCCCTGCTCGCAAACGCTTACAATCTATGAGGGAAAAGGGGTGTCAAAAGGTGACACAGCAAGAGCCAGTCACCAGATGATATTTGACGTGCTTCTGGGTGTTGTGGAGGATCAGTTTCAGGAAATGATGATAAATTAGTTATATATGGAGAGGAGTTAGACCAGGGGATGTGATAGGCCACCCTAAAAATGTGTATATTGTGATTTAACCTTATTTCTTTGGGTAGGGCATTCCAGAGAACTGGTACAGCTAGGGAGAAGTCTTGGGGGCAGGAGTGAGAGGTTCGGATTATGGTGGATGTCAGTTGTAAATCGTTTGCAGAGCGTAGAGCATGGATAGGGTGGTAGACTGCTATGAGGGAAGAGATGTAGGGGGGTGTAACACTGTGTAGAGCACAGAAAGGGTGGTAGACAGAGATGTAGGAAGAGATGTAGGGGGTGCAGCTTTGCAGAAAGCTTTGTTGGTGAGAACAAGCAGTTTAAATTGGATTCTATACTGTATGAACAACCAGTGCAATGACTGGCACAGGGTGGATGCATCGGAGTAGTGGTTAGACAGTTGACCCTGGCTGCTGCACTAGGATAGATTGGAGAGGTTAAGGTTTGGTGAGGGGGAGGCATATTAATAGTGAGTTACAGTAATCGAGGCGGGAATGGATCAGGGCAACAATTAGAGTTTTTGTTGTTTCCATGTTGACAAAGGGGTGGATTCTAGAAATGTTTGTGAGGTGCAGGTGACATAAGTGGGCGAGAGATTGAATATAGGGGGTGAAGGAAAGATCAGTGTCAAACATAACACCGAGACAGTGTGCGTGCTGCCTAGGTGTGACAGTGGTGCCACAAACTGAGAGGGAGATATCAAGTTTAAGTAGGTTAGTAGATGGAGAGAACACAAGAAGTTAAGTTCTTGAAAGATTCAATTTCAGTTAGAGAGAGAGGACATGATGTTAGAGACGGCGGAAAGTCACTGATGTTCTGTAATACAGCAGAAGTGATGTCGGTGAAGTGTATAGTTGTGTGTCATCAGCATAGACATGGTATTGGAAACCAAATCTGTTGATGGTCTGTCCAATTGGGGCTGTGTAGAGAGAGAAGAGGAGAGGGACTAGAACTAAACCCTCAGGAACACCAACAGCAAGGGGGAGCCAGTAGGAAGAAGTGGAACCAGTAAATGATACACTAAAAGAGCGGTCAGAGAGATATGAAGAAAAACCAGGAGTTGGTAGTGTCCTATAGGCCAATAGATTGTAGCATGGTGAGTAGGAATGGGTGGTTTACAGTGTCAAAAGCTGCAGAGAGGTCAAGGAGAATGATTAGAGAGTAGTCACTGATGCATTTTGCTGTCAGGAGGTCATTTGTCACTTTGGTGAGGGGAGTTTCTGTAGAATAAAGGGTGTGGAAACCAGATTGTAATTGATCAAGAAGAGTGAGCAGAAAGATAATAGATGAGGCGACAGTAGACCAGACACTCCAGGAGTTTAAAGATGAAAGGAAGATTGGAAACTGGTATGTAGTTAGTTGTGCAGGATGGGTCAAGAGAAGTTTTTTTTTTTAAATAATGGAGTAATGATACAATGTTTGAAAGAGGAGCGGAAGATGCCAGAAGAGAAAGAGGGGTTGAAGATTTTTGTTGGGTGAAAGCCGGACAGAGGGACCGGAGTAGTTGTGATGAAATGGGGTCCTAAGTGCATGTGGTAAGACGAGAAGAGAGGAGCTTGGAGACTTCTTCCGTGACTGGGTCAAAAGTGGACAGTGAACCTGAGGAGATGCGAGGGGAATATTTCTATTTTCTCTGTGAAGTAGGTGCCCAGATCTTCAGCACAGAGGTCTGTGATAGGCGCCCGCACTTTAGGACTGAGGAGGGAGTAAAAAGTGTCAGAGTTTTTTTGTGTTGTTGGACAGTGAGGAGATTAGTGTGGTGTAATAGGTCTGTTTGGCGAGGTGGAGGACAGAGTTACTTTGTTTCCTGACTTGCTGTTGATTGATTTGTTAATTTAAAAAAATACTTTGGGAAAATAAGAAAATCTTGTTTCATTTTCCAGGTGAAGTCGGGATGAACAACTCCCATGAACATCACCATTTATGTTCCAGTCAAGAAGCAGAAGATAACAATACCACACAAGATAATTCAACACCTCGTAATGTACCCTCAGTCCTTCACAGTAGAGATCTGTCCATCGATACCGTTGCTCACAAGAAACCTTCATCTAATCAATCACTGATTGGCAGGAAAAGAGCTAAACAGAAACGTGGGAAAATATTTCCTTATGAGAAACTGTTAAAAAAGGATAGTAATCTGTCTTTGCATGAGAGAAATCACAGAGACAAAAGGTCATTTTCATGCTCTGAATGTGGAAAATCTTTTAAACAGAAATGCTTTCTAGTTGAACATCAAAGAACTCACACAGGAGAGAGGCCATATTCATGTCCTGAATGTGGGAAATGTTTAAAATACAGATCAAATCTTGAAGCGCATCTTAGAACTCATTCATGGGAGAAGCCATTTTCATGTTCAGAATGTGGGAAATGTTTTAACCGTAAATCATGTCTTGTTATACATGAGAGAACACACACAGGAGAGAAGCCATTTTCATGTTCAGAATGTGGGAAATGTTTTGGCCAGAAATCATGTCTTGTTAAACATCAGAGAACACACACAGGGGAGAAGCCATATTCATGTTCAGAATGTGGGAGATGTTTTAGTCAGAAATCATGTATTTTGAGCCATCTAAGAATTCACACAGGAGAGAAGCCATTTTCATGTTCAGAATGTGGAAAATGTTTTTCCCGTCAATCAAGTTTTATTCAGCATCAGAGAACTCACACAGGGGAGAAGCCATTTTCATGTTCAGAATGTGAAAAATGTTTTACACGTCAATCAAGTTTATATCAGCATCAGAGAACTCACATAGAGGAGCAACGATGTCTTGAATGTGGGAAGTGTTTTAGTCTGAAATCACATCTTGTTAGACATCAGAGAATTCATATTGGGGAGAAGCCATTTATGTGTCCTGAATGTGGGAAGTGTTTTACTGAGAAATCATATCTTGTAAGCCATCTAACAATTCACAAAGGGGAGAAGCCATTTTCATGTTCAGAATGTGGGAAATGTTTTACCAATAAATCTAGTTTTATTCAGCATCAGATACTTCACACAGGGGAGAAGCTATTTACATGTTCAAAATGTGGGAAATCATTTAGTCTAAAAGTATATCTTAGTAGACATCAGAGACGAGGCCATTGTAATGTTCAGATTGGAGGACATGTGACAGATATGGAGCTTCATTTTAGGACCTCTACCGAATGACTTCTGATGCATAACTTAACCCCTTGATCATTGTCATATTAATAAACTACAGACAGGAGTACTCAAGACCTAGACCAATCTATTGTGCCATTATGATTGCACAGGCTCTGCCATGGTGCCCCAAGAGCAGGACCTCGGCTATAATACACGGCCATCATCCTACCTGACCAACAGAGATCACGACCACTGTTTAAAGGGAACCTACCACCATGAAAATGCAATTTAAGCTACAGGCAACATACTGGAGCTGAGCATATATATAGTTTTAGGGGAAAAGATTCAGTAAAACCTGTAATTTAGTCATTTAAATTCCTGCTTGTTGTGGGCTTTAACGTCAAGGAGGCGGACCTATCCGTGATTGACAGCTATCTCTGTATTCACAGTCATAGAGGGAAGGCAGTCGATCACTGATGGGACCGCCCCCTTGACGGCAAAGCCCATAATGAGCAGGAATTTAAATGACTAAATTATAAGCTCAGACACCATGTTCAACGTGACACGTGTCCTTTAACTCCGTGTCTTCTGTGATCAAAGCTGATTGATGCAAAATGGTGGGCAGAACAAAGAGGCATCCCATTTGGCTTCATTCACATATCATTATGGAAATACTGAAGCAAAGCTGTTGTCTTACTGGTCAGAAGTACAGAACATTTCCCATCTGTATAATTTCATAATAAAGATGACACAATGAACAATGGGGTTTTATTAACTTAGAAGAAATGGCCCCTTCCACACATAATAATGAAAAGGAAGAATTTGTGACTAGAGATGAGCGAACATTTAAAAAAAGTCCGTTGTTCGGGGTTCGGGTGGTGGTTAATCGCGCATCCCGTTATGGATTCCACTATAGCGCATATGGAATCCATAAGGGGCGGCTGCCACCTACCCGAACTGTTGCACAGCCGAAGGACCTGGCGTGACGTCACTGTCATGTGATCAGTGCAGGGGGCGTGGCTCAGCACGGGATCAAATCCAGCCCCCTGCACTGATCACATGACAGTGACGTCACCCCAGGTCCTTCGGCTGTGCAACAGTTCGGGTAGGTGGCAGCCGCCCCTTATGGATTCCATATGCGCTATAGTGGAATCCATAACGGGATGCGCGATTAACCACCACCCGAACCCCAAACAACGGACTTTTTTTAAATGTTCGCTCATCTCTATTTGTGACCCTTTAGGTCTGGACTAAAGGAAATGCAGCCAGTGGAGATGCTATATGCAGCCGTGACCTGAACCTACACTATTAACCCACCCAATGTGTCTATTTCTGATAAAGGTGGTGTCATCGGGGCCATAACAAGCGACCATCTTATGAGCTGGAGTCAGAACCACTTGTGATTTATTAATGGCTATTGGAAATGTAGATATGATCCACAGAGCCGAAGATTTAGAGAACCCTACTATCAAAATATTACAGGTGTAGCAGGGGTAATTCTTCACGTCTCACGATCTCTCACTTCCAAATATGCTGGAAACAGCCAGATTCACATCGTATCCCATTATAATTAATGGGGATCCGGTGGTGCACGTCCATGTCTGGCTATGCCGGATTCAGTGAGCTCAGTAGTCTGATCCTCTGTCGATTTCACAATGCAGCGGGGAAACTAGCCTAACTTGGAATTTCATTTACTAATTACAAGCTACTACCATGGAATGGACAATTTCCAGGATCCTTAATGAATATTATTGTGCCTTATTTTATGGATTGATCATATTTTCTAAAATTACCTAATTACCTGTATCCAATTCACATAACAGATTATATAAAAGAAAAGTATTTGGGTTTCCGTGATGTATGTTTCTTTTTTTTGGTTGGAGAGACTCCCAATGTTGACTTGAGTTGCCCTTGCAAACATCATCCTGTTCTCTTCTATAGAGCATTTATTATGTAATATATTAAGAGCGATCATTCTATATTGTTCATTATATTTCTAGTTTTCGTATATAATGTATATCTTGTGTTTAGGTTTAATAAACAAAATAGAAAGAAATACATGTCCTGTGGTGTAATTGTGATGAGAGGTCAGATATGTCCATAGGAGGAAAGGTCCGTAGAGGACCTGCAGTTTGCTTTTTATAGGATAATTATTATTTATTGTTATTAAAGCACCACTCATCCCATGGCGCTGTACATATAAAAAGGTCTATACTCTCCCAGGATCTGTTTATACTGTGAAGAGGGCCATCCTCTGAATTTAGAGGAAAGAAGGTTTCTACACAAACATAGAAGCGGATTCTTCACGGTAAGAGCAGTGAGACTATGGAACTCTCTGCCTGAGGAGGTGGTGATGGTGAATTCACAAAAAGGGTTCAAGAGGGGCCTGGATGTATTGCTGGAGTGTAATATTCTTACAGGTTACAGTTACTAGATTTCTAAAGAAGCGTTGTTGATCCAGGGAATTATTCCAAATGCCTGATTTAGAGTCAGGAAGGAATTTTTCCCCCTAAAATGAGGAAAATTGGCTTTTATCTCACAGGTTTTTGTTTTTTTTGCCTTCCTCTGGATCAACTTGCAGGATAACAAGCTGAACTGGATGGACAGATGTCTTTTTTCAGCCTTACAAACTATGTTACTATACATACTGTTAAAGTAAATATTAATTATTAATATTTAGAATTAAGAATAATAATAATAATAATAATAAATAGGCATAATCCTCTATTGTTGACTCTGCCTATTTATTAGCTTTGCCTGTTTCTCTACCCTTTCTTAAACTGTGTGCCCTGGACTATGGAGACAACATAAGATTCTATGTACTGTAAAACAAATACAAGTCTTACAGTCTATTCTTTACGACTATATATATATATATATATATATATATATATTATGTGGCAATGTGAATAACAAGGGGTGTTGTTATGTTGCACCAGGAATGTGTCACCAAGGGGCCTGGCCTTGGTGAAGTAAAGGCCCTAGTCTAGAGATGGGTGGCCACTAAGTTAGTTGGTGGTCACCAAGATAACTAGCTTAGCTGGCTCCAGTTAGTCCAGGGCGGGCTTTTACTGGGAACAGGCAATGTGCTGGGTGGGTGCCTGTTCCCCATGCTCCAGTCCGGGGTTTTTGACAACGCCCATGTCCAGGGATGCTATTTAATCCTCTTGTTGGACATGGGTGGGGTCCCACTCTGGAGAGAGTTGTTTGAGACACAGTTTGGCAGAGGCTCTGTGTGAGTGGTCTCGGCCAAGTTGGCTGAGGGGCCACGGGGCTAAGCGATAGCCTGGAATTGGGGGACACAGCGACGCCTGGAAGGGTCGCAGGGCCACAGTCAGGAGGACTGGTGAGCCTGAATTCCCCAACGGACATTGAACTGAGACTGTGTGTGAACAGTGCTCTGAACAGCCAGGAGGCTGTGGGACATTGGGCTGGAGAAAGCCGCATCAGTTCACAGGGTGTGAACTGTACCCACTAGGTGAGTGAGGGATTAAAATAATATGTTTAGTTAGAGCCTAGCCGGGCCAGTGTTTATTGTTTTGTACCTGTTGTTTTGTTTGAAAAGACTGTTAAATAAATGCACTGTTTGGACATGAAATCCGTTGTCCGGAAGGAAGTTGGTGTGAATGATCCCCGAGACCAGAGCGAACCCCCCACAATATATATATATATACACATATATATCCAAAAGACTATACAATAGTGTTGGTAGAGCACCCGAGCACAATAGAAGTCAATGGGAGAACCCGAGCATTAAACCAGGCACCCCCTGCTCTGAAGAGGGGAGGGTGTCGGGACTCTAGACTTCATATATAGCTATATCCATATATGGAGTCAGTTCTTGAGGACCCCCCAGTGTATTTAAACCAAATTTCTGAAAAGTTTCTGCTGGGATTTAAACTCCTAACCCTGTACATTAGAGGCAAGGACCTTATACTCTCAGCTATAAAGCTGAATGCTAAATTATGTCAGAAAAACCTCCTAGTAGTTTCTGATGCAGTGAGTATTCCTATTCATATTCAGCAGAAAACTTATTTTATATTTCTGTGCAGGTTAACATGTAGCTCTATAGTGTAGTGGTTAACATCCTTGCCTCTAATGTACAATGTTGGGAGTTCAAACCCCGGCAGAAACATTTCAGAAATAGAGATTAAATTTATATATTTTTAAGTAATTGTAAAAAATGTATGGCACAGAATAAATGTGTAATTACTAAAATATATATATATATATATAGAGAGAGAGAGAGAGAGAGAGAGAGAGAGAGATAAAATCATACTTCTGATATATATGAATGCATAATATGTGGGAAACTACTACTGATGTTTTTAGCCATAATATATTTACATATATTATAATATATTATATATTCAAAATATATAATAATATACGTAAATATATTATGGCTCAAAACCATATAAATGTTTCTGCCGGGATTTGAACTCCCAACTTTGTACATTAGAGGTAAGGACATTAACCACTACACTATATAGCTACATGTTAACCTGCATAGAAATATGAAATAAGTCTTCTGCTGAAAAGGAAAACTCACTACATCAGAAACACGACAATAAAATTTGAGGGAAGTGTTGTGTTAGGATGTATTATTTGCCTCCTCAAACCCAATCATTATGGGTAACAGTTCAGGATGGACTGAAGTATGATCCCGGTCTTAGGTACCTAGACATCACCCCTCGTGGCTGTGACCTCTTCCCTTCCTGTCACTAAACGTCTCCATCCACAGAATAAACCATCTTCGCTTTTCTTGACCCTTCCTCCTTTCTCGTGTCAGGATTAATGCTCTTTGCTATTTTCTCTGAAGTCTTTTCTTCTGCCAATCATAAGGTATCCACCTATCCCAAGTAAATTATTTTTTTTCTGTTGAGACTCCGGAATGGTTTCTCGCTTCCAGTTCATAGGTCAACCCACTTGGCACCTAAATCTTAGGGTACGGTATCGTGGGATGGCATCCTTTCAGCAGAGGCCTTCTTTCACCAGACGCTTCTCCTTTCTTTTTGATTAAAGTGTGGATAGTCGACGAGGTTCCTTCATGGATAGAAACGTGGATCTTTACCAAGGCAGTTCAGAATCTATGAGTGGAAGGTGATGTCATAGACTAGTACCTAAATTCTAACTACATTCAGTCCATCCCTTATGAACTCCACTATTCTTAGGGTTGAGTTGGCAAATATTTTAAGGAATGAGGGGGCCTGTCCCTAGAGTATCTTGTCCCCATTCACACAAAAAAAATTCCAGTTTTCACCCCTCCCCCACCCAACACTCTTAAATCCATAGAAAAATACCAAGAAACAATGTATGCACAATACTATAGGGTTTCAGGACTGCAATGGAGTTAGGTCCTGAGCATATTTCTCCGGTTAGCTTTGTGAAGTTCTGTATGGTTGTGGTGTAATTAGTCAGCAAGTCCCTTGACCCTCCGATAAATCAATCACCCATGTACGTGATGATAACCAGAACCAGAAGAACTATCACCGGATGCATTAAGAAGTTGAAAAATGATGTAGCCTTTGGACTGTAGCAAAATAGACTCTACCACCAGGAAACCTAGGAGTCTTTTTCTAAAGCGGTAGCAATCGCTGTTATCTTGGTCTTGTCATGTGTTAGTTGAATAGTGGCCCGATTCTCAGTCTCTAGAAGATTTTTAAGTATCCCATCTTCTTTACTGAAATCCAGCAAGAGAGGCTTGAGTTGAGGGGGATTTTTCGAAGTCTTAAGGGAGTGTCAGGGTGGATGTCGATTCTCTTCTCTGTGATCTGTGTTCTTCCCCATTGTTCCGCAATGTCTAAACCTAGGGCGGGACTAAGGGTGCAATATGCTCATGGGAGGAGTTTTCCTCTTTTGGTGCAGTTAGTTCCATAAATTGTATATGACATATTTTGCCCTTGGTACCAACACCAATATCCCTGTCCCATGTATTTCAGACGGGAGGAGGGTATTGGGTTGGCCTTCATCTCACAGGACCCCTCGGTGTTCCAACACTGGTGTCTAAGCACCCAATCCTGACTACCTTGACAGAGGATAGCATCCTCTTTCCTCCAACTTTCCTCTGTGTCAAACAGATAAGGATGGCCTCCCTCAAAGGTTAGAATGTCCGAGGGGATCTGTGAATAAAGTACCGTCCAGGTTTTCATAACAATTCTCATGTTAATGGGACTGTATCCCTTTCTAAGATTGCCAGATACAGGTGCCAAAGATGACGCGGTACAAGTAATATTTGGACATCCATGCCACTGAATTACCCGCCAGTTGGTGTGGTCAGCCGCAAAAGGGGATATCAGGGGACTTACCCATTGACGGAGGTTGAATGGGTAGTGGCTGTTGTAAAAGGATGATACAATATGTTTAGGGTTCTCGGAGAGTTCACTTTGGACCTGCGTACATGCC
Organism: Bufotes viridis; assembly: GCA_033119425.1. NCBI lineage: Eukaryota > Metazoa > Chordata > Amphibia > Anura > Bufonidae > Bufotes > Bufotes viridis. The sequence goes on from CM065592.1 coordinate 445,244,357, forward strand.
AGGGCAAGCTAAGCTCTGTCCTGCTCCTCCAAGACACCCACAACTAACCTTCTAAACTTTTCTCGCAGAAGATAGAGAGGTAGTGGCATTTATGTGCGAATGCTGTAAACCCTCTAAGACGTGGTTTACATCAAGCTGGGTTTTGAATCCTTCCTCGGCTTGTTGCGCAACATCACCAAGTTTACTTCTCAGGTCTTCCATATCCATAGTGTTCGAGGTGCCCACTCCCAATACACCTCTGCCTAGACCCATGGCAATCAGATCTCTTCTCCCCATGTATTTCATGTGTCGAGGATCGTCTTTTCTTACCTCTTGCTCTGCCTCTGCCCAACCTTTTATCATATCAATTTGGTTTTTAACAAACTCCTCACATCTGTGATCTCAATGGTCTACTGAAGTCATCCACAGAAATTCTCCAGGTGTATAGGACGAATTTTGTTCCCGTGATGATCTTCCATGGGGAGTCCTATGGTTATTAGAACGGCTCCTTCAATACATTGGGCATTGACCCACTTAAACTGAAAGAGGCAGGGCTCAGTTATATTCAATAATAACCGACATCCAATTTGTCATCAGAAATAATACTATGACCTACATATCTTCCTCTCTGTCTTTCTATTTCCACCCACCTATTTCCTAATAATGTTAAGGGAATTACCTCTTGACAACACAGGGTAATTATAACCTGATTTCTCCAATAAATTAAAAGGGTTGTCTGAGTTATTTTTTTGTTCTTTGTATGTTTCTAACTAGGCAAATGTTAGGACTTTACAATTCACTTACTTTATCTCCAGTTGCTGCTTTCTCAGATTTCACTGAGGGTCACAGGACCTGTGATGTCAGCTTCTCTCCCTGCTCCGATGATGTTTCGTGCAGAAGCCTGAGAGAGCAGATACTGTATGTGCCTGTACACGAGACGCCATTGTGCTGGCCACGCTCCCCTGTACTTCCGGTTGCTGCTTATTGCTCTCTCCCTGGATTCTTGAGGAAAAACATTAACCCCTTCAGCTGCACAGACTCAGGGCTGTAGGCTTTACTGAGTAGCTGCAGGCAGCGAGGAGACAAATGCTGGGCACAGGAGCTGAGAGAGGAGTTCTGCAGAGCATTGCACAAGAAATGGTAGGGGGAAGATCCTGTGTGTATCAGCAGTGTCATTGTACAGCTGGGACAAGTAGTCCTACAAATCAGGGGCGTAGCTAGAAATGACTGGGCCCCACAGCAAATTTTTGTATTGGGCCCCCCTACCCGCGCGTTTCGCTCCCCCTCTATAATGTGCCAGCCATATAGCCCCCCTATAATGTGCCAGTAGTCAGCCATATAGCCCCCCCAGCCCCCCTATAATGTGCCAGTAGCCAGCCATATAACCCCCCTATAATGTGCCAGTAGTCAGCCATATAAAACCCCCCCTATAATGTGCCAGTAGTCAGCCATATAAACCCACCCTATAATGTGCCAGTAGCCAGCCATATAGCACCAGATGCCCCCATAGTGCTCCTCTCCCCATAGTGCCCCCTATAATGTGCCAATATCAAGTGCCTCTGTCTTCCCCCATCCCAATATCATAGTGCCATCCTCTCCCCCTGCCCCCTAATGTGTGTGCCAATATGAAGTGCCTATCTCCCCCCCCCCCCATTTGCCAATATCATAGTGCCAATAGCCCCCTCCTCCCCTGTGGCAGTAAAGTAAAAGTCCAGTATTTTAAAAAAACAACAACACATATACTTACCTCCATGTTAGGCAAGCCTCATTTATCCTGTCTTTCAGAAAAGTTTGTGAGGGGAATCGAACCTGTGACCATTAGGATGAAAGGCAAGACACTTAACCACAAGGCTATATCAGCTGCATAGCCAGGTAGCTAAAAAAAAAAAATAAGACCTCTAGATGTGGAGAACTTTGATAGTGTATCTATACACATTACAGCTGCCCCAACACACCAAGCTCTGCTACATCCATATACAATGTGCTGGTGCAGCTGTAATGTGTATGGATACACTATCAAAGTTCTCCACATCTAGAGGTCTTATTTTTTATTTTTTATTTTTTTTTTAAGCTATCTGGCTATTCAGCTGATATAGCCTTGTGGATAAGTGTCTTGCCTTTGAACCTAATGGTCGCAGGTTCAATCCCCAGGGCAAGCTTTTCTGAAAGAAAGAAAATAAATAAGTGTTAAATAGACAAGGGCGAGAGGACACTGCGATTTACTGTGTAATTAGCGATCGGGAGAGGAGTGAGGACACGTGCTGATTACCCAGGGGAGGAGAGAAGTGAGGACAACATGTGCTTGCCGGGCCCCCTGTAAGCCCGGGCCACGAAGCAGCTGCTTCCCCTGCTTCCCCGGTAGTTACGCCCCTGCTACAAATCAAATACTACATGCATCTGAGTCTCCCAGCAGGCAGACATGTCACTCAGGGCAGCACTTGTATTCCCTCCCTTAGCAGAGCAGAGGAAGGGGCAGAGATTGTTGTTATTGCAGGTAAACAAAGGGCCAGAAGAGAACCAGGGAAATTAGGAAATATATATATTTTTTTGCCTAAAACTTGCTTAGCTTAGTTATATATTGCTGCCTATCAGATTTACAGTGCTACAGTATATATTAACTCAGACAACCCAGTTTATGGAAAACTTGGTCACTCACAGATCTGAGATATATTTGACCAGAAGGCTTCTCAATCAAGGTTATAGGACAAATACATTTTTCACAACATTCAACATTCATTGCACGATGGTAGACACTTTGATATGAGATGAGTGTTATTATTTGGGAAATGTGCCTGGATGTTATTTTTGGTTTTTTTACAGTTTTCTATCTATCGTTTTGTCTTCAGTCTAAACAATGACCTTAGACCACAACTAATTGAACTCCTTTATCCATTCAGGGTTTTATTTATTTAACCCTCATACATTCACACAAATCATTCAAGGAGTTTCATATGTATACACAAAACATATATTTTATGGCCAGGTGGGATGACTCAAAGAGTCGTGAGTAACAGTGCTCGCTGCACTATTATTCGGATAAAAATCAAAGCCGCTTTCCAAAATGCTACCCTCCAGGGACTGTAATGTTTGTCACACTCTGGAACCCCCAGAGCCACTAGTCTATATACAGTCCTCAGACAGTAATATCACTTACCCGAGGTGGCTACGACTGGTATTTATAAGAGACTGTCTTAACTCTTACTTTTGCAACATTTAGACATACAAAGGGATCTGCTACAGATGGAGCTGGATAGATTGGAGGTTTGGGCAGAGAAATGGTAGATGAGGTTTTACACTGACAAATGTAAAGTTATGCACATGGGAAGGAATAATAATAATAATGCAAGTCACCCGTACATACTAAATGGTAAAACACTCGGTAACACTGAAATGGAAAAGGACCTAGGAATTTTAATAAACAGCAAATTAAGCTGCAAAAACCAGTGTCAGGCAGCTACTGCCAAGGCCAATAAGATAATGGGTTGCATCAAAAGGGGCATAGATGCCCATGATGAGAACATAGTCCTACCACTTTACAAATCAATAGTCAGACCACACATGGAGTACTGTGTACAGTTCTGGGCTCTTTTAAACAAGGCAGACATAGCAGAGCTGGAGAGGGTTCAGAGGAGGGCAACGAAAGTAATAACTGGAATGGGGCAACTACAGTACCCTGAAAGATTATCAAAATTAGGGTTATTCACTTTAGAAAAAAGACGACTGAGGGGAGATCTAATAACTATGTATAAATATATCAGGGGTCAGTACAGAGATCTCTCCCATCATCTATTTATCCCCAGGACTGTGACTGTGACGAGGGGACATCCTCTGCGTCTGGAGAAAAGAAGGTTTGCACACAAACATAGAAAAGGATTCTTCACGGTAAGAGCAGTGAGACTGTGGAACTCTCTGACTGAGGAGGTGGTGATAGTGAGTACAATAAAGGAATTCAAGAGGGGGCTGGATGTATTTCTGGAGTGTAATAATATTACAGGTTATAGCTACTAGAGAGGGGTCTTTGAGGCGGGAAGGAATTTTTTCCCCTTAAGTGGGGAAAATTGGCTTCTGCCTCATAGGGTTTTTTTGCCTTCCTCTGGATCAACTTGTAGTAAACAGGCCGAACTGGATGGACAAATGTCTTTTTTCGGTCTTATATACTATGTTACTATGTAAAATAGACAACTTACATACATACAGTACAAACAAAATAAACAATATACATAAAGATACTTAGACAATAGTTAATTACATAAAAACAGTTGCATGTCCCTAAAGTCCCTACCTACCAGATACCTATCATCTTTTATATGCGCATGGAGTTATTTATTCCTGTAGCCTTCTCACACAGTACTAAGTACTCAGGACTTTACTCTTGAATTTCAGTCTTGTATTGATAACCACAGTGATAACTATATCTATATACCAACAGAAATAGTTAGTGTCTTACCTATATTCAGATGATATCGGATCCTTTATTCTCCATACTATATTCTTTGAATCTGTCACTCCCCCTCGTCCTTTCGCCTGCTGGCCTCTGTTTAACAGCAGTTCAGCCAGAGGTCTTTCCAAATCAGGGAGTCAGGAGACTCCCTGCCGTTGACAGTGTTCAGCTGCGAATGGACCAAGGTTTTAGGAGATATTGGATTCCGGCTCGAAGGACCAAGTTTGTTAAAATAATTCTCTTTACAAGGAAGGATCACAATGTCATCTAAATTTAAAGTTAAATGAGGTATTTTCTCTTTATACTTATATAAGAAGAGACAAACACACAGGCTGGAGGTGCAGCATATTGGCTCCTGTATATTGTCAGAGTTGAGTTTATGTAGACAATCTTAACCCCTTAAGGACTCGGGGTTTATTCATTTTTTCATTTTCGTTTTGCGCTCCCTGCCTTCCGAGAGCCATAACTTTTTTATTTTTACGTTCACATGGCCATATGAGAGCTTTTTATAGCTTTTTTTTGCGGGACAAGTTGTACTTTCCAACGCCACCATTTAATATTGCATACGATGTAGTGGGAAGCGGGAAAAAAATTCCAAATGGGGTGCAAAGAAATTGCAAAAAAAAAACAATTCCACCACAATTTTACGGGTTTTTAAATTACGACGTTTGATGTGTAATAAAACTGACCATTTAGTTTTATTCTACAGGTCAGTACGAATCCGGTGATACTCAATATGTATAGTTTTTCTTGCGTTTTGATAGTGAAAAAAAATTCTAAATTGGGATTTTTTTTTTTTGTCGCCATATTTTGACCCCTATAAATTTTTTGCAATTAAGTGTATAGCATTGTATGGGGGCTTATTTTTTGCGGGGCGATCTGAACTTATAGTTGATACCCATATGGGGTGTGTAGGACTTTTTGATCACTTTTTATTAAATTTTTTTGAGGAAATGAAGCGTCCAAAAAGGCGAATCGGCCATTTGGGCGCTTTTTCCCGTTTTTATGTTTACTGTATAGGGAATATATTTTTATATTTTTATACTACGGGCATTTTTACACATTGCGACACCCATGATGTGTATTTTTTAAAAAAAATTTATTATTTTATTTTAATTTTGGGGAAAGGGGGGTAATTTGAATTTTTTTTTTTTTTCTTTTACACTTTTATGTAGATCCCATAGGGACCTACCGTATTTTTCGCCCTATAAGACGCACCTTTTCCCCCCCAAAAGTGGGGGGGAAAAGGCAGTGCGTCTTATGGGGCGAATACTTTAGTTTGTATACCGCCGACCGCATGCTGCGCAGCGCTGTGGCAGGTGTATTAGCAGGCAGGGAGTAGGGAGGAGGGCCCGGCATCCAGCTTTGTAACTACAGCGGGCAGTCACTGTATTCTGCTACACCGGGCCCGCTCACTGTAGGAATCCTAACTACAGGCAATGCTAACAGTAGCCTTTTATGCAGCCTGTACTTACGATACTAACTTTCCGGCAGCCAGCAGGCAGGAGGCTGAGCTAGCGGGCGGGCGCTTACAATGTAACTCACTATGTCACGCGCTGGCTCCGCCCACTTTACGAATGAAGAAGGGAGAGCCGGCGCGTGACATAGTAAGTTACGTTTTCAGCGCCCGCCCGCCAGCTCAGCCTCCTGCCTGCTGCCTGCCGGAAAGTTAGTATCGTAAGTACAGGCTGCATAAAAGACTACTGTTACTTTATTCAGCATACAGCATTGCCTGCAGTTAGGATTCCTACAGTGAGCGGGCCTGGTGTAGCAGAATACAGTGACTGCACCGGGCCCGCTGTAATTACAGAGCTAGATGCCGGCCCCTCCTCCCTATTGGGGGTCATTCTATGGATAGCACTGTTATGGGGATTTGTGGATGGCACTGTTTAGGGGGTTTGTGGATGACATGACAATGTTATGGAAGATATGTGGATGACACATAGCGTAAAATGCTATTTATGTGTCATCAACAGATCCCCCATAACAGTGCCATCCACAGTCCCCAATAACAGTGCCATCCACAGACCCCAATAACAGTGCCATCCACAGACCCCCATAACAGTGCCATCCACAGACCCCCATAACAGTGCCATCCACAGTCCCCCATAACAGTGCCATCCACAGATCCCCCATAACAGTGTCATCCACAGATCCCCCATAACAGTGTCATCCACAGATCCCCCATAACAGTGTCATCCACAGATCCCCCATTACAGTGACATCCACAGATCCCCCCATAACAGTGACATCCACAGATCCCCCATAACAGTGACATCCACAGATCCCCCATTACAGTGACATCCACAGATCCCCCCATAACAGTGCCATCCACAGATTCCCCCATAACAGTGCCATCCACAGACCCCCATAACAATGCCATCCACAGACCTCCTATAACAGTGCCATCCCCAGATCCCACATAACACCATTAGGCACACCTTTTGGTTCAAAATGTTTTATTTAATACACTTGTATTGGAGTTTATGAGGATTTTACTACTTTCCTATGAAGCTCTATTGCTAACAAGGGCTGCATAGGAAATAGTAAGTAGTAACCTCGAATCATTCATTGAGTTCGAGGTTATTACATCCAGCCCTGCGATTCCCCCGATCACCACTAGGGGGAGCCGGAGAGCTGCCGAAAGTTTTACTTTCGGTTTTAGCACGCGCAGATGCCGTGGTCAGGATTGACCACGGCATTTGCGGGGTCAAATGATTGCGATCGGCATCGCTGCTGACCGCGATCATTAGCCGCGTCGGTCAGCTACAGGAAACAGCCGGACCCCCGCAGCGATCGTGCCCGCAGCGGGCAGGAGCGGGCGCCATGGTTAGGGACCGGACCCATGACGTACCCATACTACGTCATGGGTCCTTAAGGGGTTAAGGCATAGTGAAACTGGTTTGAACTAGTTTTAACAACATATTCACAGATTGAAAAACATATCGAAAAAGTTACAGACATTGGGGGCAATTTATCAAAAAGTGTCTGAGAACAAGATCTGTTCGTGCTGTCCACTGTTATGCTTGTCTCTAGTTTCAGGGTGGAAATGATCTATGTCTCTAGGGACTCTGACCTCTTTATTGCATAGACCAGGCCCCTGCACACACATCAAGTAAGTACATTACAGTATATTCTGGAAAACACTAATTTTAAATTTTCCCAACAGGTAGCTTTGAGGATATACCAGCCACATTACTCTGCCTAGTAACATCTTCAGGACTCAGAACTCCTTCTTTAGTACATAACACAGTGGTAGTGTTGGATTCCACTTGCTTGTAAGGGTGCAAGTGAGGATCCCAGGACATCCATCTTAAGAATTTGATAGGTGTTGGGTCTGAGTCTTCAAAATGTCTAAATTGCTTGAGGCAGAGGGCATGTAAGTCATGTTGTATGGCAGACACATTCTCCACTGGGGTATAATGTTAAATTACACCTTTGGCAAAACTCTCCCTCTGGAAACCATACAGATACCACTGTCCCGGTGTAAAGTTGAAGTTATCGTATGGTTCCAGGATTTTGCCTCCCCAACATTCTACCATTAAAAGATCGGTTTTACTAAATATGTTACCCATACCATAATTAGTTCCCAGATCCTCCCCCGAAGAGGCTGAGCCTGCAATCATCATGCTTACCACCAGTGTCACAAGCTGGAGATGTGCCCTGTTCACCCAACTCTAAGCAAACACACATTATTGAGTTGGAGAGGCTCGGATGGTCTTGGTATTGTTGATGTGGATCCAAAAAACTTCCTGTCACTTCAGAGATTTTTTCTTTGTCGTCATTGGCTTTTGTATCTTCCCATCGCGCCACCCATTACTTCAAGGACCTGATAGGATCCTTCCCAATTTGCATCCCAAGGACCATCCCGAGAGAAGATTTTCACCATTACCAAGTCTCCTACAGAGGGCATCGGTGTCTTCCCCTTGTTGAACCTGTTGGAGGAACATGTCTCTAGCAATGGCGTTCTTCACGGGTTCCGACACTAAAGGCTCATTATTCAGACAAAGGGGCCTTTTGCGTCCGGTCATGAGTTCGAATGGTGTGATACCGGTACTGGTTGCCTTGGTAGCTCTGATATCCATTAGCACAGCTGGAAGAGAGGTTACCCATGAGGAACCTTTCTCCAGCAGTGCTTTAGAAAGCCATGTGTTAATTGTCCGGTTTATCCATTCAACAATGTCTGCAGACTGAGGGTGGTAAGGCACATGAATCCTTTGCTTAATGTCCATGAGACCTCAAAGTGCTTTCATTACTTTTACTTGTAAAATGGGTTCCTCTGTCTGATTCTGGGGATACACCATCGTGACAGAACCTGTTCCCTAAGAACACTGGCAGTAGTTACAGCCGAATCGTTGACCATGGGGATGGCTTCTACCTATTTAGAGAAGACATCCACTACCACCAGTGCGTAATGACAGTTACGACTTCCTGCTGGTAAAGGTCTGCTGTAATCAATTTGGATTGCGGACCATGGCTGACACCCTTGGGTTAACCTGAGCATATACCAGGTACTGTTGGGTAACTTCCTCCACCATACTGGACATTCCTGGCCAATATAATTTGTCCTTTTGGAGAGACAGGAGTTTATCCTGGCCAAGGTGTCCAAAGAGTCGGTGGTTTAGTTACATCAGTTCTGCTTGCAGATGCTGCAGAATAATGGGAAAAGGAAGTTGCTGCGTACAGGTATCATAACACAGGATCCCTTGTCATATTGACCAGGGATGCTGTGGTGATGTGATATGTGTCATTAAAAAAGGATCTTTTGTTTGTTCCTCTTCAAATAACACAGGGCCATCTTTCAGGTTGGTTCGTCTTACTGCAATACGGTAACCTGGTAGCGGCTCAGTGCCTGGTTCCCGAAGGGTCCCAGACCCTGCCGCTAGTTTGACCAATTCATCCACCTTTTTGTTGCCTAGCGTCAAGGGCTCTTCCCCTTTCTGATGTGCAAGGATTTTAATGATGGCTGCTTCTGCCGGGTGTGCCAGGCCCCATTCCACAATACTTTCAGGACCGACACATGGGCCAGAGGTTTGTTCTGGCTGTTCATAAATCCTTTTCTTTTTTCATGTGTCCAGGTGCAGGGTGTATATAGTTCATTTTCCTGGGGGTTAAAGGAGAAGAGCTTCCTTGACAGCCTTCAATTCTGCCCGCCGTGTTGACATGTGACCTGGCAACCTGACGAGACTCTGGGTGCCTGTGGTCTCATCCAGCATGGCAAAACCCATCACATATGTCCCATCCATATAGAATCGAGAGACATCAACAAAGATGACCCTGTCTCCTGGATGTCTGTCGGTCCTGAACATTTGGGTCGCGTTAATTTGCGGTGGTTGTCCACAGTCATGTTCGGTTCCAGTCATGTTCAGTAACTGGGACAGAACATACTTGGCTTTGTGGTTGACTTTCAGATTCTACCCACTGAGATCCATAATCCACCTCCCGAATCTCTGTGGAGAGACTCCGGGAAGTGTATCACGGAGCAAGAGGGCCAAAGAAGAATGTGGTGTCTGCAAAGTGAGGGGCCTGAAGCCTACAATATGCTCCATGGTTTTGACGGCATAATGTATGGCTAACAGTAGTTTGGCACACTCATCGAACCCTTGTTCAACGGGCGAAAGTAGGCTGGAAAAGTATCCCAGTGGTCTTGTCTTATACCTTATTTGCTGTAGAAGGACCGCTGAGATAGACTCCATCCATGCGCCTGTATGGCCATTTCCCCTTCTGGATTAGGAGCGGCCAATACAGGGGCTGAGGAGAGGTGCCTTTTCAAGGTAGAAAAGGCCTCTCCCTGAGCATCAGACCAACTTTTGAGTGAGGGCTCTACTCCGAGGAGTTCATAGAGAGGTTTCGCTTTGGCATGAAATCCTGTAAAGTGCCAGGCCTAGGCAACTTTACCATGGCTTCCACTTGGGCTGCCATGATTCCTTTGGCTCCAAAAGAAATCTGGATCCCAAGAAAATCACTTCTGCCTTGTCCAAACTTGCTTTGTGGGGACTCAACTTGAGTCCAGCCTTGGCCAGGAGTCCCAACAGCTCTCTTAACAAAACCCAGTGTTCTTCCATGGTTTCTGTATGTAAGAGCAAGTCGTCTGCGTATTGCAGAAGACATCCTGGCCATGAAAACACGCTCAATACGTCTGCTAATGTCTGGTGAAAATATGTGGTACTGCTGTGGAACCCCTGGGGGAATACACAAAACATGTACTGTTTATTCCCCACTGTAAAGGCAAATTTGTACCTGCAGTTCTCTGTAAGTTCAATGGAAAAGAACCCATTGGCAACATCTATGGTTGAGAATACATGACTTTTGCCGCTTATTCTGGCCATAATGCTGCGAGTCTGTGTAATCACAGCAGCAGACATTGGGCTGTATTTATTAACCACATCCTGACCGCCTAACGCAGGGATGGCCGGGATGTTCCTCGTTGACGCGTCATCTCGCGAGAGGTGAGATTTCCTGTGAGCGCGCGCGTCGGGAGGAAGTTTAACTACAGCCTGCCAGCGCTGATCATGCGCTGGCAGGCTGTAGATGTTAAGGAAAAGGGCATCTGAAACGCATATCAGACGCCCCCCGCCGGCCCCATTCACACTGAATGGGTCCGCATCTATTCCGCAGAATTGCGGAATAGATGCGGACATTTTTGCGGACGTGTGAATGGGGCCTTACTTCGCAAGCACTCCTATGTCCTTTCCCCTCTTTTTTTTTTTGCACATTATTTGGCATAGATTTTTTCATCCACATTGATCGATGCGAATGAAGAAATCTGAGCCGTTCATTTTTTTTTTCAGCCCAGAGGCTGAACAGAAAAAAAAAAATCTCATTACCCGTATGCTCAATATAAGGAGAATAGCAGAAACTCCTAATGCTGGCCATACATGTAATGATTGCGGAGACCCTCAAATGCCAGGGCAGTACAAACACCTCACATGTGACCCCATTTAGGAAAGAAGACACCCCAAGGTATTCGCTGAGGGGCATGGAGAGTTCAAAGATTTTTTTTTTTGGCACAAGTAAGCGGAAATTGATTTTTTTTTTTTCTTACAGTCTCATATTCCACTAACTTGTGACAAAAAATAAAATTTTACATGAACTCACCATACCCCTCACAGAATACCTTGGGGTGTCTTCTTTCTAAAATGGGGTCACTTGTGGGGTATTTATACTGCCCTGGCATTTTAGGGGCCCCTAATGCGTGAGAAGTCGTTTGGAATCCAAATGTGTAAAAATGCCCTGTGAAATCCTAAAGGTACTCATTGGAATTTAGGCCCCTTTGCGCATCTTAGCTGCAAAAAAGTGTCACTCATGTGGTATCGCCGTACTCAGGAGAAGTAGAGCAATGTGTTTTGGGGTGTATTTTTACATATACCCATGCTGGGTGTGAGAAATATCTCTGTAAATGACAACTTTTAAAAAAAAAAATTTACAGATATTATTACTCTCCCGAAATACACCCAGGCTCCTCTTGAACCTATTTTTGTGACTTCACCATCACCACCTCCGCAGGCAGAGAGTTCCATAATCTCATTGCTCTTAATGTAAAGAATCCTCTTCTATGTTTGTGTCGAAACCTTTTTTCCTCTAGATTAAGAGGATGTCCCCTCATCCCAGTATAAATAGATCCTGGGAGATTATACACGTTTTTATATGTACAGCGCCATAGGATGAATGGTGCTTTAATAATAATAAATAATAATAATAATCCTATCAAAAACAAACTGCAGGCCCTTTAGCACCTCTATGGACATATCTGACTTATCAGTTCTCTATTATATCTGACCTCTCATCACAATTACACCACAGGACATTTATTTATTTCTATTTTGTTTATTAAACTTGAACACAAGATATACATTATATATGAAAACTAGAAATATAATGAACAATATAGAATGATCGCTCTTAATATATTATAAGTCAACATTGGGAGTCTCTCCAACCAAAAAAGGGAACATACATCATGGAAACCAAAATACTTTCCTTTATATAATCTGTTATGTGAATTAAATACAGGTAATTAGTTAATTTTAGAAAATATGATTTTTCTTATGAAGTAGTAGTGAAAAATCCATAAAATAAGGCACAATAATAGGCATTCAGGATCCTGGAAATTGTCCATTCCATGGTAGTAGCTTGTAACTTAGTAAATGAAATTCCAAGTTAGGCTAGTTTCCCCGCTGCATTGTGAAATCGACAGAGGATCAGACTACTGAGCTCACTGAATCCGGCATAGCCAGACATGGACGTGCACCACCGGATCCCCATTAATTATAATGGGATACAATGTGAATCTGGCTGTTTCCAGCATATTTGGAAGTGACAAATCAGAGTTAAAAAATCCCCTACTACACCTGTAATATTCTGATAGTAGGGTTCTCTAAATCTTCGGCTCTGTGGATCATATATAAATTTCCAGTAGCCACTGATAAATCACAAGTGGTTCTGACTCCAGCTGATAAGATGGTCGCTTGTTATGGCCCCGATGACACCACCTTTATCAGCAATAGACACATTGGTTAATAGTGTAGGTTCAGGTCACGGCTGCATATAGCATCTCCACTGGCTGCATTTCCTTTAGTCCAGACCTAAAAGGGTCACAAATTCTTCCTTTTCATTATTATGTGTGGAAGGGGCCATTTTTCCTAAGTTAATAAAACCCCATTGTTCATTGTGTCATTTTTAATATGAAATTATACAGATGGGAAATGTCCTGTACTCCTGACCAGTAAGACAACAGCTTTGCTTTAGTATTTTCATAACGATATGTGAATGAAGCCAAATGGGATGCCTCTTTGTTCTGCCCACCATTATGCATCAACCAGCTTTGATCACAGCAGACAGGGACTTAAGGGGCACCTGTCACGTTGAACATGGTTTCTGAGATTATAATGTAGTCATTTAAATTCCTGCTCATTGTGGGTTTTGACGTCAAGCAGGCGGTCCTATCAGTGATTGACTGCCTTCCCTCTATGACTGTGAATACAGAGATAGCTGTCAATCACGGATAGGTCCGCCTCCTTGAGATCAAAGCCCACAATGAGCAAGAATTTAATTGACTAAATTATAGGTTTAAATAAATCTTTTCCCATAAAACTATATATCTGCTCAGCTCCAGTATGGTGCCTGTAGCTTAAATTGCATTTTCATGGTGGCAGGTTCCCTTTAAACAGTGGTCGGTGATCTCTGTTGGTCAGGTAGGATGATGTCTGTGTATTATAGTGGAGGTCCTGCTCTTGGGGCACCATGGCAGAGCCTGTGCAATCATAATAGCACAATAGATTGGTCTAGGTCTTTTGAGTACTCCTGTCTGTAGTTTATTAATATGACAATGATCAAGGGGTTAAGTTATGCATCAGAAGTCATTCGGTAGAGGTCCTAAAATGAAGCTCCATATCTGTCACATGTCCTCCAATCTGAACATTACAATGGCCTCGTCTCTGATGTCTACTAAGATATACTTTTAGACTAAATGATTTCCCACATTTTGAACATGTAAATAGCTTCTCCCCTGTGTGAAGTATCTGATGCTGAATAAAACTAGATTTATTGGTAAAACATTTCCCACATTCTGAACATGAAAATGGCTTCTCCCCTTTGTGAATTGTTAGATGGCTTACAAGATATGATTTCTCAGTAAAACACTTCCCACATTCAGGACACATAAATGGCCTTTCCCCGGTATGAATTCTTTGATGTCTAACAAGACGTGATTTCAGACTAAAACACTTCCCACATTCAAGACATCGTTCCCCCTCTATGTGAGTTCTCCGATGGTGATATAAACTTGATTGACGTGTAAAACATTTTCCACATTCTGAACATAAAAATGGTTTCTCCCCTGTGTGGATTCTTAGATGGCTCGAAAGACGTGATTTCTGACTAAAACATCTTCCACATTCTGAACATGAAAATGGCTTCTCTCCTGTGTGAGTTCTCTGATGTGTAACAAGACATGATTTTTCACCGAAACATTTTCCACATTCTGAACATGAAAATGGCTTCTCTCCTGTGTGAGTTCTCTGATGTTGAACTAGAAAGAAGTTCCTGGTAAACGATTTTCCACATTCAGAGCATGAAAATGACCTTTTGTCTCTGTGATTTCTCTCATGCAAAGACAGATTACTATCCTTTAACTGTTTCTCACAAGGAAATATTTTCCCACGTTTCTGTTCAGCTTTTTTTCTGCCAATCAGTGATTGATTAGATGAAGGTTTCTTGTGAGCAACGGCATCGATGGACAGATCTCTACTGTGAAGGACTGAGGGTACGTTATGAGGTGTTGAATTATCTTGTGTGGTATTGTTATCTTCTGCTTCTTGACTGGAACATAAATGGTGATGTTCATGGGAGTTGTTCATCCTGACTTCACCTGGAAAATGAAACAAGATTTTCTTATTTTCCCAAAGTATTTTTTTTTATTAACAAAGCTTTATTGAAACAACAGCAAGCCAGGAAACAAAGTAACCCTGCTCTCCACCTCGCCAAACAGACCTATTACACCACACTAATCTCCTCACTGTACAACAACGCAGGAAAACTGACACTTTTTACTCCCTCCTCAGTCCTAAAGTGCAGGCGCCTATCACAGACCTCTGTGCTGAAGATCTGGGCACCTACTTCACAGAGAAAATAGAAACATTCCCCTCGCATCTCCTCAGGTTTACTGTCCACATTTGACCCAGTCACGGAAGAAGAAGTCTCCAGGCTCCTCTCTTCTCGTCTTACCACCTGCACTTATGACCCTATTCCCTCACACCTACTCCAGTCTCTCTCTCCGGCTTTCATCTCACAAAAATCTTCAACCTCTCTCTCTCTCTCTTCTGACATCTTCCCCTCCAATTTCAAACACTGTATCATTACTCCATTATTTAAAAAAAAAAAAACTTTCTCATCCTGCATAACTAACTACATACCATTCTCCAATCTTCCCTTCATCTCTAAACTTCCGGAGTGTCTGGTCTACGCTCGCCTCATCCACTATCTTTCTGCTCACTCTCTCCTTAATCCATTACAATCTGGTTTCCACACCCTTCATTCTACAGAAACTCCCCTTGCCAAGTGACAAATGGCCTTCTGACAGCAAAATGCAATGGGGACTACTCTCTGCAAATTCTCCTTGACCTCTCCGCAGCTTTTGACACTGTACACCACCAACTCCTACTCACCATGCCCCAATCTATCGGGCTAAAGGACACTACCCTCCTGGTTTTCTTCATATCTCTCTGACCGCTCTTTAAGCATATCATTCACTGGCTCTACTTCTTCTCCTCTCCCCCTTGCTGTTGGTGTTCCTGAGGGTTTAGTTCTAGTCCCTCTCCTCTTCTCTCTCTACACAGCCCCAATTGGACAGACCATTAGAAGATTTGGTTTTCAATACCATGTCTATGTTGATGACACACAACTATACAGTACATCCCCTGACATCACCCTGCTGTATTACAGAACACCAGTGACTGGCTTTCCATCGTTTGTAACATCATTTCCTCTGTCTATCTGAAACGGAATCTTTCAAAAACTGAACTTGTGTTCTCTCCATCTACTAACCTACCTAAACCTGATATCTCCCTCTCAGTGTGTGGCACCACCATCACACCTAGGCAGCATGCCCACTGTCTCATTGTTATGTTTGACACTGATCTTTTCTTCACCCCCTATATTCAATCTCTTGCTCACTTATGTCACCTGCACCTCAAAAACTTCTCTAGAATCCGTCCCTTTCTCACTATGGAAACAGCAAAAACTCTTATTGTTGCCCTGATTCAATCCCGCCTTCATTACTGTAACTGACTATTAATATGCCTCCCCCTCACCAAACTTTCCCCTATCCAATCTATCATAATGCAGCAGCCAGGGTCAACTAACTGTTACTCCGATGCCTCCACTCTGTGCCAGTCATTGCACTGGCTGTCCATATAGTATAGAATCCAATTTAAACTGCTTGTTCTCACCGACAAAGCTTTCTGCAGTGCTGCACCCCCTACATCTCTTCCCTCATTTCTGTCTACCACCCTTCATGTGCTCTCCACAATGCTGCACCCCCCTACATCTCTTCCCTCATCTCTGTCTATCACCCTTTCTGTGCTGCCCCCCACATCCCCTAATCGCTGTCTACCTTCTCCCGAGCTGTACCAGTTCTCTGGAATGTCCTACCCCAAGAAATTTGGTTAAATCACAATATACACAGTTTTAAGCACTCACATCCCCTGATCTAACTCCTCTCCATATATAGCCTATTTATCATCATTTCCTGAACCTGATCGTCCACCACACCCAGCCAGTCACTATAAATATCGGCTGGTGACTGGCTCATGCAGCTTTAGATCTACTTCCCTATTTTACCAAGATGGCTGTACCATTGCACAAAACAAGCACATTTACCTATTGTGTCACCCCCTTCTCCTCATAGATTGTAAGCTTTTGCGAGCAGGGCCCTCATTCCTCTTGTTCTAAATATTGACTTGTCTGTTGCCATGTTATTTATGACTGTTTGTACAATAAATCCCTGATTGTAAAGAGCTGTAGAACATGTTGGCGCTATATAAATAAAGGTTATTATTATTAAAGTAAATAGGGGGTGAAAGAAAACAGGCTAATGTACAATTTAAATAAGTAAATCACATGTTCTTGTATAACAGCAAAGAAAGATTATACACTCAACACTGAAATTGCAGCACCAAGAAGGACAAGCCTTAAGGTTATTAAAGAGGACCTTTCACCTAAAAAAAATATATCCAAAAGTTATATCACCTTATAGGGGTCAAACCCCTGATGTCTTCACCATTTTTCTTTTTTTAAAACGACCCCCCATTCGCCCGCCTTGCTCCCCAATATCTTCTGCGCCTCATATGCAAATGAGGCGTCTTGGTTATAGTAGGCGTTATCTCTAAAGTTAAGGTGGGCGTGTTCGGGCGTTCCTCCTCACTCCCTGGCTGCGAGCGCATCCAATAGCAGCGCTCGGCTCTTAGCCAGGGAGAAGGAGCTCAAGTTCTCGCGAGAACCGTGAGAACTTGAGCTTGCTGAGTCCCGGAACCCGCGCCATCTTGGTACACTCGCTACGCTCCTCTAATGCGCTGGGGAATCCAAGATGGCGCGGGTTCCGGGACTCGGCAAGCTCAAGTTCTCGCGGTTCTCGCGAGAACTTGAGCTCCTTCTCCCTGGCTAAGAGCCGAGTGCTGCTATTGGATGCGCTCGCAGCCAGGGAGTGAGGAGGAACGCCCGGACACGCCCACCATAACTTTGGAGATAACGCCTACTATAACCAAGACGCCTCATTTGCATATGAGGCGCAGAAGATATCGGGGAGCAAGGCAGGCAAATGGGGGGTCGTTTTAAAAAAAGAAAAATGGTGAAGACATCAGGGGTTTGACCCCTATAAGGTGATATAACTTTTGGATATATTTTTTTTAGGTGAAAGGTCCTCTTTAAAGTCGAGGAAGTAGTAGGACTCGCTATGATCTGCAGATGATAAAATGTTTAAGCAGCTAGCTTTAATCTGTGGCATGTGGGGAAACATAAAAGATTGAAAGTAAAAAAATGTAGCCACAATAAACCTTCAAAAATCAGATCAAGTTGTGTGTGATGATTGTGCAATGCCTCTTGTTAGTCAACGTGCCAGTTATCGCAACTTGTCTCAAGCTGAGCAGGAAAGACCTTGGTTTATCACTCCGGCAGATTGCGCCTAGCCCCAGATCTCAGCACTGTTCAACACTCCATTTCCTGGTAGTTTGGAGAACAATTTTGAATTGGAATGACAGCAAGAGGCGCACAGAGGGCAAACGAGTCCCGCTTTTGTCTCAGACACAATGATAGCTTTAGAATGTCTGGAGACCACATGGGCAATGCTATGAAGAGGCCATCACAAAGGAATGTCACATTGGTCCTAATCCCGGGATTATGGTATGTGGGGGGGGGGGGGGGTGAAATAATGCATGGAAGCTGGACCCCTCTAGTCTTAATTTCAGGTACACTAACAACTCAGCGTTATATTGATTTGGTTATGGAACCAGTGGTACAGCCATTTCTTCAAAGCTTCCCCGGAGACCTTTTGCAACAGGACATCCTCAGGCTACATATTGTTCCTGCTACTGTGAGCAGCCTGCGTTTCCTAAACATGCTACCATGATCTACAGCGTTTCATTCAGCACCTCTGGGACTTCGCTGGTTGGCAATTGAGAAGGCAGCTGCCGGCAGCATGTCTTGATGTGTCCAAGTCATTCAGTATGGCAGAACATTCCTCAGACAGCCAATAATAAACACACTGATAGCATGCTAAAGCATATAAGTGTGCACATTTCTGTGTGCGCAGCTCGAATAAATCAAGATGTTTATTTATCGATCTTGTAATTTTGATAATTCCACGACTTTTCCTTCTTCCTTCCTTGGTGTTGCAATTTCAACACTCAGAAGTGTAGAAAACATCTTCGTTTTCACAAGTTCTTTGCAGAAGTTCTCAGAATATAATTGTCACGGATGGTATGTGGGAGGAAAGACAATCAAAGGAGACCTGCAAAACAACAGCAGACTAGGCTCCAAACTAGGGAACAGGGACGTCACCACCTACCAATCCCTGATACTCTCCCTAACTGCTGACAGCATGTGCAAATCTGAATGGTAGAAATGCACATGCGCGGGAACTTAAGACTGCTGAAACACTGCACCAAACTCTCAGTTTAGGGAACAGGGAAAGAGGCAACCAGCTCCTTCTAAGCTAAAGGAGTTAGTGTCTCTCTGAGTCCTAGTCAGAACAAACACACCAGGAAAAGGGGAAAAAGGACTTAGCTTGAGAAGCAACTGGATCAGGAGAACCAACAAACAAGCAGAGCACTCCACAGAGGAAATATCAGCCGCAGGGTAACAAGTGGGAGGCGGAACATATATAGAGCCTCCTAACTTGATAATGAGCAGGATCTGCAAAGGGGTGGAAACCTGTCAGCAACAATGAAAACAAGAGAGATATGTCAGATAGACTCCTGATCCTCCGTCTATCTGAACTTCTCAGATCTCTCCCAGGGTCGGCGGTGACAATAATCCCTTGTAGAGATTGCGAAAGGAGTTTCTATCAAGACCAAAAAAAAGCTCCAAAGCTTCAACATATACCCACCAAAAATGTGTATAATAGATATCATAAATGGAGGCAAATTCAGCAAGAACATGTGCACACCACCTGTGTATACGCCTGATGTATGGCTCCATCATATATTATACAATAGCGTATGTCACCCAGATGCTTAATTAACTTTTCACATTAAAACTGGAGCAGGTATCAACCAATCTGATTCCAACTATGATCTTTCAGACACCCTTTGGAAAACTAAAGTATTGATTTGATTGGTTGTCATGGGGAAAAAAATTTATTTCCTTTTATCAAGTTTTGATACATCTCTTCTGCTTCCAATGCAGTTCTCTCTTTGTGCTTCACATATTACACGACTAGGTCTTTCTTCTTTCTTTTCTTTCCTACACCTATCCTTTTTCCCTTCTTAGCCTGTATACTCTGTAAGGGATCGTTGTCTCACAAGGGGTTGGCAATGACAGTCTTCTCAACAAATAGGGGGGTTTTAAAGTCCAAACCATGCTTTATTTGTCACACAGCACATCAAACTTCAAAGTTTGGCATCACTTGGCACAATGAAGTCGCAGCTTCACATCACAACGTGTTGCATCAATCCAAAGCAATAAATCCTTGCCCAGCTAGGCTCTCACTATACAGAGGTTTTCCCTAACTCACCTCTAGCTCAGTGTTCACACTGTGGTATTTGGCTTCACTCAGCTATGAGGTCAGACAGCTTACAAGCTGAGACCAATGCAACCCATGGGGGTCTCGGACCACCAGTCCTCCTGACGGTGACCATGCCATACCTTGGAGGGGATATGGTCCAGCAGTCCTCCCAACTCTGGCCGTGCGACACCTCTTTTCCTCATGCGTCGTTGGGTCCCACAAAACTCAGGATTTACTCCGCCTTGTGGCTCTCCAACCCTACTGGCTGGGACCACACGGAGCCTCTGCAGGATTCCTTTTCAATTCCCCTATTCCAAACACACTGAGGATTGCTTTATCCCTCAGTGATTACCGCAGCTGGCCTCACCTCAGGCCAGCTGAACACCAGTAGTGAACTAGGGGTGTGGACTGAGAGACTCCCACTACCAACCTGTTTCCCAGTCCAAAGAAATTCAGCCCATGAAATTTAAACAAAAGAACTATGTTTGCTGAAGCAAACGCATCTCTGGATTTCAGTAACCTCACCCAAATAAACCGGGTGAGATATACACCCCCACCACACCTCTACCGTGCGCTTCACCACACCCCCTAAAGGGGTTCTCTGCTTAAGCCGCTGTATGAAGAGAATGAAGCGCTCATGCGAGCTCGTGGTGAGCTTTGGGGATTCTTCGCATCAGACTATAAGATGCACATAGGTTTTGGAGGAGGAAGATCAGAAATCTTTTTTCATCAGACCTCAGATCAAACACCCATATCAGACCTCTGATCAAATCTGATATCACATTAAATCAGACCTCCCCCAACATAAGGAAAACTAACTAAATAGACTTACTTCTCCTGATGGAGTGCTGTACTCACCACTCTCTTGTCTTCTAGTGTCCCGCTCTGCACTGTGCCATGAGGTCACATAGCATCAGGTCATACTGCACGCGCTACATCCTGATGTTTTACGCAGTCAAGACAATCCAGCATGAGTCTGGAGAAGACCAGGAAATGTTGAGTACAGCCAGGGCTTACAGCACTATACTCGCTGCTCCCCACACCTCCTGCATACTAGTAATACTAGTAAATGCTTCCATAATGGTACAGTATTGGCTTTATAAGATGCATTAAAATGAAGTCTTGAGTGAAGCCAATTTGGATCTAGGATTCGAACCTTGCTTCACTCATTCTTAATAACTACCATCTTCATGCGGGGGGGGGGGGGGGTAGGCTCAGCAATCCTGAGAACAATCTCCACGGATTCCTTCAGGACCAGGATTTATATTTCTTCTTAGCTGGATCTTGTCACTCCAGATCTCCTTTGGTCTGCTCCGAACTCCAAAATGGTCCCCACCCCCCTCATTGCCCTCCTGGGCATCCTGCAACATTTGCTGTGATGCTGGCCTGTACTGCCTAAAGACTAGTCTGGTCAAAGTATGTTATACTTTAAGGGAGTTGCTATCAGGGTGGATTTGATTTAAATCACTAGTCAGTAAGGCTTGATTTAAATAATAGTTTTCTACATAAAGACTAATTCTTGCTGGTATAACCTATATTATGCAAGATTTTTAGAATAACAATTTTTCATATTAGTTTTTTTATCCCCACTTTAATAGGTCAATCGTTCATATTTGGACAACTTTTCGGATGCACTTAGGGAGGAGAAAAAATATTGTTTCTATTCTATTCACTGAACTTCTCTAAACTTAGCAGTGAAGGGGTTGATTCTGGATTCATAGGTTTGTAGAAGTTAGGATTAAGGTCTTTTTCTCAACTCGGTTCATGTTATATCATTTTTGCTGTGAATGGATTAATGGAATTTATTTACCAAAACAATTAACCTTTGGATGGTAATATATTTTCCTCAAAAAGCATTTTATATAAAAAACAAAAATCCAATTTAAATAAAAAAAATCTGATTTAAATAAAAAAAATCCAATTTTTTTTTAAAAAAATCATTGATTTATATCCACCCTGTTTGCTATGTTTTTGGTGTCAGCTTTAAGTATATCTTTGGTTTGTGTTGCTGCACAAAGTGTGGTTTCACCATTGTCACCGAACGTACGCCGGGGGATTGCCTGGAGTGGAGATTCAACTTTTTTACCTGGCAACCAGGGCTGTGGAGTCGGTAAGCCTCGGTCTCTGTGTTATCAGACTCCGACTCCTTCCTAAATGGCTAATTAGTAACAACATATTTGCTGTAGTAAAATATTAATATCAGGCTTTTTATCACCATCATATACACTTGGGATGTTTGGCTTTCAGGTGAAATTTATGGAAAACGTAAAAAGTTCACGCAACAGTGATATTATATCATGAAAGAAGAAGCATGCAATGGCGATTTAATCATCTCAATTTATTGAAACAAAAGCCAACACCAGTGCTGGGTATACAGCCACAAAAATGTCAGTATCTCAATAAATTGTCATGTGGCCTTGAGTATCAATTACAGCTTTAGAACGGCATCTCCTGCTGTTCACAAGTTGACTTACTGTCTGCTGAGGCATGGCATCCCACTCTTCTTGAAGGGCGGCCCCCAGGTCCTTGAGGTTCTGGGGAACAGAGTTACGAGCCTCTACAGAGTGACTCAGCTAACCCCATAGGTTTTGAATGGGATTAAGGTCTGGAGAAAGTGCAGGCCACTCGATTTGAGGTCACCCAGTCTCCATTAGCCATCTTGTAATGATGCGACCTCAAAGAGCTGACACATTGTGTTGTTCATGCAGGGGCAAAATGACTGGATAATTGATTTTATTCATGTAGTATGGTCTTGTCACTGTACCATTCACAAAGTGTAGGGCAGTTCTGTATTGACTAGACACACCTGCCCACACTAACACCACCAACACCAAAGGCTCGTCTGGTGACAGTGGCTGATGAACGTCTCTCTCTCTCCATCGTTGGCGGACATTATTTCTGCTCAGCGTGAATAGCACTGAGGCCCACTGGTCCCTCGTCCAGCGTAGATGCTCCTTGGCCCATGCAAGACAATAAAACCTGTGCCTGGTGCTGTGGTCAAGTACCCTTGCAGGTCGTCTAGCACGCAAAACATGCTGATGTAAATGGTTTCTAATGGTTTGATGTAACACTTGGGTGCCTCTCACCTCCCTTAAATGTGCCTGGAGTTGTGTGGCATTCATCATCTGGTTCCGCAGGACATTGTTTACAATGAAGCGGTCATCAGTGTGGGATGTGGCCAAAGGCTATCCACTTCTGTGCCTTTCTGTGACTCTTCCAATCGCCTTCTCTGATGCAACCTGCTGATGACACTATGTGACACCCTAGGCTCACTGGCCACTTCAGTCTGAGAACATCCTACTTGAAGCCTCGCAATGGCAAAGTATTGCTGATGAATTGTTAGGTGTCGTCTTGGTTTCATGATGTCAAAATGTGAACAGCATGATGAGGAGGACTGTTTAAATACCAATTCTAATTGAACCTGGAAATGTATTGGGCGATTCATGGATCAAACACCTGTTGTGAATTTTGCCGTTAAGCTCCTTGTTAGAGAACAGCAAGTTGTGCAAAAAGTACTGAAACATTGAACAGTTGGACGTGTGCATTCAGAAGTTTAGAGGAGGTCACATTAAGTTCACCTGTAAAGGTTAGAGGGCATTGTAGGTTCACTGAAATTTCACCCACAAGCCAAATATCCCGAACTTTTTGTAAGTAGTGTAAGTAATCAGACCATTTAGAGGATAAATCATATTTATTAGAATACCATTTCTGAAAAATAACCTTTCTAAACTCTTGTAAGTAAATATACAATAAACACTTATGCATTTAATAAGAAGTCTATGAATTTGTCCTCAGAAAAAGTATTGCCCCCATCAGATTATCTTTCATGGATGCCCTCAAATCTGATCTAATTATTTTGAGGACTAAGAACAACCTCTCTACACTAACTTGGGTTAGACTTGAAACATAGTAACAAAATCCAGCTCACCCAGGTGATCTGTGCACGGATAAATCCAAGGTAGATTCCAGTATCAAGGTAGCATGCAAGCACTCCAGCACAGGATAGGTAGATAAAAATCCAACTTTTATTCCAACTTTATGGACAATCACAAAAAGACATCCCTTCACCACTTCACGTTACCGGTTGACATGTTTCGAACCACACTGGCTCTTACTCATAACCTGAATTGAATGGGCCCAGAGCCTGCTAAAATATCCTCCCTCCTTTTCCTGCGCAGCTGAAGCAATTAAACACCTTCTCAGAAAATCAGAGGAGACGCACACGGGGGGGGGGGGCTATTTGTTTAATAGCTATATAAAGTTATGGATATTCACTCACCCTCCATTAGGTATGTTGAGGACGTCTGCATTCAACTGGCTCAGCCTGCATGCAGCCTTCTCTCCATCCTGGAGTTATTTTTATTAGGACTGTGTTCTCACTATGCGGTTTTTCTTGCTATATTGAAAACTGCAGCTTTATACACAGCTTTTAAAACACTGCATTAACTTATGACACTGAATGTCGGTAGGCACTATATCTTCTGTGTAACGTCATATTATTCTTTATATTAAGTGATGTTTTTTATAAATACTCTGGAGGTTTCTGTATGTAGCCCTAGAGTGTGCTTACCAACCCCCCCCCCTTCGTGCTTCTCCTCTGATTTTCTGAGAAGGTGTTTAATTGCTTCAGCTGTGCAGGAAAAGGAGGGAGGATATTTTAGCAGGCTCTGGGCCCATTCAATCCAGGTTATAAGTAAGAGCCAGTGTGGTTCGAAACATGTCAACCGGTAACGTGAAGTGGTGAAGGGATGTCTTTTTGTGATTGTCCATAAAGTTGGAATAAAAGTTGGATTTTTATCTACCTATCCTGTGCTGGAGTGCTTGCATACTACGTTGGGTTACCCTGGGTTCACACCTGAGCGTTTCTGAGACGCGCGTTTTCCACGCGTTTTTGGCAATAGTAAACGCGCGTTTTACGCGCGTTTGTGTGATTGACTGCAGTGTTGTCTAATGACCAAATATCCCTTTCTATATGAAGTTTGGCCAATCAGAGTGCATTATGCAAAAACTGTGCCTAGCACCTGGGGTTTGGCCTTTCCAGCATGTTGCAAATTTAAAAACGCGCGTTCATACGAGCATTTTCAGTGTCAAAAACGTGCAAAATACAAGCGTTGCACGTTCCCATCGAAGTCTATGGGCCAAAACGCACGACAAACGCCCCAAAAAAAGCTCAAGTACTTGTTTATGCGTCGGGCGTTTTTCAGCGCGTTCAAACGCGCTGTAAAACGCGAAAATGTGAACCAGTCCCATAGGGAAGCATTGGTTTGCATCGGTTATGCGTTTTACAGCGCGTTCGAACGCGCTGTAAAACGCGCAAGTGTGAACTGAGGGTTACACTTGGCTTGGGGCCATTACTAAGGACGTTATCTAAGTGGCTCAGCCATCGCCTGGTGAATACCTGGGTGCACACACTGGGCCTTTCAGAGCCAAAGAGAGAGTGTGTGCATGTGTCCTACAAGCAGAGAGAGGGGACTGGCTGGCAAGACGCAGGCTGCAAACTGTGTGCAGGGAGCTATTCCAGTGGCTGGTCCCACCGGGTGGAAGGGGAGAGCGGCCAGTGAGTCCGCGCCACTGCAGCCAACTGGGGAGCAGAGCAGGCCGCTGTAACAAGTAGAGTTTTAGCAAGGTCTCATCAAACAACATGTTTCAGGGCAAGTAGTGCCCCTTTGTCAGATTACAGGAGGCTACATGAAAAGCTACACACATCTCCAGTTGTTACTGACCGCAGCTTTCAGGACCCTTTCTTATTTCTAATTACCTTGTCTCTTAAGCGTTTTTCGTGATTTTCTGCGGACCCTTTGGTTTTCAATGGGTCCGTGGAAACCTCGGCAAATGCACCGTTTGTCCTCCGCGTCCGTGGTCCGTGATTCCAGTCCGTCAAAAAAATATAACCTGTCCTATTCTTGTCCGTGAAAAATGGTTCACGGACCCATTTAAGTCAATGTGTCCGTGAAAAATGCGGATGGCCATCTGTGTGTCATCCATGTTCCGTGTCCGTTTTTTTTGCGGATCCCTTGGCACTTGGGAAAAATTGTCAGCCTGTCTTTTGGTAAAATCTTTTGGGTCATGTCCGCTAAAAAAAAACGGAAGACACACGGAAACACAACGGAAGGCAAAAACGGACACGGATCACTGAACAACGGAACCCCTTTTTGCGGACAGCATAAAAAAACGGTCGTGTGCATGAGGCCTAATCCTGAGCATCAGTACAGGGAGGAGAAGACGCCAGGGTTTCTCAGTGGGCGTCTCCTTCTCCCTGACTGTGGTGAGGTCCAATCTAAGGGAGCGTGTCAAAGCCAGGGAGAAGGAGACGCCCACTGAGAAACCCTGGCATCTCCTCCTCCCTGTACTGATGCTCAGGATTAACATACTGGGAGCAAAAAACTGCAGGGGGGCACAAAAAAGAACAATGATGGCAGCATCAGCAGAGCGTACCCTGCAGGTAAAGGTATTTAATTATTTAATAAAAGAAAGGTCCTCTTTAACAAAACGGAGCGGCAGCTCAGGCAAGATGGCCGCTCCCATAATCATGCACAGAAAATAAATATACAATCAGATAAGAAATTGCTACTTGTCACCACAGATAATCACCGTTTCTGGGCAGCAGACCCCTGCTTATTATAGAGGACGATCTGCTGCCCAGAAATGATTTTTGGTGCCACCATAAGACACGATCATCCGATGAAGAAGTATTTCCTCATTCATCAGGTGATCGCCCGCGCCTTTACACAACAATTAATCGGAGATGAGAATGTCTACTAACACTGATCTTGGATACCTGGGCTGATAATCACTCCATATAAAAAGACCATTCCTATCAGTTATCTCATTAATAAAGAAATTTATAGTCGAACAAGATTTATGAAAGGCTCTCACCATTCACGGACGCTGATACGGGTTTTTCCATTCCACTTGTTGTTCCATCAGAACTTTCCTATCAGATTAAAGAAGAAGGAACCTAGTTCATCCCATTTCCAGGTACAGGAAAAAAACCTAAGGAGAAGGATCTCCTCCAGTGGTGATCAGAAAGGATCCACATTCAGCCAAGTATTTTACACAATTTAAGTACATGGAGCTGAGCTGCTGGGCTACCGAGCTGCACCAGGCCTTCTCAAACATTTGATCAGGTGGGATCCCAGGTGTTGGACCCCCACCAATCAAATGCTGATGCCCTATCCAGTGGAGAGCTCATCCGTTACAAATGGTCGGATAACCCCTTTAATAAAGTTGTTGCATCTGTGCTGTCCGTGCACCAGAAACTAAAATCTACACAAGCTCGGAGATGGAGTAGATTTCAGATATAATCTACAGTTTTCTGACATAAATTATTGTCGTGTGTTGGACTGTGGTGACTTTATTGAACACTGGTGATGGAAGCAAGAAATTAAAAATGTCGCTAGATGTTTGCACAAAATAACCTGTGTGGCAAATTTTACAACGGTTTTCAACCCAATAACTAGACGTCAAGCCTTTTTAAATGACCCCCAATGACTCTGAATTCATGTCAGTATTCTTCTCTAGATGCAGCTGACTGACATTGTGCTGTTAGTCTATGATTTACATTTCTACAGCACAAATTTAATTTATCCACGTTGAAGCTTAAGTGGATGTCCATACTTGAATACAATCTTTTATGAAACCTGAAATCATATGTTGCCAACAACAAGAAGAAATAGGGGACAGTATACTCCACTGCTGCTGGGGGAGGTCAGTAGAAAGCTCCATTACATCAGTCTATAGAGGATCTGTAGGAACCTCAGCTTCACCTACCTGATGATCCAGTGGGATATTTGGTTTCTCCTCTGGACAGTCCTGGGAATACTGAGGACTGGGACATCTCTCTGGTGGATTTCTCTGACTGGATCCATCTGTAGGAAAAACACACAGCGACTGAATACATTGTCTATATGTGATGATCAGATGATGGGGGATCTGACTCTCAGGACTGTTCTCTCCTCTACAGTCATGGAAGGTCTCCTCTTACCCGGTGATGTGAGGGGCTGGTGATTCTCCATCATGACGTCCTTGTACAGATCCTTGTGTTCTTCTAAATACTCCCACTCCTCCATGGAGAAATAGACAGCGACATCCTGACACCTTATAGGAACCTGACAACACAAGGACACAGTCATTACCAGACCCCTCCATTGGCGTTATTGTATAATGTCCCAGCATTCCCAGCAGCGCTCACCTCTCCGCTCAGCAGCTCAGTGATCCTGGTGGTAAGTTCTAGGATCTTCTGCTCATGTATCAGGGAATGAGGTGGAGGCTCGGTGATGGGGCTCTGGGTCCTGCTCCGTCCTCCTGACACACGGGGTGTCACACACTCACCAGACGACTTCTTCACTACTGTGTAATCCTGTGTACGGGGAGACGCCGATGACTACAGAGATTCTAAGAACCCTTCACCTTTCCAGACATTTCCCTGGTTTATTACTAGAGATAAGAGTGATGTCATGTGAGACTCTCACCTCTCCAGTTATCAAGGCAATGATCTCCAGGGTGAGGTCTAATATCCTCGCAGCCATGTGGTCTCTGTCCTTCTCCATCCTTGGTGGGTCCTTGATGGAAAGGACCATTGTCTATCATAAGAAGGGAGTCCTGTACACAGGGAACCTGAGGGAAACATGGAGGATTGTGAGGAAAATCACATTTGTAAGAACATCTCACATAAAGTAAAGTGTCACATCAATTATAGAGGTTGTCCGGGCTTTTTCTATTGATGACCTATTGCAGTGGCCAGGTTTGGGGTGGCCCCAACACTACACTACACATGTTGGTACAGTAAACCAGGGGGCTTCTTTACTGGAGGGATTCAGGTGTAAAACAATACAGGTGAGGCATTGGTCTGACTTCTCCAGTCTCCTCCCTTGCAGAAGAAGGGTTTGATGCTGAGGAAAGGCCTGAGCTAGCTGTCCCTCTCTCTTCAAAAGGCTGGTACCCTGGTCCAAGGCTCGTGATCCAGGGTCTGTGGCAGAGTATCCCCGTCTCAGCGTCTTCTTCTTCTGGTCACTCAGTAGTCTGGCAGAGTCTCCTCTTCCAAGCACTGTTCCCTTACTGCAGAACACTAGGGGCTCTTATTGCTCTCCTTATATACCGGTTTTAGCTAAAGTAGAGCCTTCTAGTGGGAGGGGTGGAGTGGAGAAGCTCAGCACAAACAGATACATTGTTTTAACTCCTGTCTGTCATAGACTTACATTAGAGCTTTAACGATACTCAAAGGCAACAACACAGCAGTTTTTCTAGACGAAAACAAGTTTCGAGACATAACATCAGAGCCAAAACCAGACATTCAAAAGGTCAGTCTGTCTGGTTTGGTGGTAAACAACTCTGGCTTTTTCCCTCCAAAACATGGTCTTCTTTAATCACTATGGCAGCTGTGGAAAATTACCAGCTTCTCATTCAAAGTCCTAACAGTCGCTCATATTCATAAACCCTATCCACAGAGAATAACCTCTCCATTTTTTTTTTTACCCCCAACAAAAATTAGAAGAAGGAATTCTGATGCCAGGGTAACCCTGCCCCAGTAGGCACCAGGCTCGCATGATATCATTTACATTGGCTCTACGTTACTTCAGATACCTGGGTACAGTCTACTATTAGAGACGGTAATTCTTTGGAATTACTTTGCCTGCCTCCAGACAAGTTTGTGTAGGTGTCCTCCACCAAGCCACATGTCTGGGATCTGTTCCAGAAAGGACATGGAGTATACTCTCCAGTATTTACTGTTCCAAAACCAAATGGCGTCTGATAATAGACCTAAGCTCCTTACAGGGGTAGGGTTGTTTCGGGTATCAAACATACGATACCCAATTGATACTTTTACGCCAGTATCGATTCAGTATCATCATGTTCACATTTTCGGTACTGGACTCGGTATGTCAACATGGCCGCTAGTGCCGCGCTCGGCAGACAGGAGGAGGAGGGATGGATGGAGGAAATCCCTCCCTCCTGTGACGCGCCGCTGTATGTCACCCATGAAGTGTGCGACCTCTGACGCTGCCCGCATCACTTCCACCGTGCCCCAATCAATGCGCTCCTATTAATGAAAGCAGGAGGATGGAGGGGACGTAATAAAGTCACACTGCGCCGGCTGAGTCACTGAGAGTTGAGCTCAGCGAATGGCGTCATCGAAGAATCCTCCTCCTCCTGAGACGTCCTAGTGTGCGCTGTGCAGCTCATGTCAGCACCAGCATAGAAGGTACCCGTCCCACACAACACATGACTGTAGTACAATGATAAGCCTGCCTCAAAATAAAGGCAGGAAAATCCATTTGTAACAGGCAGCCAGCAAGATTGGGGTTAATGTGACTCATTAACCCCAATCTTGCCCCTGCTATGTTTTAAACATGATGCAGGGAAACTTCCCCAACAGATATTATGCTGCTATGTATTTCAGGGGAGATATTGTGCCCACTGCCAGGAAAAAACGACATTTGTTTCCAGGATTGTGCAAACGGTTATTAATACCTGAGGGGGAAACAACTTCAGCCACTTGCGTCTTTTTCTTCAGCCTGCCAACTGTTGAAAAGCAGCTACACGGGTGCCATGCTGCCATCTAGTGGACTGTTTCATCATTACTACTAGAGTTGAGCGAACTTCTGTTTTAAGTTCGGCTTCCAAAGTTCGGGTTCGGGTTATCGAAGCATCCCGTTATGGATTCCGCTACCACGGACCATAACGGCATTTGGAATCCATAAGGGGATTCTTCAATGAACCCGAACCTTGGACAACACGGAGGACCTGGGGTGACGTCACCGTCATGTGATCAGTGCAGGGGGCGTGGCTCAGTACTAGATTGGATAAGAGGTCGTAGGCTACTGAGCCACACCCCCTGCACTGATCACATGACGGTGACGTCACCCCAGGTCCTCCGTGTTGTCCAAGGTTCGGGTTCATTGAAGAATCCCCTTATGGATTCCAAATTCCATTATGGTCCGTGGTAGCAGAATCCATAACGGGATGCTTCGATAACCCCAACCCGAACTTTGGAAGCCGAACTTAAAACAGAAGTTCGCTCAACTCTAGAGATGAGCGAACTTTAAAAAAAAGTTCGGCGTTCGGGTTGTGGTTATCGCCGCATCCCGTTATGGATTCCACTACCGCGGACCATCGCGGCATATGGAATCCATAAGGGGCGGCTTCCACCAACCCGAACTGTTGAACAGCCGAAGGACCTGGGGTGACGTCACCGTCATGTGATCAGTGCAGGGGGCGTGGCTCAGCACGGGATTTCATCCAGATGATTGCTCCCTAGACAAAACGAGCCGTTATAGCTAATGAAAGGTATTTGGGAATATCTTTATACTAAAGTAATATTTAAGTATTTTCATTTTCTTAATTCCCGGAGAACCCCTTTAAACAGATTCATCAAAAAATCTCCATAATCCACCACTTCTATTCTTCAGCAAGGAAACATCTTTGGCAAAAATAGATCTCTCCTCTGTTTGAGCCACTAGAAAAAGCTACACAGAGACGTGTCACAAAAGTACTATCCTTGGTGGCTTTATCCTCAGTAAGGAGGATTTCAGGACTGCAGCCTCCCTCCTGTAGAGAACCTTATCTGCAGGTTCGTCCAGCTTGTCTAGTTCTAAGTACCGTCCCTTCTTTTATTCCAAAGGTCAACTGAGTGGCGAATCTCAATCAGGAGGTTTTCTTGCCATCATCATTATTTCCAGAACCTCAAAACCGGCAAAACAAAGTGCTACGTTCCTTAGACATCAAGAGAGCAGTTCTTCTTCATCCTTCAGAAAAGAAGAATCCTTGTTTCTTCGATTATAAGGTCCCAGAACGGGTTTGAAAGCCAATGACGCTTCTTTAACAAGATGGATAAAGGCAGTCATCTCAGCATCCTACAGAGCCTCAGGTCGGGTGTGTCCTTCACAAATAAAGCCGCACTCCCCCGGATCTACTGCTGCTTCCTGGGCAGAGAGCGCCTCGCTGTCCCTGGATCAGCTGTCAAGCAGCCTCTTGGACTTCATCCAATACCTTCTCTAAACACTACAGGCTGGTGTTCCAAGATGCCACTCGGTGCTGCCTGAAGGACGAGAGGAACGTCGAAATTTTGCTTTCCTGAAAATATATGCTCCTCAAAGACGAAAAGCAGCACTAGATTTTCCCTCCCAATAATTTTTTTTTTTTTTGCGCATTAAACATGCATTTTTCTTGTCTCTGGGGGTAGCGGTGGGGGCTAGTATTGGCCCTTTTTGATTGATTAATGAATATTTATTTCTGCTGTCCTTATTAGAACCAGAGCGGCTAACCCTTCAGTGCGGCCTTTGGAGGAACAAATATTTTCAGTTAAGCAATATCCAGATGTTCTATCGCTAGTAGAGTTGAGCGAACTTGTATTTTAAGTTTGGCGTCCAAAGTTCGGGTTATCGAAGCATCCGGTTGTGGATTCCACTACCACCTCTTATCCAATCCAGTGCTGAGCCACGCCCCCTGCACTGATCACATGACGGTGACGTCACCCCAGGTCCTTAGGGTTGTCCAAGGTTCGGGTTCAATGAAGCAGCCCCTTATGGATTCCAAATGCCCTTATGGTCCGCGGTAGCGGAATCCGTAACCCGAACCCGAACTTTGGACGCCGAACTAAAAATAGAAGTTCGCTCATCTCTACTCAACACTAATTGCTAGGGCTCGTGATCAGTGTGCGGTAGGTGGGGGCTCGCCTCTATCAGGACCCCACTAATCCTGAGAATGAAGGGGCCGCAGAGCTGCTTTACTGCTGAATCTCCTCCACAGTTCCTGCTCATTAGAGCTCCGGCCTCCGCTGTGCAGGGAAAGTGAGGAGAGGACACAGCGCTGCAGCCCCTTCATCTAGAAGAGGTTGTCCCCACCGATCACACACTACCTCCATATCCTAGTGATATCACAGAACATTGTGTGATGGAAGACCCCTCTAATCCAGGAGAACAGCCCCTCTTACAGGGGTCTGGGGGGTCTCCTAATATTCCAGGGGGAGAGCAGACATGTCTGAGGAGAACTCCCCTCCTGACCTCCAGACTGTGTGAGCAGAGACTCTCTATGGCCGGTGCTGCCCCCTGCTGGCTGGACCTGCTATATATCACCTATAGAACCGCTCCATTCTAATAAACCCAGAACCAAGTCACACATCCCCCGACCAATAACTGACCTGCAGATCTCACCTCCTGGGGCTGCAGGACCTGCGATGATGTCACACTGGTCACATGACAGGAAGTGCTGAACAGTGAGCCCTCTACTGCTTTACTCCTCCCCTCATGTGACTGATCACATTACTAAGACATCATCAAAGGTCCTCATTTTAATATCGGTGAATTCTTATTGATTCCAGGACCTTTGATGATGTCATGGTCATGTGATCAGTCACATGAGGGGAGGAGTAAAGCATTGGAGGGTTTTTCACTGTGTAGCACTTCCTGTCATGTGACCAGTGTGACATCATCGCAGGTCCTGCAGCCCCAGGAGGTGAGATCTGCAGGTCAGTTATTGGTCGGGGGATGTGTGACTTGGTTCTGGCTTTATTAGAATGGAGCGGTTCTATAGGTGATATATAGCAGGTCCAGCCAGCAGGGGGCAGCACCGGCCATAGAGAGTCTCTGCTCACACAGTCTGGAGGTCAGGAGGGAGTTCTCCTCAGACATGTCTGCTCTCCCCTGAATATTAGGAGACCCCCCAGACCCCTGTAAGAGTGGCTGTTCTCCTGGATTAGAGGGGTCTTCCATCACACAATGTTCTGTGATATCACTAGGATATGGAGTCAGTGTGTGATCGGTGGGGACAACCTCTTCTAGATGAAGGGGCTGCAGCGCTGTGTCCTCTCCTCACTTTCCCTGCACAGCGGAGGCCGGAGCTCTAATGAGCAGGAACTGTGGAGGAGATTCAGCAGTAAAGCAGCTCTGCAGCCCCTTCATTCTCAGAATTAGTGGGGTCCTGATAGAGACGAGCCCCCACTTACCGCACATGTATTGTAATATATTATTCAAGTGATAAATGGAACTAAATAAAATGTTAAAGTATATCAGATAGTTTAGGAAAAATGACCCATTAAAAATGTTTTGTCTAAAAAAAAACTACGAAAAAATAAAATCTATAAAATAATATCACTGTGACCACAGCAGCCCAAGCTATAAAGCTATCGTGTCTCGTCCATATCCACGTTATGTTTTCTATATTTCTGTTCTGGCAAAGGACCAGAAAACGGAGAAAATGATGGTTTTCAGCCTCATTTGCTTGGATCAGTTATTTGGAGAATCAGTTTTGTTAGTTTTTTGTTAGTTATTTTTGATGGGAGAAAAAGTCTGCTGTGATTTTAAAAAAAAGAACCGAAACATGGCTGAATGCTGCTTTTTCCTTTAACACTGATGTCAATTAAAGGCGTTATCTGCAAGTTTTAAATATTTTTTTATGCCCCCACTTTCATGTGATTCAGTGATAATGTTGAAAATACTCCTACCGGGCCTGCGCTGCGCTCTGGTGTAATTCCTGGGTCATGTGCGATGTACACGGGTTGCACATGTGCGGTCAGGCAGCCTTGAGCACTCGCTGCTCACAGCACCCTAGGCTGCCTGACTGTACAGGCGCAATCCACATACATCGCGGGTGACAACCGTACATGATTCAGGGAGAGCACGAAGCACAGCGCCGGCCTAATAGGAGAGCACGGAGCACAGTGCGGGCCCTATAGGAGAGCACGAAGCACAGCGCCGGCCTAATAGGAGAGCACGGAGCACAGCGCCAGCCCGATAGGAGAGTACGGAGCACAGTACCGGCCCGATAGGAGAGCACAGAGCACAGCGCTGGCCTGATAAGAGAGTACGGAGCACAGCGCCAGCCTAATAGGAGAGCACGAAGCACAGCGCCAGCCCGATAGGAGAGTACGGAGCACAGTACCGGCCCGATAGGAGAGCAGAGAGCACAGCGCTGGCCTGATAAGAGAGCACGGAGCACAGCGCTGGCCCTATAGGAGAGCACGGAGCACAGTGCGGGCCCTATAGGAGAGCACGGAGCACAGTGCGGGGCCTATAGGAGAGCACGGAGCACAGTGCGGGCCCGATAGGAGATCACGGAGCACAGTGCGGGCCCAATAGGAGAGCACAGAGCACAGCGCTGGCCTGATAAGAGAGTACAGAGCACAGCGCTGGCCCTATAGGAGAGCACGGAGCACAGTGCGGGCCCGATAGGAGAGCACGGAGCACAGCGCTGGCCCGATAGGAGAGTACAGAGCACAGCGCCGGCCTGATAGGAGAGCATGGAGCACAGCTCTGGCCTGATAGGAGAGTACGGAGCACAGTACCGGCCCGATAGGAGAGCACAGCGCTGGCCCGATAGGAGAGCACGGAGCACAGCGCTGGCCCTATAGGAGAGCACGGAGCACAGCGCTGGCCCTATAGGAGAGCACGGAGCACAGTGCGGGCCCGATAGGAGAGCACGGAGCACAGTGCGGGCCCGATAGGAGAGCACAGAGCACAGCGCTGGCCTGATAAGAGAGTACGGAGCACAGCGCTGGCCCTATAGGAGAGCACGGAGCACAGTGCGGGCCCGATAGGAGAGCACGGAGCACAGTGCGGGCCCGATAGGAGAGTACGGAGCACAGCGCTGGCCCGATAGGAGAGTACAGAGCACAGCGCCGCCCTGATAGGAGAGCATGGAGCACAGCTCTGGCCCGATAGGAGAGTACGGAGCACAGCACCGGCCCGATAGGAGAGCACGGAGCACAGCACTGTCCCGATAGGAGAGCACGGAGCACAGTTCAGGCCCGATAGGAAAGCGCGGAGCACAGCACTGGCCCGATAGGAGAGTGTGGAGCACAGCACCGACCTGATAGAAGAGCACGGAGCACAGCACCGTCCCAATAGGAGAGTGCGGAGCACAACACTGGCCCGATAGGAGAGCATGGAGCACAGTGCTGGCCTGATAAGAGAGCACGGACTACATCGCTGGCCCAATAGGAGAGCACGGAGCACAGTGCGGGCCCGATAGGAGAGTACGGAGCACAGCATCGGCCCGATAGGAGAGTACGGAGCACAGCACCGGCCCGATAGGAGAGCACGGAGCACAGCACCGTCCCGATAGGAGAGTGCAGAGCACAGCACTGGCCCGATAGGAGAGCACGGAGCACAGTGCGGGCCAGATAGGAAAGCGCGGAGCACAGCACTGGCCCGATAGGAGAGCACGGAGCACAGCACCGGCCCGATAGGAGAGCATGGAGCACAGCACCGGCCCGATAGGAGAGTGCAGAGCACAGCACTGGCCCGATAGGAGAGCACGGAGCACAGTGCGGGCCCAATAGGAAAGCGCGGAGCACAGCACTGGCCCGATAGGAGAGTGCGGAGCACAGCACCGACCTGATAGAAGAGCACGGAGCACAGCACCGTCCCAGTAGAAGAGTGCGGAGCACAACACTGGCCCGATAGGAGAGCATGGAGCACAATGCTGGCCTGATAGGAGAGCACGGACTACATCGCTGGCCCAATAGGAGAGCACGAAGAACACCGCCGGCCCGATAGGAGAGCATGGAGAACAGCGCCGGCCTGATAGGAGAGCACGGAGCACAGCGCTGGCCCGATAGGAGAGCATGGAGCACAGCGCCGGCCTGATAGGAGAGCATGGAGCACAGCGCTCACATGAAGGGGGGACCATTAAAAAATATAAAACTGCGGACAACTTCTTTAATGATGAATATGGATGGAATCTGTTCTTCTTGTAACCGTCGTTTAGTGTGTTTAAACAAAACATAAAATGTAATGCCAGGATTGCTGCTTTTTGATCGTCTTTCCTCCGAAAATATGGAATTAACAGCAATAAAAGTGCCGCGTGTACCCCAGAATGGCGCCATGAATCTCACCCCCCAAAACTAGTCCTCAGACGGCTGTCTATGGAAAAGTCATGAGTCTCAGAATACGACGACTGAAAAACAAAGGTTTTTTTTCTTCAAAAAAGTGTTTTAACTGTTCAGAAATAACATATAAACATAGTGTGGCTGTAACTGTTCCGACCCATACAATAAGTTAAAGGGTTGTGTCGCTTCAGAAAATGGCATTTATCATGTAGAGGAAGGGAATACAAGGCACT
The DNA here is from genome assembly GCA_033119425.1 of Bufotes viridis. Lineage (NCBI taxonomy): Eukaryota > Metazoa > Chordata > Amphibia > Anura > Bufonidae > Bufotes > Bufotes viridis. The sequence goes on from CM065592.1 coordinate 445,281,553, forward strand.
TCCTAATGTATCGTGATTCTCCATATTGCCTCCTTTTCTGGCTGGACTCATTTTTCCATCACATTATACACTGCTCGTTTCCATGGTTACGACCACCCTGCAATCCATCAGTGGTGGTCGTGCTTCCACCCTACAGGAAAAAATGCTGGCCTGTGCGCACTGCCGAGGTCCACGCCACCAGAGAGGGGGTGCTTTTTTCTATAGTGTGCAAGAACGGCCACTAGTGGTGGATTGTAGGGTGGTCGTAACCATGGAAACGAGCCGTGTATTATGTGATGGAAAAATGAATCCAGCCAACAAAGGAGGCAATATGGAGAATCACAATACATTAGAAAGTGCCTTGTATTCCCTTTCTCTACATGATAAGAGTAGAGAAGTGACACGACCCCTTTAAAATATATAAATTACAGAATTGCTAAAAGCTACTTACATCTACAGAGGATGCAGCAGGTTTCTTCCAGCCGTTATTCGGCATCTCCGCTGGACGCCATAGTCAAAGGCGTCGGACAGGTTGCCGGCAGCATACGGCTGCGCCCAGCTCGGACGGATCCGACAGGCAGTTCCCAGCCGGATCAGTCTGCCCGATACTGTCAGTGTGAAACAGGCCTTAACTGTTCTGTGTAGGAGCAGCCTGGTGGGAACTGCATCAAGAGACCAAATAAGAATGGAGGCATCTATATCTGAAAACTCTGCCATTAAAAATCAGACTTCTGCAAAAAACAGGCGACATCCACAAAAACGAAAAGGACGTTCTGGCGTTTGCCAAGTGAGGATGAAAAAAATTACCAGGTGAAAGCCCAAAATGGTCAGATCGTTAAGGGGTTAATCAGACCCCCCAGGTTATTTCCCCCGTAGATGACTATTTACAGTGCTGGTAATCTGCGGTTATATAATACAGGTGTGTAGAGCGCTATAGTGTAAGGATCCGTATACCTGTGTGTCCAGAGAAGTGGAATACGGCTGATTGTTTGGAGATCTTCTTCTTCCAGTTGTGATTTTGCTCTCGACCATTCTTGTTTCCCTCAGGTTTCTTAGGTTCAGGACTCTTCTTCTAAAGACAATGGTCCTTTCCATCAAGGACCCACCAAGGATGGAGAAGGACAGAGACCACATGGCTGCGAGGATATTAGACCTCACCCTGGAGATCATCTCCTTGATAACTGGAGAGGTGAGAGTCTCACATGACATCACTCTTATCTCTAGTAATAAACCAGGGAAATGTCTGGAAAGGTGAAGGATTCTTAGAATCTCTGTAGTGATCGGCGTCTCCCCGTACACAGGATTACACAGTAGTGAAGAAGTCGTCTGGTGAGTGTGTGACGCCCCGTGTGTCAGGAGGATGGAGCAGGACCCAGAGCCCCATCACCGAGCCTCCACCTCATTCCCTGATACATGAGCAGAAGATCCTAGAACTTACCACCAGGATCACTGAGCTGCTGAGCGGAGAGGTGAGCGCTGCTGGGAATGCTGGGACATTATACAATAACGCCAAGGGAGGGGTCTGGTAATGACTGTGTCCTTGTGTTGTCAGGTTCCTATAAGGTGTCAGGATGTCGCTGTCTATTTCTCCATGGAGGAGTGGGAGTATTTAGAAGAACACAAGGATCTGTACAAGGACGTCATGATGGAGAATCACCAGCCCCTCACATCACCGGGTAAGAGGAGACCTTCCATGACTGTAGAGGAGAGAACAGTCCTGAGAGTCAGATCCCCCATCATCTGATCATCACATATAGACAATGTATTCAGTCACTGTGTGTATTTCCTACAGATGGATCCAGTCAGCGAAATCCACCAGAGAGATGTGGGCATGCTCTGTGAGTTGTGCAGAGATCACTCTGCAGGGAGGGGGAGGTGATGAGCTGTCACCATCACATGACAACACAACAAAAAATTCAGTAGTTTCAGCTTTAGGAATTGCGCTGCTATAGGCACAACATTATCGTATGCAACAAAAGTCCTTTCCGAGTAAGGCCTCATGCACACGACCGTTGGTGTTTTGCGGTCCGCAAACCACGGATCCGCAAAACACGGAACGCGGCCCATTGTAGAAATGCCTATTCTTGTCCACAAAACGGACAAGAATAGGACATGCTCTAATTTTTTTGCGGGGGCACAGAACAGAGTAACGGATGCGGAGAGCACACGCAGTGCTGTCCGCATCTTTTGCGGCCCCATTGAAGTGAATGGGTCCGCTCCCGAGCCGCAAAATATGCGGCTCGGACGCGGACCACAACAACGGTCGTGTGCATGAGGCCTTAGAGTGAGAGTGCTGCTGTTGTCCTCTCAGACAGGTGCCCACATCCGGGGAGGTCAGTAGTGCAGGATTTAAGCATTATTGCCTAATTAAAATGAGGTGCGAGAAAGAATTGATATGGTCTCCCTCTATGCCACTGGCATCACTGCTCTTACCATATGCAGTCCAGCTGTCTGGAGTCATCGAGACATTGAAGTCAAGCATGCCCCATCCAAATCTCACCCCATCGCAGCCCTCCCATGATCTCACACGTGTGTCGCTGTGTCCTATTGTCAGTGTGTGCGCAGTGAAGCAGGCTGTACTTGCCCAGTCTACAGTGCATGTGCAGTACACCCCTGAAGCCATGGCAAGTACCTCCTGCTTCTCTGGGCAAGCAGCAAGAATAGGGCCCAATGGCGCTTGAGATCTCCAGGGTCCACTGATGACGTTCCCCGTTATGTTGGGACGTCTGTTAACACTGATAGAGCAGGATTTGGGCGCGAAGAGCTTGGCTTCATATCTCAACTTCTCCACCTTCTTGACTCAGGCCACTCATCTGCGCACAGCACGAGCAGTGATTACAGAGGATTTCTAGCAAAATGGAGTATTTGCTGGGCAATTATGGAAACCACCAGGCAGAATGGTCAGGTACTACTGGTGGTACTCCAGCTGTTGGGTGCTTTAAACATCAACAATACTACATGCAATATTTACCGTCCTATGTCTGTTTCTGGGTATTTATTTTGGGGTTGGGGCAAAATGATTTTGGCTTGGGAGTTAGATTGTTGGGATCCAGGTCTGGTATGGGGTCCGTATTTCTTTAGGAGTCTGGTGTTATTTAGGGGGTCTGATCCTTACCTATGTGGTTGACGTGAAGTACAAGTGATGCCATTGTTTCTGTTTTTTTGACCCCGTAGATTTTCTTCCTGGGGGCAACACATCCCAGCAGAGCGGCAGACAGTCGGTAGAGCTGGAAGAGGAAAAGAGCGCAGTAGTATTGTTAGCAGCGCAGGGAAAGACAGAACCCGATAATAGTGAGTATGGCAGCAGGAAACTCTGGGATACCAGCCACCCCACCCCCTCCAAGTAAAATTTCTGGGTGCTTCTTGCTAATTGTAAAGGGTTAAACTAGTGACGAACCCGGTTCGTTCATCTTCATAACTCTCTCGATCCCTATCTCCGTACATGCTTAAAATATATTGCCTTCAATGATGCTCTTTCAATATTGCAGCCGTTAACGGGAGACTTCGATAGTCTTGTGCATGCGCCGTTACTGTAAGTATCGGCACATGCATTAATGTATAACGTTACAATTCCGACCCAGGTTTGTTAATCATCTGGTACGCAACATGAACTCAGGTTCGGATTCGTAATGTAATACATTAATTCATGCGCCGCTGCTTACAGTCATGCGCCGCTGCTTACAGTCTCACAGTAGCAGCGGCCATATTGAAAGGGCCTCCTTGGAAGCAATACATTTTAAGCCATGTGCTGAGCTAGGGATCAACATGATTATCAGTTGTGTTCCTCTAAGCAGGACGAACCCGGTTCGCTCATCACTAGGTTAAACTGTTAGAGGTTGTCATGTTCATTTCGGGGCCAGCAGGTCTCAGTAGTCAGCACTGCCGACATGCAGTTGTCAGGGTAACCAAGCTGGGTCTCCCTGTGGAGAAGCACTGGCCAGTAAGTGGCTGTGCTGGCACATCCGGCGCGCTGATGTCATCAGTCATGTGATACCGAAATTAAATCGCATATTATTCGCGATAAATAGAATAATGACGAATATTCGATTTTGATGAATATATGACGAATGTTCAATCGAATATTCGTGAAATCGAATATGGCACCTCCCGCTCATCACTATTCCTAGACTGGAGATCAGTATGGGCAGCCAGCGAGATCATATTACCCAGGGTTGCTGGGTAATCCCAACCTGCCAATTCATCCCTCTCAGCTCCTCCGAAAAGGCAGCTACCATGGCCTTGTTGTTCTAGGACCGCTCCAAGAGTACAAAATTGTGTATTGTACTGTCCCACCGTAAAATTGCCCTGCGAAGATGAAGCACCCGAAGCTGAATGTCTGGGTTCCTCTGACGGTCCTCCTCTGGCAGTGTGATTCTCTTCAGCTGTATGGGCTCCTGGGCTACAATCAAAGAAGGAGAAAGCAAGGGCTTCTGAAACATGGGTACCAATGTAGAGTTTTTCTTCCATGCTGTCTCCCTGAGACGCTTCCTAAACTGACCTTGCGGAAAGTAGACAGAAAGTCTTGTAAATTATAGGTCAAGGGGGCATCTCGTTCCAGGCTAAACCTTCACTGGACAAGGTGGTGTGTACATGTTCTTGCTGAATTTGCTTCCCATGATATATATTATATACATTTTGGGGGGAGTATCTCTTGAATTTTTGGAGCTTTTGTTGTCTTACATTGGGATGTATTATACTGTATGGTCTGGATTGAAACACTTGTTGCCATCTCTACAAATGTTTATATTCTTGGACCTTTGTAGAAAAAAATGAAATGTTATAGGCAAATAATTATTTGCCGCATTTCTTTGAGAGGAGGCGGTGCATACCGCTAATAAGCCGCGGCCTCCTCAGCACCTTACCAACGAGTCGTTTCTGCCCCACCCTCCCAAACCCCCTTTATTCTAACAGAAGTCTCGGCATACCCCTACCGCTTAAGGAGAAGTAGGTAGGTAGGCATTCTACCCATAGCCGACCCCAATAAAAGTGATATTTTCTGTGATTTGTTATATAAGTACATGTAATTTACTTACTGAAATTATACATAAACAGTTTTCTTACCTGTTTTATTTACTTTCTTTACTGTTTTTTTTTTTTTTTTTTTTTCCAATCTCCAGACTCCTATGGACATCTCCCTTTATCTTCCTATCATGAGGCAGAAGATAACAATACCACACAAGTTAATTTAATAACTCCTAATGTACCCTCAGTCCTTCACAGCAGAGATCTTTTCACCAATACCACTGGTCACAAGAAACCTTCATCCAGTCAACCATTAATTGGAAAAACAAGAGTTAAGCAGAAATGTGGGAAAACATTTACATGTGAAAAACAGCTAAAAAAGAAATCTTATCTTTTTTTGCATGAGAGAAATCATAGAGACAAAAGGTCATTTTCATGCTCTGAATGTGGAAAATCTTTCACCAGGAAATTTATTCTAGTTGCACATCTGAGAATTCACACAGGGGAGAAGCCGTATTCATGCTCAGAATGTGGCAAATGTTTTAGCCAGAAGTCCTATCTTGCAACCCATCGGAGAATCCACTTAGGGGAAAAGCCATTTTCATGTTCAGAATGTGGGAAATGTTTTATTCAAAAATCGGATTGTGATAAACATCAGAGAACTCACACAGGGGAGAAACCATTTTTATGCCCTGAATGTGGTAAATGTTTTAGTCGGAAATCATATCTTGTGAAACATCTGAGAATTCACACAGGAGAGAAGCCGTTTTCATGCTCAGAATGTGGGGAATGTTTTACTCTAAAAGCAGGTCTTATTATACATCAAAGAAATCACACAGGGGAGAAGCCATATTCGTGTTCAGAATGTGGGAAATGTTTTAGTCAGAAATCATGTCTTGATAGACATCAGAGAACTCACACAGGAGAGAAGCCATTTTTATGTTCAGAATGTGGGAAATGTTTTACTCGTAAGTCCAGCTTTATTGTCCATCAGAGAGCTCACGCAGGGGATAAACCATTTTCATGTCTTGAATGTGGGAAGTATTTTGTCATGAAATCAATGCTTGTGGAACATCTAAGAAGTCACACAAGGGAGAGGCCATTTTCATGCTCTGAATGTGGGAAAAGTTTTATTCATAAATCAAATCTTGTGGAACATTTAGGAATTCACACAGGAGAGAACCCATTTTCATGCTCAGAATGTGGAAAATGTTTCAGGTGGAAATCATGTCTTGTTAGACATCAGAAAACTCACACAGGGGAGAAGCCATTTTCATGTTCAGAATGTGGGAAAAGTTTTATTGAAAAATCACATCTTGTGCAACATTTAAGAATTCACACCGGAGAGAAGCCGTTTTCATGTTCAGAATGTGGGAAATGTTTTAGCTACAAATCAGGTCTCGCTAAACATCAGAGAACTCACAAAGTGGAGAAGCCATTTTCATGTCTTGAATGCGGGAAGTGTTTTCGTATGAAATCAATGCTTGTAGAACATCTAAGAATTCACACAGGGGAGAGGCCGTATTCATGTTCAGAATGTGGGAAAAGATTTATTCATAAATCAAATCTTATAGAACATTTAAGAATTCACACAGGAAAGAAGACCTTTTCATGTTCAGATTGTGGGAAATGTTTTACCCATCAGTCAAGTTTTATTCGGCATCAGAGAATTCACTCACAGCAGAAGTCAGTTTAATGTTTAGAGTGTAAGAAAAGTGACAGATGTGGAGCTTCATTGCAGGACCTGCTGCCTAATCATGCTTGGCGTATAACTTAACCCCGTGAGGATCGATGTCATATTAGTAGGGTAGAGACAGGAGTACTCTAAAGACCTGGCCTAAAAAATTGTAACGTTCTGATCTCGTGGGCTCTACTGTTATTTCCACAAGAGTAGGACTACAGCTGTAATACACGGCCACAGCTTGAACAACGGAGATCACCAAATCGCTGTTTAACTCCCTGTCTGCTGTGATGAAGCTGAGGTGATTGAACTAGAAAGAAGTAAAGAGCACAGACATAGGGTGATACCCAAGAATTTGACACAATATTGTATCCCTCACCTGTTAGTGTTGTGAGTAGTCACAACAACCAGAAGGCATATAGGTGGGAGGTTTACCAGCTGGACGCAGTCATCCACGTCAGGACGGAAAAGTTGGAAAGGAGATGGAATACAGGAGATAAAAATAGACCTTCGTCTACCGCTTTCTCTACAGATGATCCAAGTTTATTCAAAATAAAATCCATACATAAGATAAAACGATAAAATCACGGCAAGATAACTTGTTTCGGCATGACTCTGGATCAACTTGTAGGAAAAAGGCCGAACTGGATGGACAAATGTCTTTTTTCGGTCTTATATAACTATGTTACTATGACGCCCCTTTTTCAGATCTAAGACATATAGGTGAATATGGATGCATGGTATATAGTTACAAAACTCAAAAACTGGGGCCAAGTCTGCCCACAAGGGACAGAGCTTCAGAATGCTGTGTTGTATTGTGATCATATAATATACTCAAATAAAAATGCATTTAATCTCTCTATTTAAGTCAGACATATACGTAATAGAGAACAGCAAAATGCAGATGAAATGACCACATTTATTAGTGCTGATAGCTGGTAGAAGATAGATGCTTAGAAGTTCTGATAGCTGGAGCGTAGGAAAAAAGCGTTGCCAAGGTGTCCAGGATGCTTTCCTGTGTGCGCTTGCGCTATCATAACCTGTGAGAAATAAACTTGTTGTCTGTGAGACGCAATACGCTGTGGTTTGTGCGCCAATATTTATCAGAAAAGGAGTGCAGTTCCCATAGCTTTTCTAGATGTGTTAGAGTTCAGGAGAACTCTTATAAATTGATCACACAATGGTATCGAGCTCCCAGCATTTTACACAAAATAGATCCTTCCATATCTCCGTGTTGTTGGAGATGCCATAATAATTTAGGCACAAATTACCATATATGGTGGACATGCCCATTACTCGCTCCATTCTGGAGTTCTGTATCAACAGACGTTCAGTCTATCTGTTCCACTAACACCCCTCTTACTCCTACTCTAGTTCTCCTGAACCTACCGTCCCCAGACTATCCCCTGACAAAATACTCCCTAATACCACATCTTATAGCTGCAGCCAAAGTACTGATACCTTGCTATTGGCTCTCCACAACTATCTCGACCAGAGGGGAATGGATAGACAAATTATGTGAAATATACAGATTTGAGGAATTATCTAGCTGGGAATCCTTATCCCATGATAAGTTCCTTAAAATGTGGGCTCCTTGGCAGGCCTGGTATAACGTTGTGGGGATATCTGCACATTCTCCTTGACTCAACTATTACACCCGTGCCAATAAGTACACGCCACACATATAATCATTCACTCTGTGAGTCCTCTGATAGCTTCTATGGGTCTCTCCTAGACCATTGGTCATTCCCAGTAACCTTGATTACTCTACTTGCCTTTATGCTGGACCCAATAGTTATGTCTGTTTTCATTACCCTGTCACTGATCTGATCTAATGCCAGTCTAAAGCTGATTGCGATCCACGTTTAATCTGTTCCTAATTGTTGTAACTGTATTTGAACAAATTTGCTGTTAACCCAAGTAGTACAGTTATCTGCTCTATTGTCAACGCCAACTTGGCAACAATTGTACAACTGTACCATGTCTTTCCAATGATAAATAAAGATTTGAAAGAAAGAAAAGGAGTGCAGTGAGCAGGGTTGGCTTTAGACAGTATGTGGCTCTGGGCAAAATTTGAAGTGAGGTCCCAAATGAAGTATTGTAACACACTCCGATTTAGTTCAAATGGTGGTATACCAGAGTATTGCTAAGGTCTTAAAAGATCAGGGTCAAAAGCCTCAAAGCTCAATCAGATTCCATCTATCATTTTTTTAAACGTGTAACGCACCAAATTGATCAGTTAGGATCTCAACTGCGGAGTCCTTTGACATCCACTCCTATCACACTACTTGAGTGTTGATGGAGTCTTTTGCGGCTGCTCAGTGTGTACCCCAGGCGGCTCTCTCAGTCTTAAGCGGAGAGTATGGGGTAACAAAATCATGTACCGCGTACTAAAGATAGAGTGTAAAACTAATAGTGAGGAGAGTTCGTTTTAGGAATCAGAGTACAGATTAAAGTTCATGAATAACAGCTCTAGGCAATGTTCAGAAATCCCAGGCCTGCAGTACTAATAGTCACCAGCGCGAGTCCCTTCCTTTCAGTGAGCAATGTCAGTGAACAAAATGACAGGCTGATACTTGCTGTTAGAAGTCATGCAGGGATCCTGCAGTGGTGGAGCTGGATAAGGTAGGTGAGGGTTTCTCCTGGAGGTTCAGAGTTGCAGGTAGTTAGAAGCTTGCGTCCTCGTGGTGAATGGAGCAGGCAGGGTGCGCACTCCATTAGTGGAACACCCTGTGCAGCACCTGGCTCCTATTTATTGACCAAGTGTGGATGGGCGGAGCCACCTTAGACGGCCCAGCGGCCACTGCTTCCAGCCTGGGAGGCAAACAGCGATCGTTGTCATGGTTACACAGGGCATGGATCCAGGCTGGAGCGCAAACCACCGTATCCTTACAGTACCCCCTTAAGGGGACCCTCTCGGGGTACCCCAGTAGGGGAGGGTCGGTCGGGAAATCTCCTGTGGAACAACCTTTGGAGTCTGGGTGCATGGACGTCTCGCACATCTTCCCAAGAGTCATCCTGAGACCCGTAACCCTTCCATCTAACGAGGTACTGGATCCTCCCCCGTCTTCTTCTGGAGTCGAAGCTGCTCAACCTCAAATTCCTCCTCACCATGGACATCTATCGGGGGAGGGTTGAGGAACCCGTGAGGGAACGGGCTAGGTCTAAACGGTTTTAGCAACGATACATGGAATGTGGGATGTACCTGTAGTCGAGGAGGAAGGGTAAGTCTCACCGTGTTGGGGTTGATAATTCTTTCTATCAGAAACGGACCCAAAAATTGCCTACCCAGTTTCTTAGCAGGTACCCCCAACCGAAGGTTTCTCGTTGACAGCCATACCGAGTCTCCAACCTGATAAGGAGGATTTTCTCTTCTGTGACGGTCGTAGTAGATCTTCTGCCTTTCCTTTGCCCGTTGGAGGTTGTCTTTCAGCATCATGAGGGTTGTTTGCAAGGTAGTTACATAATCATCTGTGGCAGGAACGTTTGTAGGAAGGCTGATTTCAGGGAGAGACCTAGGGTGGAATCCATAATTAGCAAAGAATGGACTATGTAGAGTGGAGGAATTTACAGAATTGTTGTAAGCGAATTCGGCAAGAGGGAGTAGGCTTTCCCAGTCATCTTGAAGGAATGAGCAGTGACATCTGAGAAATTGTTCCAGACATTGGTTCACCCTTTCCGTCTGCCCGTTAGTTTGGGGGTGGTAGGCGGTAGACATTCTATGGTCGATTTGGAGTCTAAGACAAAGTGCTCTCCAAAATTTGGATATAAATTGTGAACCCCTGTCTGATATAACTTGGGTAGGGATTCCATGTAGTTTTATGACATTGGACAGAAAGGCCTCGGCAGTTTCACTGGAGGAAGGTAATTTTTGAGGGCGATGAAGTGTGCCATCTTAGTTAGTAGGTCTACTACAACCATGATGGTGTTGTTTCCTCTGGAGCGGGGAGTTCTACAATGAAGTCCATTGAAACCCATTCCCAGGGTCTGTTGGGGATAGGAAGACTCATAAGAAGGCCATATGGTCGATTTCTATCACTTTTGCATGAGGCACATGTCTCACATGTGGAAACATATTGCTTAATTTCTTTGGTCATTTTTGGCCACCAGAAGTTCCTGCGTATCAGGTTTATGGTTTTGGCAATGCCAGGGTGTCCCGCGAGGGGTGTGTCATGGCAGAGTTTGATTACCTGGGTGGTGAGAGGAGTTGGTATGTACAGTAGGTTGTTTTTGTAGAGGAAACCCCGTTGGTCTTTCCGAAGTCCCGGGGGATGTTAGCACAGTCAATTTTCAGAGCATCCTTAAGCTGGGTTTCCAATTCGATGGTGGCGAGGATAATTTTGTTAGGTGGTATAATGCATGTGGGGGCTGTGACTGCGGCGCGGCATTCAGCCAGACGTGATAAGGCGTCAGCCTTCCCATTTTGAGCCTGGTCGATAAGTAATTTGAAAGTCGAATCTGTCAAAAAAAAACTCCACCGTACCTGACGTGCTGACAGTGTTTTACTGGTTTTCAGGTATTGTAAATTACGGTGATCCGTGTATATTGTGATGGGGTGTGTTGAACCTTCAAGTAGGTGCCTCCAGTTCTCTAGGGAACATTTTATGGCAAGAAGTTCCTTTTCCCCTATGGGGTAGTTGATTTCAGCTGTGTTTAGAGTCTGGGAGTAAAACCCGACAGGATGTAGTGGGGATGAGAAGGAGCTCCGCTGGGACAGAACAGCTCCTATGGCTGCCTGTGATGCATCTACTTCCAGCACAAAGTGATAGTTTGGATTCGGAATGGTCAGAATTGGTGCTGAAGTGAATTTGTCTTTAAGTAACTCAAAAGCTGATTGGGCCTCCATGGACCAAACAAATTTCGTATTGACACTAGTTAATCTGGTTAGGGGTTTGATGGTAGCGGAGAAGTCTTTGATGAATTTCCTGTAGAAGTTCGAGAACCCTATGAAACGCTGGAGGGCTTTCCTAGAGTCCGGAATCGGCCAGTTTTGGATGCAAGTGATCTTTGACTGATCCATCTGAATTCCCTTGGGTGAGATTATATAACCAAGGAACGGAAGGGTAGTAGTCTCGAATATACACTTTTCTGGTTTGACATATAAGTGATGGACGCTTAATCGCGCAAGTACCCAACGGACGTGTTTCCTGTGATCTTGTAGGTTATCGGAGTAGACCAATATGTCATCTAGATAGATGACAACACATACATCTAGTAGATCCCTAAATATGTCGTTGATAAAGTTTTGGAATGTGGCAGGGGCATTGCACAAGCCGAAAGGCATTACCATATACTCAAAGAGTCCGTGCCGGGTGCGGAAAGCAGTTTTCCATTCATCCCCGGTTCTAATCCTAATCAAGTTGTATGCGCCTCTCAAGTCCAGTTTAGTGTAGATAGTTGATGTTTGAAGTCTTTCAATAAGCTCGGATATTAGCGGCAGGGGGTACCGGTTTTTGATTGTTATTTTATTTAATGCTCTGTAATCAATGATGGGTCTGAGGCTCAAGTCTTTGTTCCTTACGAAGAACATACCTGCGGCTGCAGGGAGGTTGAAGGCCGAATGAATCCCTTCCTTAAGTTCTCTTCGAGATACTGTTTGAGGTGGTCAAGTTCTGGTTGTGCCAATGGGTAGATTCTTCCTGTGGGTATTTCACTGCCCGGCAGCAGGTCTATGGGGCAATCGTAGGGTCTATGGGGCGGTAGGGTTTCCGCCATCTTTGCACTAAATACCTCCGAAAACTCTGAGTATTGGGTAGGGACCTGGTTCACCCCTACATGCATGAGAGTTTTAATAGGGAAACAGGTCTCCCTGCAATAACGTGAGGTAAACCCAATTCTCCCCTGTTCCCATAGGAGAACTGGTTGATGTAACCGGAGCCATGGCAAGCCTAAAATGATGGGGAACGAAGGGGAGTGTATGACATCAAAGGATAAAAATTCTGTGTGGTTATTTTCGCTTGTCACCAAAGGGGTTGAGTCTGGCTATGGATAGGTCTAGAGGTTGTACCATCAATAAAACTCACGGATATCGATACATCTTTCCTTGTATGGGAATTTTATTTCTCTCTACTAGATGCTTATCGATAAAATTCCCTGAAGCTCCCGTGTCCACCATTGCATCAACGATAGTTCGGTTTTGGTCCCACTGTAAGGTAAGAGACGTATAAATGTAACCACTTGTGTTGTTATCTTTTCTGCCTAAGTTACAGAACGTCATCATTTTACCTTCATGTTTCTTTCTTATGGCAGGACATCCATCAACCGAATGGTCAGCCGGCGCACAGTATAAGCAGAGGTTGAGGTTCCGTCTCGGGTCTTCTCTCTCTCAGTCAGAGGACCACGAATTGCCCCAATCTCCATCATCTCTGCTACAGGATCCGGGCTGGTCTGTCTCGGGGTGGGTGTAAACCCTGAGACTCTCTCGGCCCTACGTTCCCTTAAGCGTCTGTCAATGGTGGTGACCTTCTGCATCAAGGCGTCGAGTGTATGTGGCAGCTCTCCGCGGGCTAACTCATCCTTCAGGGCCTCAGATAGACCGAGACGGAACTGATTTCTAAGAGTGAGATCATTCCATTCAGTCTCACGGGCCCAACGAGTGTATTCCGCAATAAAGTCCTCAACGGGTCGTCTCCCTTGCTTTAGGGTGCGAATGGCGGTCTCCGCAGTCAGCTGCTTGTTGTGGTCCTCGTAAAGGAGGGCCATTGTTTCAAGAAATTGCGGAAAGGAATTCAAGACCGGGTCTTCCTTTTCTAAATAGGTGTTAGCCCATGCTCTGGCCTCCCCCCTGAGGTACGAGATCATGGTGAGTACTTTGGTTCTATCGGTAGGATAGGTCCGGGCGTAACTGAAACATCAGCTTGCACGCATTCAGGAATTCGCGGAACTGCTTCCGGTCTCCTGAGAAAAGTTCAGGTGGACTGACCTTGGGTTCCGGTCCATCGTGGTGGTGTCCTGTGCGCGACGAGACGAGATCTCGCAGCGTCTGATTTTCCAATTGGAGATTCTGTACGGTCACGTTAAGGGTTTCCACCCTCTCAGTGAGGGCGACCATGTGCCGCGCGAGCTCCGCTGGATCCATGAGGGTTCCACTAATATGTAACGCACCAAATTGATCAGTTAGGATCTCAACTGCGGAGTCCTTTGACATCCACTCCTATCACACTACTTGAGTGTTGATGGAGTCTTTGCGGCTGCTCAGTGTGTACCCCAGGCGGCTCTCTCAGTCTTAAGCGGAGAGTATGGGGTAACAAAATCATGTACCGCGTACTAAAGATAGAGTGTAAAACTAATAGTGAGGAGAGTTCGTTTTAGGAATCAGAGTACAGATTAAAGTTCATGAATAACAGCTCTAGGCAATGTTCAGAAATCCCAGGCCTGCAGTACTAATAGTCACCAGCGCGAGTCCCTTCCTTTCAGTGAGCAATGTCAGTGAACAAAATGACAGGCTGATACTTGCTGTTAGAAGTCATGCAGGGATCCTGCAGTGGTGGAGCTGGATAAGGTAGGTGAGGGTTTCTCCTGGAGGTTCAGAGTTGCAGGTAGTTAGAAGCTTGCGTCCTCGTGGTGAATGGAGCAGGCAGGGTGCGCACTCCATTAGTGGAACACCCTGTGCAGCACCTGGCTCCTATTTATTGACCAAGTGTGGATGGGCGGAGCCACCTTAGACGGCCCAGCGGCCACTGCTTCCAGCCTGGGAGGCAAACAGCGATCGTTGTCATGGTTACACAGGGCATGGATCCAGGCTGGAGCGCAAACCACCGTATCCTTACAAAACGCCTTTGAAAAATAGTCTGAGCCCTTCTCTATTTGAAATGGGACGCATCAGGCTGTCCCTTATCACCATCTCTGTTTGTTTTATGTATGGAGACACTCCTTCTGAAGTTGAGACAACCTACTAAGATCCAAGACCTTAAGTTAGGTACATTTACGCAAAAGACTGCTGCTTTTGTGGATGGTTTACTTTTGTTTATCACAAACCCCTTTTCATTACATCGTGCAGATATTTCATAATTAAAATGTAAAATTCATTTTGATAAGTCCGAGGCTTTAAACGTTTTACTCCAGGACTCTCAGCTGGCCCTTGTCAAAGTGCTCTCACCGTTTCATTGGCCCCGAGAGGCTATAAAGTATTTGGGACTGGAGTCGGAGTTGGAAATGTGGGAGTGGGTACTCTCTTGCACGTATTTTGGGAATTGCTGGCAGTCTGTAGTAAGGGTACAGAGGGGTGGTAACCATTTGGGGGGGTGTACCTGCACAGACTCACTCTATCCAATCATTTTCAGACTGATTAAAGTAAAGAATTGATTCTGTTATGGCTACCAACGCAGTCTTTAACACCGTCTAAGAGTGACCTAACCACAATGATCATTACGGCAGCTAACATTGATGCTCATCCTCTCCCACCACTTTGGATATGTGAATCAATAAAGCTCACCAGACCTGTGGACTAGAGGAACTAGCTGGTTGGCAGAGTCATAATAGAGCTACATTTCTCCAGATACTGACAACTTGGTTTGACTTCCTGGCTCGGAGCTCTTAGTTGTTACTGTGTGATGTTACCTATATGCCTCGGAGATCCTCGCCTGTGGTTTTATCTCTCTCAAGCTGTTTTTCCTCATTTACTTATCTTATTACTTGTGTCGCTACCTGATTCTTCACTAGAGTCAAGATTCTCAAGATTTTTCATTATGATGGCAGTTTTTTGGAGTACTTTATTTATTTATTTATTTATTTTTCTCCCTGTTAGTCCCATGTTATGAGGCACACAACCTTGTTTTGGACCCTTGTGAGGTCTTCAACTAAGAGTCTTGGGCCCCCTTCTTCTTCTCTTCTGCTCTATACCAGAAGGGTTGCTGGCCTAATGTTTGGATGAAACAATTCCCAGTGAGGCGTCACTTTGAGATCTTGCCTCATCGTAGCCTCTCACAACTCAATACAGTTAAGGGCCTTTTATTTGGACTCGCTGTGGGACCTTTTCATGTCTTCCTTTGTAAACAAGGTCCCTCTGTACAAATTTTTGTGCACGGTTATCTACATTGTTGTATCTGTTCTTGTTTCTTTGTTTAAAAAAAACTGATTTGAAACTAAACAAACGCCTTTGAAAAATGAAGGGTGGACGCTTGACGATGACAGACTTCACAGGCTCCAATGGTTAATAAGTCCAAATCACAGTTTATTTTGTACAAAAACAGTACAACAGCCGTCAACTTTATGTGGTCAGTTTGAAGCAAGTTCCCAGGAACATAAACACAGAACAAAACACCTGCCCGTCTGGGCGCTAATTATACAAAAGTTCACCTCACCTAGGTACTTCAATACAGAGGGATCAGGCTCTTCACAACAAGCAGGTCTTGCAGCTTCTAGGTACTGACATTAAAGGGGTTATCCCACCTTTCAATCTGCAGGTCGTCTCAGTGTTTTCCCGCCCTTCATCCAGCTCATTCTCGGGGCGTTGTCTTGGGTATTGACTGACAGCAGCAACTGCGCTGTGCATCTCTGCTGACTCCGCCTACCCAGCCTGCGTGCGCGCTCCCGTGTCTGCTCTCCCTTATGCCAGCCAGCATAAGCCTTTCATCTTGTCCACCCTCTCTCCTTCCTTCATGCTCCACGATCACTATGGTAAGATCGATCACATCTCTCCTTTTTGTAAACTATAAAATTCGGCCAGTGTGTGCCTAAATTAGTTGTCAGTGTTTTTCAACTTCGGCTAATAAATCAGGAAGCAGTATGGCGGCAATCTGAGTCCAATTATGGTGGCTCTGTGCGTACAACTATGTGGCTGATTATGGTGACAATTCTGTGGCGCGGTCTAGAGACAAATCTGTTGGTCAGTGTAGGGGCTATCCTGTGGGTCAGTCTGGGGGATATTCTGTGGGTTAGTCTTGTGTTTATTCAGTGGTGCAGTCTGGGGCTTATTCTGTGGGGCAGTCTGGTGTTTATTCAGTGGTGTAGTCTGGGGGCTATTCTGTGGGGCAGTCTGGGGGCTATTCTGTGGGGCAGTCTGGGGATTACTCAGTGGGTCAGTCTGGTGTTTATTCAGTGGTGCAGTCTGTGGGCTATTCTGTGGGGCAGTCTGGTGTTTATTCAGTGGTGCAGTATAGGGGCTTATTCTGTGGGGCAGTCTGGTGTTTATTCAGTGGTGCAGTATAGGGGCTTATTCTGTGGTGCAGTCTGGTGTTTATTCAGTGGTGCAGTCTGGGGCTTATTCTGTGGGGCAGTCTGGGGGCTATTCTGTGGGGCAGTCTGGTGTTTATTCAGTGGTGCAGTCTGTGGGCTATTCTGTGGGGCAGTCTGGTGTTTATTCAGTGGTGCAGTATAGGGGCTTATTCTGTGGGGCAGTCTGGTGTTTATTCAGTGGTGCAGTATAGGGGCTTATTCTGTGGTGCAGTCTGGTGTTTATTCAGTGGTGCAGTCTGGGGCTTATTCTGTGGGGCAGTCTGGGGGCTATTCTGTGGGGCAGTCTGGTGTTTATTCAGTGGTGCAGTCTGTGGGCTATTCTGTGGGGCAGTCTGGTGTTTATTCAGTGGTGCAGTATGGGGCTTATTCTGTGGGGCAGTCTGGTGTTTATTCAGTGGTGCAGTATAGGGGCTTATTCTGTGGGGCAGTCTGGTGTTTATTCAGTGGTGCAGTCTGGGGGCTTTTTCAGTGGTGCATTCTGGGGCTTATTCTGTGGGGCAGTCTGGGGGCTATTCCTTTGTTTTTTGTACTTTAGATTTTTTAATTTTAAATAGTTATAATTATATTGGAGAATCGAAATATATTTATCAATCAATATTTATTATTTTTTTTTTATTCCAAGGCTCATTACAAAGACTACAATGAGGGTAGATCAGAGTCTGAACTACAGGAATTGGAGACAACTCTGTCATCAATGCAGGTATGAGTGATCAATTATCCATTTCCCTAAGATTCCTTTGTTGTTATATGTATTGGTTCAACAAATTTTGTTGGCGAATGCTGAGATTTTATACATCTCAGGCAGCTATGCTCCAGCATCGCAGCCTGCGGTGTATGGGCTGGGAAGGGAAAAGGAGGAGGAGTTTGGAGCAGGCAATTACAGCGGGGCCACTGTGCGTTCACTGTGCACCTGCCCCGCCGCTCTCAGTGCTCCTGTATATAGTAATAAAATGCCCCCTCATTCATAAAATGTCCCTTCGTTCACTAAATCATGCCCCCTCACTTATTACTATACATACCAATACATCAAAACAGTGAAAGAATAAAGTGGGCAGGTCGGCTGGGCAGGCGGCAGGCCGCAGTGTGAATCACTAACGTCGCATGCCTGCTCCGCATACTTCATTCATAAAGTATGCGGAGCAGGCATGCGACGTCAGTGAGTCACACTGCGGCCTGCCGCCTGCCCAGCCGACCTGCCCACTTTATTCTTTCACTGTTTTGATGTATTGGTATGTATAGTAATAAGTGAGGGGCATGATTTAGTGAACGAAGGGGACATTTTATGAATGAGGGGCATTTTATTACTATATACACGAGCACTGTGAGTAGGGGGAATCTGTAGATTACACTGTTTGGGGGCTGTGGATCGCACTGTTATGGGGTGGATGACACAGCAGTGTCATCCACAGATCCCCCATAACATTGCCATCCACAGATCCCCCATAACAGTGCCATACACTGATCCCCCTATAACAGTTCTTTCCACAGATCCCCCCACATAACAGTGCTATCCACAGATCCCCCCATAAGAGTGCCATCCACAGATCCCCCATAATAGTGTCCGTCACAGATCCCCCCCATAAAAGTGTCATCCACACATCCCCAGTAATAGTGTCATGCACAGATCCCCCATTAGTTCCAAACCCACCAATATCACACCTTCTGGTTAAAAAATTTTTTTCATATTTTCTTCCACAAAAATCTAGGTGCGTCTTATCGGCCGGTGCGTCATATATGGCTAAAAATACGTTATATAGAACTAAATATATATAATAATTTAATTTTTTTTGTGGGTTCAAATATTGACAACCCTTTGTTACAACAAAGTCTATAATGAACTCTTTCTAAATATACTATATTTCCGTTTCTGTGGTAAAAATTTTTTCTTTCTATCATTACAGTATATTGTACTTTATGAAAATAATAAAATATTACTTATCACATATTGTTTTGATAGATACTCTACAAATTTTTTATTTTTTTTTAAATTACAGATTTCACAGAGTGATCAAAGCTGGCTCAATGAAAGTATTGAAGAGGAAAAATTTCAAGAAGATGAGGTATTTCAGCAAAGAAATAAATTTTTTAAACTTTTTGAACAATTATTATGGTACATGTAATAAATTTTTTGGCTTATAAAATTATGTTTGTTGGTTTCCGTAGGACATGATTAGGCTAATTGAGCGTCTTAGAAAAAAAAACAAGAAAGCTAACCCAGGCGAAGACTACTGTTTTCAGACCGACCCAGTGTGGTCCCCGGAAGAGTATTCTCTTATCGGAGAACAAGACCCAGATAATAGATTACAAAAATTGGACTGGTGTACTTGTGGCGGTTGTGAAATAATGAAATCTGTGAACGATTGCTTATGTTGCTCTGAGATCTATGCCTTGGAAAGTTTCCTTTCTACTGAATTTACATGCATATGTAAACATCCATCTTTCAAGGATGTGTGTCAAGACAGGGATGAAATAATTCGTCTTCTTACTACTATGCAAATTACCACGGGTCTAGCTTTCGACATTGAAAATCCAAGGTGAGTATATATATAATTATATATTTTTATATATATATATATATCTATATATATATATATATATTTATCCCAACTGTACAACTACATCGCCATAATGATATGAATCCTTTTTATTATACTTACACGGAATAATTTTTTAACGCTATTTTAAAGAAAAATAGAGTGTGGAATTGTGGTTTATACCATCATCGACAATGGTGGCATATCGGAAGGATATGCCAACATCGTCTCAGAGGCGCGGTTGTCACCACTGTGATCATCAATTTTGAGGGCTCCGTCGAAATGGAGGGAGGGCTGCCACGCATGAACGTTATCAGCGAGCTTTGCATTGACAAGTTCCAGATATATGTGCTGTGTCCAGCTGTGGGATCCGCACCTGTAAGACAATGTGGGCAGATCCTACCAACATGCCACAGTTGTCAATGATGTGATATCCACTAAAGGCCCCTTTGACAATTGCGTTTTAGCTTGATGTCCTAGAAATCCATTCTCGGGTCTCTAGCACGTAAAGTTACTGATCAGTATTCTCCTAATGGAGCAAGAATGGAGAGAAATCCATTCAGGATGCATTAGGATGTCTTGAGTTTAGTTATGAGATGTTTTTGGCCCCACAAAAAGCACAGAATGCTGCCATTTAGGCTAAGGCAAAATATCCTAAAATAATGACGGAAGGCCAGATCCGGAATGAATGCACATTGAAAGGCATTAGCCTGGATTGTTTCTTTAGCTAAATGTCGTTTCAGATCATCGCCGGATGCAACGTTTAGCTTTTTACTATGTTATATGGGTACTATGTTAACCAGGACGAAAAGTCCTGGTTGGCAAAGTAAAACTAGTGGGTAGCGGTGGAGCGGCATACTTATAGTTCACGCGTCTTGGGGTGCACTCCAGATAGACTTCAGAGCGTCACATATGCATCGATCACATGATCAATGCATACGTGGAGCTCGGACGTCATTCAGGGGGCCCCCCGAGACGCGCGGACTGTAAGTATGCCGCTCCCCCGCTACCCACTAGTTTTACTTTGCCAACCAGGACTTTTGCGTCTCGATTGTCATAGTAATACTGAAAGCATTTTGAAGACTGATCACTCTTCAAATGCTTTTATTTGCTTTTGTTGTGCCGGATCCGGCGTGCACATACGTCAACGTAAGTGCACACGGGATTCTCACAACGCCAGGTTGAAAAAAAAAAATTTAAAATTTCAATTTTAATCCACTATTTTTCTTTTTATACATACAGATGTCTGCGACTAGCTGCGTATCGAGCATTTACAATGTGGGTACATGGCCCCCTTGGTAAACATAATAGGAGACCAATACCGACTTGTGCAGTGTTACAAATCCGAGCAATATTCCCGGATCCGAATGGTTCTTACACTGGTTTTCAGTATTATCAGGATATGCCACTAACCCATTCTGATTTGGATCTAAATTTTTAGATAGAGGTTACTATAGGTTTCATATAGTTTTTACCCTGTTATTCGCGTTATGTACAAATGATAATATTTTGAAAAAAATAATACCTTTGACTTTGGGTATATGTAGTTCTAAAAACCTAATAGTTTACACTTATAACCCCAACTGAGGTCACAATCACCTTTTTTTTTCCTAATTGACACAAGGACATGTGTCCTGACTGTGTGAGGTAAGCCAATCGTTAGACAAGAGACAAGTTCTAGCCTTATGCCTCATGCATACGCCAGTGTCCGGTCATTGATTTCCATCAGTGAATTTTTAGCCCAAAACGTGGTGCGGCTATAAACACATAGCAGGTGCATATATTTCCCGTATAGCTTATGTCTGCGGAGTCTCAAATCCTGGTTTTGGCTAACAAATGTCTGATAGAAATCAATGACAGGACACTGCCGTGTGAATGAGGCATTATACAAGAAACGAACGCAAGTGAGAACTATTCTTTACAGGATTGGATAACCAGTTTTGAATTCTAAAAAAAAATATTAGTCCATCAGCCATGCAGTGGCATAAATAGAAATTTGAGAGAGCTTCATTACCAACATCAAAGGTTCAAACCAAGAAAATTTTTATACAAATTTCCCCTGGTTAAAAATAGTTATAAAAATTTGGAATAAACATTTATCCTTTCTCCAAGATTCTCAATTTATTATAATTTTATTTTTTGAAGATGTCTATAATAAAAGTATGTCTAAAGAGAAGCAATAAGTGTTACTGCTTACATAAAATAAATGTTTACATATTGTATTCAACCCCATGTAATAATAAAGTGGTAAATGTACACAATATGTTATCAGAGAACATACGTTCATAATTCTTATAATAAAGATTTTTGATTTAAAACTCTATTTGCTTTTTTGTTTTATTCTTATTCTAGAACCGACTATAGAAAACTTGTGATTATTTTTTTAATTAAATAATACATTTTTATCAGTTATCGTTAGAAAATGGAAATTTCACAACAGATACAAACTCTGGTTCAGGTACCATAAAGGGTAGATCCGTGTCAGATCAAGGTCCTCAAACTACAACACCTTACGGTCTTCCAAATCTTGAAATATATTTTTCAATCATTTCCTGTGTTGGGGGTTTTTCAATTGGTGCAATATTTTTGGGTAGCGATGTTCTAGTTGACTCCCAATCACTGTCAATCTTCTTTTCAGCGTAAAGAAATATGTCAGTCAGAATTTCTTTCAGGAATTGGTTTGAACGGGGTTCATGTAGTGTCTTGACCACCCAAGCCTTACGGGCTTTTGAATACTCAATCCGAAATTTTTTTTTTGTTTGTTCTGCATCGCTGTTTTCAAAAGTATGTAATGCCATTTGCACTCTGTCAATATTTCTATTGTGATCAAGAACAGCCAAAGTGGTGCGTGCCACCATTCCATCAAAATAAAAATGTACACGTTTGGGTCTGTATTTTAGGACGCTTGCATGAAAAACTTCCAACTCTCCAGTGTGACAGAAGAATGATAAGTGTTCCAAATCGCGTAGGATTGTTTGATTGAGTATAATAGCTTTTAATTTTGCAAATGCAGAGGAATCTTCAAGTAACCATTTGGTGTGTGGTGGTTCAGTTAGATGATGACACTTACTATATGGGCCGTCATCCATCCATTCGTGTACATTGACAACATGATAACAGATGGACTTCCAACGTGACACCAAATCCAACGGATCTTCATTACAGTTTTGTGCACACCACCATAGATGGTTTTTTATTGATTGTATCCAAGGAGAAATTTTCTCACAGTTTCTTGATTTGGATGCAGCCAATAATTTCTGGCCTATTGATTTCGCCATATGCCATACGTCAAACTGATGTTTGATGTAAGGATAATCTTCCTTGAAAATTTTGCGAATTCCAACATGTCTGTCAGTGGTAATGATTCTGACTTTTACATTGGATGATAAAATTCTATCTAAAGTTTTCTTGAAAGCTATTTTTTCCAAGCTGACAGAGTTTGTTGGAGGAATTATCTGTTCAACTGTGAAGTCTACTATTTTGTTACTTTCTGTGTCTAACATTGTGTAGATGCAGTATTTGGCCGAAAATCCGGGGCTATCTGATTGCCCATCACCCGCTAGGCATACTGCTTGTTGGCCAATTGAGGAGATGACACCATCTCTTTCTTTTTTCCAATGATAATGAATAGTCGGAAACAAGTATTTTCGCTGATGTCGATAGTGTGTACTTTTTGAGATACAGAAAATGTTTACAATTTCAAAATTTTTTTATTTTTAAGAAATGGTTACCACTAAGCAATATACCACTGGAGATCAGTAAGTTTCCAGCTGGTCCACGGTTAACAAGGGGCTGGCTAGTCCATAGGTATTTGTGGTGACCTTTTGCGCAGATCACATCCACATATATAGCAGAACCGGACTGTGGAATACCTATGTGTGTTAGTTTTTCTCCGCAGGACTTACGGTACTGGCATGGAATCAAAAAATCAACTGCTTCAAACAACTGTAGTAAACAATGAATTTCGGCTCTTTTGGATCGTTTTCAAGCTCTGAAAATATAGGATCCATAGTGTCAATCGTAGTATTTGCTGTAAATAAGTCATTTTCCTCACCGTCGCTGTTTTCAGAAAGGTCACTCAAACTTTCGTCCTCCTCAATATCAGATTCATCCTGTGGCAATGCAGTATAATCCACCTGGTTTTCAAATATATTGTTTTCCTCTAAATTTTCTCCTCCCTCCATCCAATCTAGTTTTTTGGAAACAGCGGATCGCATTTTTGGTACTGGTGAACAATTGTGAATCATCGAACATTGTGGTGTGCTACACAAACTCATTGGGGTAGAAGCGCTAACTTGTTTGTATTGATTTTGAGAACTCTTGCTCGGGGTAGAAGCATATGGTATTTTAAAATTGTAATCTTTCAAATTGGAGGCGGATATATCTTCATTCTCAAAATCAATATTTTCATCAATAGCTGATTCAAGATCAACAGCTTCTATAATATTATCAAACTTTTGGCTTGATCCACACTTTTTTGTTTTTTCGAAATCCGGATTAAAAAGACCCTGTAAGGAGGTTATGATGTCCTCATTACTATCTTTTTGGGTGTATTTTTTTTTTTTTTTTTGGTATTTTGGACGATCTTCCATCAACTTACAGATGGTTCCTCGATTTTTATTTTTGGGTTTTAGTGTTTGTGTCCCACAATTTTTTGTCGAAGTCATTGAAGAGGCAGCAACAAAAAGTTTTTTGTCCACATACCAAGATAGGTCTGTGTTAGTAGATTTATCTTGCATTGTCCTATTATTTTGGAAATCTGTATCGGCTGCCGTTGAGAGACTGGCAATGTTGGGCATCTGAACATATATAGTGTCCCCAAGTAATAATGCATCTAAAACTATGTCACTTGCTGATGTTGAGGTTTCTATAAACAAGTTATTCATTTCTGGTTCAGATACTCGTTTACGTTTCCTCGGCCTTTTAGAGCCATGGTCTGAATCCTTTTCCAATGTAAATTTAGGAGCTACACAACCTTGAATTTTATTTGGGCTTGAATCTTGGTCTGGAAAAATGGTTGGTAATGCATGTGCACAGAGTTTTTTCCGTGAACCGCCATCCTGATATGCAAAATAATCGAAGTGACGTGAACATAGTCGATAGTGGTCCGTCTCTTTTCCTTTATGAATTTTTTCTACCCAATCATCAATATCTTCAAAATACTGTGGGGCTTGCATTAGCCAACGACGTATCAATTGTTTGTCTTTGGGGAAAACATGCATAATAACCTGATGGTCTTTGTTTTTCCATGTGTTGTAGCAACCAGGAATAATACAGGATGGCATGGTGGATGATATATTATGTCTATAAAATTAGATATAAGGTATATTAGCCATCTGTAGCTTTTCAATGAATAAAAGACTTTCACTTCCACTACACCATTGTTCAAATCAATAATTATAAAAATGAAATGGGTCTGGTTCGTCACTGATTGGATACTCCTTCATGCCCTCCACTCTGTGGCTATTTAGCCCTCTGTCCCTTGTGATCTGTAATCCTCGCCTGTGAACCCCCCCCTCCCCTTGGGCATTCTGCTCCATGTGGTCCTCCCCTGTGGTGACACCCCCTCCATGCCATTCTGCTCCTTGTGGTCCTCCCCTGTAGTCACACCCCCACCCCTCCCCTTGGGCATTCTGCTCCATGTGGTCCTCCCCTGTAGTCACCCCCCCCCTCCCCTTGGGCATTCTGCTCCATGTGGTCCTCCCCTGTAGTGACACCCCCCCCCTCCCCTTGGGCATTCTGCTCCATGTGGTCCTCCCCTGTGGTGATTCCCCCTCCATGCCATTCTGCTCCTTGTGGTCCTCCCCTGTAGTCACACCCCCTCCCCTTGGGCATTCTGCTCCATGTGGTCCTCCCTGTGGTGATTCCCCCTCCATGCCATTCTGCTCCTTGTGGTCCTCCCCTGTAGTGACACCCCCCTCCCCTTGGGCATTC
Source organism: Bufotes viridis (assembly GCA_033119425.1). NCBI lineage: Eukaryota > Metazoa > Chordata > Amphibia > Anura > Bufonidae > Bufotes > Bufotes viridis. Next base: position 445,306,819 of record CM065592.1, read on the forward strand.
TGCTCCATGTGGTCCTCCCCTGTGGTGATTCCCCCTCCATGCCATTCTGCTCCATGTGGTCCTCCCTGTGGTGATTCCCCCTCCATGCCATTCTGCTCCTTGTGGTCCTCCCCTGTAGTGACACCCCCTCCCCTTGGGCATTCTGCTCCATGTGGTCCTCCCCTGTGGTGATTCCCCCTCCATGCCATTCTGCTCCTTGTGGTCCTCCCCTGTAGTCACACCCCCACCCCTCCCCTTGGGCATTCTGCTCCATGTGGTCCTCCCCTGTGGTGATTCCCCCTCCATGCCATTCTGCTCCTTGTGGTCCTCCCTGTAGTGACACCCCCCTCCCTTGGGCATTCTGCTCCATGTGGTCCTCCCCTGTAGTGACACCCCCTCCCCTTGGGCATTCTGCTCCATGTGGTCCTCCCTGTGGTGATTCCCCCTCCATGCCATTCTGCTCCATGTGGTCCTCCCCTGTGGTGATTTCCCCTCCATGCCATTCTGCTCCTTGTGGTCCTCCCCTGTAGTGACACCCCCTCCCCTTGGGCATTCTGCTCCATGTGGTCCTCCCCTGTGGTGATTCCCCCTCCATGCCATTCTGCTCCATGTGGTCCTCCCTGTGGTGATTCCCCCTCCATGCCATTCTGCTCCTTGTGGTCCTCCCCTGTGGTGATTCCCCCTCCATGCCATTCTGCTCCTTGTGGTCCTCCCCTGTAGTGACACCCCCTCCCCTTGGGCATTCTGCTCCATGTGGTCCTCCCCTGTAGTGACACCCCCTCCCCTTGGGCATTCTGCTCCATGTGGTCCTCCCCTGTGGTGATTCCCCCTCCATGCCATTCTGCTCCTTGTGGTCCTCCCCTGTGGTGATTCCCCCTCCATGCCATTCTGCTCCTTGTGGTCCTCCCCTGTAGTGACACCCCCCCCCTCCCCTTGGGCATTCTGCTCCATGTGGTCCTCCCCTGTGGTGATTCCCCCTCCATGCCATTCTGCTCCTTGTGGTCCTCCCCTGTGTGGTGACACCACTCTATGTCCCGGTGATCTGTGAAGTCCAGGCCACTTTGGTGACAGCCATTGATGGTACATGTGCTCCACCATGATTTATGCTTTATTTTTTTAAATGTATACATGTATGACACGATCTCCAGTGCTCCACTTCGCACTGTGGAGCACTGCACTGACATGTGACATTCCAAAAGGATTTTTTAATCGCCTGCACTCACTTACATATAAGAAGTGAAACTATCGCAATCTTTCCTCCAGGGCGATTCTGGCATCTCTGATGTGCCGCGCCACACACAGAGCATGCGCGGCAACTATACACTATATGTGCGCACCGCGCATGCGCGGCAGCCGAACGACGTGCGCGTTCATGGAATGAAACCATCCGGTCTTTGCTGAGGTTAGTTTTGCTGCCGCGCATGCGCGGCCATTGTATGTGAATGTTGAAAGGTGGCCGTAACCAATAGAGACAACCAGACAACATTGAGGTAACTGCAGGAGGATTATTTAGAAAATGGTGCGAAATCGCTAAATAATTGTATTGGGGAAAATTTTCATAATCGCAATGCGGACTGATTTAAACCTATTCATGTTGATGGCACAACCCCTTTAAATAAAGCTTTCAGGCTTGTATTTATGCTCCCAGTAATGAGGCCAGCAGCTACAACTGGGTTTGCCTTAGGCTAGGGAAAGTGGCATCTACCTGCCATTCCATAAAAATTCAGCCTTAAAACACTTTAAAAGAAAGTGCCTCAGCAAACTACACTTTGCTGAAACAACCCAGCTTTCCTGGATTCTTTTTACCTTGCCCAACTAAGCGTTCTGGGTGAGATAGACACCGCTTCCAGTACTTTACCAGACGCCATTGTTAAAGTAGCTTCCTCTAATAAAAATGATGTTGAGGATCAAGCAATTCACTGGCCAGGGATCTGTAAGCACACAGATGGTGTACAGTAGAGTTTCTGTACAAAAAACATGATGAAAAGCTGTTCAATGTCAGATCCTCTCAAAAGAAAAGGGGCACTTCCTCCGACTGGAGAAAAAAAGGTTCAGTCTCTTGAGGCATCAAGGCTTCTTTACTGTAAGAACTGTAAATCTTTGGAATAGTGTCACCTCAGGACGTGGTCACAGAGTGGATGACATTAATGCTTATGAAAATGCTTTTTCTAAAATTCACATCTCCACCGATCCCTTGGTTGAACTTGATGGACTTATGTCTTTTTTCAACTATATTAACTATGTAAAAAAAAATTTTTTGACAGACTCTATCTCGTTCTTATCTCGTCTCTGCATCTGTTTTACTCTACCCCCATGATCCCTGAAGCCCGTGATGGTGGAACTCTGGGACCTCTGCATCCTTGCCCTGTCCTAGTTATCACTAATTCTCTAGTAAATGCAAACAAAGTTTCAGTCTTTCATCTTACTCTTCCCACTTTTCCAAAACCTCCTGAAATTCCCCCACATCCATTCACCCAGCAAGGAACTATTCATCTCTCCCTCCATCTTACCTTCTCATCTGACGCTTGCACAAACTGTTTGGCAACATAAAACACTTCCTTCTCAAACACACACAGATGCCTCATGTCCTCTCTTATTCTCACCTACTAACACTTTCTCTGCTTCTCCTTATTGCTGGCGATATCTCTCCAAATCCAGGCCCCCCCTCAACAAATCCCCACTATCACCTCTACCTTCCATTACAAATCTCCTTCTACAAATTTCTGCAACCCCTTAAACCTAATAACCATTCCTCTGACCCCTGCTCCTTTGGTTCCTCTTGATGGAGCATTATGGAACGCTCGCTCTGTCTGTAACAAACTCACCTACATTCATGACCTCTTTATCTGACACCCTCTGACACCTCGTCCCCTGCTGCACTCTCTTCTAGCGGATTTCATTTCACTCCCCCCCCTGCCTCGGCTGCAAACATGGTGGAGGAGTTGGTCTTCTCCCATCAGACACCTGCTCCTACAGCCCAACTCCATTGCCACCCTCCATCACACTCACTTCATTTAAAGTACACTCTGTTCGCATCTACTCTCCCTCCAACCTCCAAGTAGCTGTTATTTACCGCCCCCCAGGCCCATCCACCATCTTTCTTGACCACTTTAACACCTGGCTCCTACACTTTCTTTCTGCTGACATCCCCACTATCATCATGGGTGACTTCAACATCTCTATTGACACCTGCCACTCAGCCGCCTATAAACTCCTATCGTCAACATCAGAGAAAGCTTTAGTGCACAGTCCCCACAGACCCTCTACACAACTGCTCAGTCCTTTTCTCCCAAAACCAGCTTCTCTTCCTCCTTCGGCCTCTCACAGTGGTCTTCCGCTCCCACCCACAGAGATGGTCACACTCTGGACCTTATCTTTACCCGCCTCTGCTCCCTAACTAACCTTTCTAATTTACCTCTCCCCCTATCTGACCACAACCTACTCACCTTCTCTTCATTCATCTCTTTTGCTGCTCCCCCGGTCCACACCCTAGCACACCCCTGCAGGAACCTTAAACATCTCGACTTTCGCTTGCTCTCCGACTCTCTTCTGGCACTCTCTACCACTTGTTCCCTCCAAGACCCAGATGCTGCCACCACCCTATATAACACCACAATAAGTACAACTCTGGACGTTGTAGCCCCCCTCACACACAACAAAACCTGAAAATTCAACAGACAACCCTGGCACCAACCTGACCAAAAATCTCAGACAAGCTTCCAGGGCTGCTGAGCGGCGATGGAAGAAATCCCATTCTAAAGATCAATTTTCCGCATACAAGCAATACCTCCTCATTTACAAATCCTCACTCACTGATGCAAAACAGGCCTACTTCTCATCTCTCATATCTTCCCTGTCCCACAACCCAAAACAACTTTTTAACACCTTTAACTAACTTCTCCGTCCCCCAGTGCCCCCACCCTCTCCTCTCATCTCAGCTGAGGACTTTGCCACATACTCAAACAAAAGATCGTCAACATCAGAGAAAGCTTTAGTGCACAGTCCCCACAGACCCTCTACACAACTGCTCAGTCCTTTTCTCCCAAAACCAGCTTCTCCACCATTACAGAAGAAAAACTCTCCACTCTACTGTCCAAATCCCATCTTACCACTTGTGCACTTGACCCGATCCCATCTCACCTCATCCCTAACCTCACCACAGTGTTTATCCCAGCCCTAACTCATCTCTTCAACCTATCACTAACCTCGGGTGTCTTCCCCACGCTACCATTACACCCATCCTCAAAAAGCCTTCTCTTGACCCATCTTCTTTTTCCAGTTCTCGCCCCATATCACTTCTTCCGTATGCCTCAAAGCTACTTGAGCAACATGTCCATTCTGAACTGTCCTCTCACCTATCCTCCTGCTCCCTCTTTGACCGGCTACAATCTGGCTTCTGACCCAACCACTCGACTGAGACTGCCCTCACCAAAGTCACCAATGACCTACTACTTGCCAAAACCTAAAAACATTACTCTGTTCTCTTTCTCCTTGACCTGTCCTCTGCCTTTAACACTGTCGACCACTCCCTTCTGTTACAGACTCTCATCTCTTGGCATCACTGACCTGGCCCTCTCCTGGATCACATCATACCTCACAGACCGGACATTTAGCGTCTCACACCACCTCCTCGCCTCATTCCCTCTCTGTTGGTGTCCCACAAGGCTCTGTCCTAGGACCCCTGCTCTTCTCTATCTACACTTTCGGTCTGGGACAGCTCATAGAGTCCCATGGCTTTCAGTATCACTTTTATGCTGATGACCACAAATCTACCTCTCTGGTCCAGACATCACCTTACTATCCAGAATCCCACGATGCCTATCTTCCATATCATCCTTCTTCTCCTCTCACTTTCTAAAACCGTACATGGATAAAACAGAATTCATCATCTTTCCCCCATCTTGCTCACCCCCCCAACAGACCTATCTATCACGATCAATGGCTGCACACTCTTCCCGGTCAACAAAGTCCGCTTCCTTGGAGTGACCTTGGATTCTGCCCTCTCCTTCTGACCACACATTCAAGCCCTTTCCACCACCTGCCGCCTCCAACTCAAAAACATCTCCTACATCCGTGCTTTCCTCAACTTTGAGTCTGCGAAAATGCTTGTACATGTCCTTATCATCTATGTTGGACACATAGCACAATATATAGCAGGGCTAATCAGCATTACAAAGCCTAGTACCTGCACTCAGAGCATGAGGCAGTTAACCCGTACAGTGCCGCAATAATAAACCTTCATTCACACACAAAGGTCAGGTGTAACACCTTAATTACATGTCTTTTCACTATAACTCCAACCTCCTGGCTTCAGGCAATGGGACTCAGGCAAAGTATTCAGTAGGGAACAATAGGAGGTGTTCAGTCCAGGGTTTTTTCAGTTTCTGCCATTGCCTTCTGGATCTTAAGCTTCAGTGTGCCATCCAATCTCTACACACTACCACTACTTTGTGGGCGATAGGCGGTGTGGAAAGCCAGTTCTATCCCTAATGCTCCTAGTATTTCCTGTAATACTGCTGGTGTGAAGTGCATACCTCTATTACTTTCTATAGTTTCAAGAACCCGTACCTACAAACCACTTTGAAACTTCTTGGCTACAGTCTTTTGCATTTGGCTTGGTGACAGTCCTTGCCTCCAGCCACCCTAAGAAGAGATCCACACAGACAACCACAAACTTATACTGAACCACCTTTGGTAGTTGAATGAAATCTATCTGCAGTCGTTGGAATGAGTATGATGGCTTCAGGTTGTGCTTAGGAGGAACCCTAATCATCTTTCCACTATTATGGCAAACGCAGATCAGGCAGGCTTGAATAAAGCGCGTAGCCGTGTTGCTAAATCCCAAGGCGATCTAGAAATGACTGTGGGGGCGGGGCCTGAGCATGCTGGAGTGAAGACGTGCTTTGCCTGGGCTCCTCTGGTATCCTGGCTAAATCCTGGTCATCCGCAACTTTGCAGAGCGTTGGCGATCCCCCTGTGCTCCATCTGGGTCCCCAGAAAGTGCTGCGCCCCTTATTGTACATTTCTGGACTGCTGGTGAGGCGCCTCTATTTGTCCCGCTGCCTGGGCCTGCTGTGTGCCGCGGTCGCCATCTTGGAGGGTGGAGAGCTGCCTGTACTCTCCCGGCCCTCTGCAGCTACCTCCGGACGCACTGCTGGAACTTCCCCGGCGCTCTCACCTACCTGCTCGTCCGGTGGACGGAGTTTTTGCTGTGCTGGCGGGGACCCTGACCGCCTTCAACTCCCCTCTGTGGCCTCTCTCAGGCGCCATCTTCTCACCGCGCTCCGGGCCGCGCGGCTCGCCGGAAATCTACACCAGCGCCACTTACCTGCTGCCGGCTCTCCTCTACAGCTCCTCAGCACTTGCCGGTGAGTCCATTGTGTGGTTGCACGAGGGGAGCAGACCCCTGGGGGGACATTTTTAGAGGCCTGGTCTGCATGCCTGTTTGAGATCTGCACCCGCTCCTGTGAACCCTGCCTGCTTGTACCTGTGGGGCCCCTGCCATGCTAAAGGTCTCCAGAGAAATCAGTGACCTGCTGGATTGACTGGCTACTCCACTTAACAGTTGTCCCCGCTGCCTCTCTGCTATATGGGCCGCAAAACCGGTGGTCCTGGGACTGTCCCTAGCGCTAAAGTATTGGTGGACGGGATGAGCCAAACGGAGCCCCAGGAGGACTGTTCTTCCCCGGTATCCACTGAAGTGAATTTGGAGAAAATTATGACGGCCATTACTGCCTGTCAGTCCACACTTACGGTCAAAATCGACCATATTCAGGCAGACCTTACATGTTTGAGGCATGAGATTGACAAGATACGTGAGAGAACTGTGGAGGCGGAGCGGCGTCTGGGAGAGGTGGAAGATGTGGCGCTAAGGGGAGAAAATAATGTGAGAACCCTGCAACAACAAGTGAAATCCCTGATGGCGAGAGTGGAAGATGCGGAAAACCGTAACAGGCGGAATAATGTCCGTATTATGGGCCTCCCTGAAAGGGCAGAGGGCCAGTCCCCGGAGGACTTTGCTGAATGTCTCATCAAGCAAGTTTTGGCTCCAATTACCCTGTCTGCTAGCTTCGTTGTGGAAAGGGCGCACCGAATCCCGACCAAACCGTTACCACCGGGAGCTCCTTCACGCCCTTTTATCCTGAAAGTCCTCAACTATAGGGACCGAGATGCCATCCTTGCTGCGGCTCGTCGGCTGAAGGATATTAAATTTGATAATACCAGAATCTCTTTCTATCCGGACTTCTCCACCGAAGTTCAGAAACAGCGCCGGCAGTTCATGGCGGTGAAGGCTCGTCTACGGGAGAAAGGTCTGGCGTATGCCATGTTGTACCACGCCCGCCTTCGGATTCAGGATGGGGACTCTACACGGTTCTTTTCTACGCCTGAGGAGGCATCAGACTGGCTGGACCGGCGGGGCTGAGTATTGTGGGGCGAGCTAATTGCTGTGTGACTTTTCTGTTCTTTTCCTATTGGTTGCACTACTTCATTGGATGACCAAATTATGAGTGGGGGGCCTGGCTTTGGGTAGTCGTCCCTACTCTTCCTGGGAAAGGGGAATCCTGCTCCTCCCGTCTAGGGGGCGCCGCAGGTGGTTGCGGTTTATCTTGGCGCTCCTAGGTATCCCGAGGGATAGTTTTTTGTGAATGTTCGGGGTCTTAAGCTCGGATAAGTTGGGGGGATCTGGGCAGGGTGGGGGGTCAGGCCTTTTCATGTGGGCTGGTTGGGGTAATGTTTTGTTATCTGTTTTGCTGTGGTGTGTGTGTGGATGTGAATGGTCTGAGCGGTTCTGGTCCCTTTCTGACTACATCGACCGATTCCCTTCGAATCATTTCATGGAATGTGAGGGGGTTAAATGATAAAATTAAGCGTTCCCTTGTGTTTAATTATCTTAAAGGCTTCCGTCCTGATGTGGTGGTGCTGCAGGAGACACACCTGGAGGGTTGCAGACTGCTGGCATTGAAAAAGACGTGGGTGGGCTCCGCATACCATGCTACTTTTACTTCACATGCCAGGGGTGTCTCGATATTAGTGGCTAGAACGCTGCCTTTTCAACTGCATACAGTACACACAGACGCCTCTGGTAGGTATGTAATTGTGCATGCTTCATTGAGAAATGTTGAATATGTTATAGTGGGTCTCTATGTCCCGCCCCCATTCCGGAGGGGGGTCCTGAATGAGGTAATGAGAGAGGTTGCGACTTTGCCGGTTGCCCCGGTGATTATTGTAGGAGACTTTAACGCGGTTTTAGATCCGGTGGCGGATAGACTCCGTCCTCATGCTGGTCATGACAATGTGCTCCGTCACTGGGCTGAGGCATATGGCTTCACGGAGGGCTGGAGATATCTACATTCGGATGACCGTGCTTACTCATGCTACTCGTCTTCGCATTCCTCAATGTCTCGTATTGATTTATTGTTCCTTAGCAGAGACCTCCTGCACCATTTGAGGACCGTGGAGTACCTGCCGAGGGGGATCTCGGACCATGCTCCACTGATGGTTTCTCTCGCGCAACCGATACGCTCCCCTGATAGGCAATGGCGATTGGCTGCTCGATGGTTGGAGGTCCTCCCGGTAGTGTGGGCCACACAGCAGGCAGCTTCGGATTATTGGGCGACTAATGAGGGATCCTCAAATCCGTCCGTTGAGTGGGACGCCTTTAAGGCGGTTATGAGAGGCTCTTTTATTCACGCTATAGACATACATCGCAGGGAATTGGGACTGAATAAGACCCGTTTGGCAGATGGAGGTGACTGCCACTGAACAGGCTTACACTCAGGCCCCTACCGAGGAGAATAGGGAGAAGTGGGAACAGGCACAGAGGAAACTGCAGCTACTTTTGCTGGAGTTCACCCAGAAAAAGCTATTGTACCAGAGACAGGTGGTTTTTTCGGAAGGGGATAAGAATGGTAGGGCCCTAGCCTTTCTTTCTAGGACTGAATCGCCCCAAACGGTGGTCTCCTATTCTGGGAGCGGATGGGACGCGGTGGTACGGACCTGATGAAATATGTGCCCAATTTGCCCACTATTACTCTGGTCTCTATGCCTCTAAATCCCAGGTTGCCCCGAGTGATATGAGGGATTTTCTGCAGAACATTCATATCTCTGCTCTGTCCAGGGAAGATAGGGCCTTTCTTGACGGTCCTATAGAAGAGGGAGAGATTAAATTGGCGATAGAGGATATGGCGTTGGGGAAGATGCCTGGTCCAGATGGGTTCCCGGTTGAATGGTATAAAATCGATGTGGATAAGCACTGTGCAAGGCTGGTTAAGCTATTTCGCCATGCCTTTGAGGCGGGTGGTCTGCCCCCTTCATTCGCAGAGGCTATCATTAGTGATGTCGCGAACATAAAATTTTCAGTTCGCGAACAGCGAACGCGAACTTCTGCAAATGTTCGCGAACGGGCGAACCGGGCGAACCGCCATAGACTTCAATTGGCAGGCGAATTTTAAAACCCACAGGGACTCTTTCTGGCCACAATAGTGATGAGAAAGTTGTTTCAAGGGGTCTAACACCTGGACTGTGGCATGCCGGAGGGGGATCTATGGCAAAACTCCCATGGAAAATTACGTAGTGGACGCAGAGTCGGGTTTTAATCCATAAAGGGCATAAATCAACTAACATTCCTAAATTGTTTGGAATAACGTGCTTTAAAACATCCAGTGTGTGTATACGATCAGGTATGATGTTGTATCGATCAGGTAGTGTAAGGGTTACGCCCGCTTCACTGACATTGACAGACCAAACTCCCCTTTTAATGCACCGCAAATAGTTCATTTGCACAACCGCAAACTCCCCATTTGCACAAGGTTGGATACCAAGCTAGCCATGTCCCGGTGATGTCATTGAAGGTTTCTTCCTCCACCCAGCCACGTACAACACCAAGGGTCCCCGAAAGGTGAATTTAATTGATTTTTCGAACGGTGAGATGGTTAAAAAAACGCTGGCTCCCTCCACTCTGTTTTAAACCACGGTGACTGCGTCTGTGCCGTGCAATTTACTCTCACACCCGATATGAGTGGTATTTTCTGTAGTACTATTCTCATCAGTTTAATCCCTCTAACGTCCCCAATCTGGGGGCCATTTATTGAATAGATTTTTCGAACGGGGAGATGGTTAAAAAAACGCTGGCTCCCTCCACTCTGTTTTAAACCACGGTCACTGCGTCTGCGCCGTGCAATTTACTGTCACACCCGATATGAGTGGTATTTTCTGTAGTACTATTCTCATCAGTTTAATCCCTCTAACGTCCCCAATCTGGGGGCCATTTATTGAATAGATTTTTCGAACGGGGAGATGGTTAAAAAACGCTGGCTCCCTCCACTCTGTTTTAAACCACGGTCACTGCGTCTGCGCCGTGCAATTTACTGTCACACCCGATATGAGTGGTATTTTCTGTAGTACTATTCTCATCAGTTTAATCCCTCTAACGTCCCCAATCTGGGGGCCATTTATTGAATAGATTTTTCGAACGGGGAGATGGTTAAAAAACGCTGGCTCCCTCCACTCTGTTTTAAACCACGGTCACTGCGTCTGCGCCGTGCAATTTACTGTCACACCCGATATGAGTGGTATTTTCTGTAGTACTATTCTCATCAGTTTAATCCCTCTAACGTCCCCAATCTGGGGGCCATTTATTGAATAGATTTTTCGAACGGGAGATGGTTAAAAAACGCTGGCTCCCTCCACTCTGTTTTTAAACCACGGTCACTGCGTCTGCGCCGTGCAATTTACTGTCACACCCGATATGAGTGGTATTTTCTGTAGTACTATTCTCATCAGTTTAATCCCTCTAACGTCCCCGACTCCCCAATCTGGGGGCCATTTATTAAATAGATTTTTGAACGGGGAGATGGTTAAAAAACGCTGGCTCCCTCCACTGATATGAGTGGTATTTTCTGTAGTATTATTCTCATCAGTTTAATCCCTGTTACGTCCCATATCAGGGATTGCCTTTTGTGAAAAAAATTTAGGCCGGGTACCTTCGACTGCCTTCACAGTGACAGACCAAACTCTCGTACACTAAACTGAATTGATTTCAGGAACCGGGAGATGGAAAAAGCAGCTTGGTCGGTCCTCTTACTCCCAAATTGGGGCACTGCGCGTGCACAGAGCAATGTGCTGTGACACCCTATATGAGTGGTGTCTTAACTAGTACTATTGCTATCAGTTTAATCCCTGTTACGGACCCTATCCGGTCGAATTGATTAACCATTGTCGAATCCCCATTGACATCCCCCTTATAAGCTGTGTAAAGCATATTTTTAGTTTGGTTTTGAACTGCTGCATCCTTTCCGACTTTCGGTAATTTGGTAACATTTCTGCCACTTTCTGCTTATACCGGGGTCTAGTAGCGTGGCCACCCGATCGCTTTTGGTCTGATCATAATGAAGCAACGGCCTTATCATCTAGGGTGTGGCAACATTGCCAACACACTTATAGAGGTGATGATGATTGCTTCATTGTGATACGCAAGCCCCTTCACCACAACAAGGTAACGATCACGAAGGGAATTGACACTTGTATGTGCCTTTTTTTTGGTTTGTTTTTGCAGCCACAGTGCTGCACCATAGGACAGAAAAATTAGGCATGTACACATGCCTGAAAAATAATGGCACTGTTGCAGCCGCTATTGTAGCAGCGGCCGGAAAAATTTATGTTTTCCAGGCAGAAAAGTGACTAAAACATTGCGGCTTGAACCCTAGTTGGTGGTGGAGAATTCACGAAAGTCATCCGGTATGCAGACATTAAATACAGCAGCGTGGGGACCATTTTGAGGCCAAGGCATGTAATCAGGCCTTTTGTTAGTCAAACGTATCCCCACTGTCAGTCCCTTCGGGATCCATGCCTCATTCATCTTTATGAAGGTGAGGTAATCAACACTTTTTGACCGAGGCGACTTCTCTTGTCAGTGACAATGCCTCCTGCTGCACTGAAGGTCCTTTCTGACAGGACACTTGAAGCAGGGCAGGCCAGAAGTTCTATCGCAAACTGGGATAGCTCAGGCCACAGGTCAAGCCTGCACACCCAGTAGTGAAGGGGTTCATTGCTCCTCAGAGTGTCGATATCTGCTGTTAAGGCGAGGTAGTCTGCTACCTGTCGGTCGAGTCGTTCTCTAAGGCTGGATCCCGAAGGGCTGTGGCGATGAGTAGGACTGAAAAAGCTCCGCATGTCCTCCATCAACAACACATCTGTAAATCGTCCTGTCCTTGCCGCCGTGGTAGGAGGAGGATTACACTCACCTCTTCCCCTGTTAGATTCCCGTTGTGCTGTGACATCCCCTTATAAGCTGTGTAAAGCATATTTTTAGTTTGGTTTTGAACTGCTGCATCCTTTCCGACTTTCGGTAATTTGGTAACATTTCTGCCACTTTCTGCTTATACCGGGGTCTAGTAGCGTGGCCACCCAGTACAGATCGTTCTCCTTTATCCTTTTTATACGTGGGTCCCTCAACAGACATGACAGCATGAAAGACCCCATTTGAACAAGGTTGGATGCAGAGCTACTCATTTCCCGTTCCTCGTCCTCACTGATGTCATTGACGGTCTGTTCTTCCCCCAGCCACGTACAACACCATGGGTCCCAGATAGGTGACAACAACGAGCACCCTGGGGTGCCTGCTGTGGTTGGTCTTCCTCCTCCTCAAAGCCACCACATTCCTCCTCTGACTCCTCTTCCTCATACTCCTCTTCCAGCGTTGCTGCAGGTCCGGCAAGCGATGATGACAAGGCTGTTTCTGGTGGTGATGGTGACCACAACTCTTCCTCTTCACGCTCATCTACAGCCTGATCCAGAACTCTTCGCAGGGCACGCTCCAGGAAGAAAACAAATGGGATGAGGTCGCTGATGGTGCCTTCGGTGCGACTGACTAGGTTTGTCACCTCCTCAAAAGGACGCATAAGCCTACAGGCATTGCGCATGAGTGTCCAGTAACGTGGCAAAAGATTCCCAGCTCCGCAGAAGGCTGTCCTAGCACCCGGTCATACAAATACTCGTTGACGGCTTTTTCTTGTTGGAGCAGGCGGTCGAACATTAGGAGTGTTGAATTCCAACGTGTCGGGCTGTCGCATATCAGCGCCTCACTGGCATGTTGTTTCGCCGCTGAATATCGGAAAAAGTGCGCCATGGCCGTGTAGGAACGCCTGAAATGGCCACACACCTTCCTGGCCTGCTTGAGGACGTCCTGTAAGCCTGGGTACTTAGACACAAAGCGTTGTACGATGAGATTCAACACATGCCATGCACGGCACATGTGACAACTTGCCCAAATTTAATGCCGCCAACAGATTGCTTCCATTGTCACACACCACTTTGCCGATCTCCAGTTGGTGCGGGGTCAGCCACTGATCCACCTGTGCGTTCAGGGCGGACAGGAGTGCTGGTCCTGTGTGGCTCTCTGCTTTCAGGCAAGTCAACCCCAAGATAGCGTGACACTGTCGTATCCGGGATGTGGAATAGCCCCTGGGGAGCTGGGGAATCAGTTGATGTGCAGCCAGGCGCCGCAGCAGAAGAGGACTCAGCCGAGGAGGATATTGAAGAGGATGGGTAGGAGTAGAGGAGGTGGCAGTAGGTCTGCCTGCAAGTCGTGGTGGTGTCACCAACTCCGCTGCGAGCCACGCATTCCATGCTTGTCAGCCGTCAGCAGGTTGACCCAATGCGCAGTATACGTGATATACCTGCCCTGACCGTGCTTTGCAGACCAGGTATCAGTGGTCAGATGGACCCTTGCCCCAACACTGTATGCCAGAGATGCCATGACTTCCTTTTCAATGACATGGTAGAGGTTTGGGATTGCCTTTTTGAAAAAAAATTTCGTCCGGGTACCTTCCACTGTGGTGTCCCAATAGCGACAAATTTTTTGAAGGCCTCAGACTCTACCAGCTGGTATGGTAAAAGCTGGCGGGCTAAGAGTTCCGTCAAGCCAGCTGTCAGTCGCCGAGCAAGGGGGTGACTTTGTGACATTGGCTTCTTATGCTCAAACATGTCCTTGACAGACACCTGACTGTGGGCAGATGAGCAGGAACTGCTGAAGGTGAGAGATGGAGTGGCGGGTGGTTGAGAGGGGGCAGGGAGGACAGCAGTGGTTGACGTGGCTGAAGATGTTGGACCAGGAGGAGCATGGTGGCTTTGAGTTTGTGTGCTGCTTGTACTCATGTGTTGATCCCATAGGCGTTTGTGATGTGAGATCATGTGCCTTCGCAAAGCAGTTGTACCAAGGTGGGTGTTGGACTTCCCACGCCTGACACACACTGGCAGCAGGCAAGCAACTGAATTTAGACTACTGTCTAAAAATTAAATGCCTTATTTATCGGCAAGCTACTGTGCCACCCGGTATCAGTGGTTGGCACTGGCAGTGGGCACACTACAGTCTGTGGAGGTGGGCCTGACACACTGGCAGCAGGCAAGCAACTGAATTTAGACTACTGTCTAAAAATTAAATGCCTTATTTATCGGCAAGCTACTGTGCCACCCGGTATCAGTGGTTGGCACTGGCAGTGGGCACACTACAGTCAGTGGAAGAGGGCCTGACACACACTGGCAGCAGGCAAGCAACTGAATTTAGACTACTGTCTAAAAATTAAATGCCTTATTTATCGGCAAGCTACTGTGCCACCCGGTATCAGTGGCTGGCACTGGGCAGTGGGCACACTACAGTCAGTGGAAGAGGGCCTGACACACACTGGCAGCAGGCAAGCAACTGAATTTAGACTACTGTCTAAAAATTAAATGCCTTATTTATCGGCAAGCTACTGTGCCACCCGGTATCAGTGGTTGGCACTGGCAGTGGCACACTACAGTCTGTGGAGGTGGGCCTGACACACACTGGCAGCAGGCAAGCAACTGAATTTAGACTACTGTCTAAAAATTAAATGCCTTATTTATCGGCAAGCTACTGTGCCACCCGGTATCAGTGGTTGGCACTGGCAGTGGGCACACTACAGTCAGTGGAAGAGGGCCTGACACACACTGGCAGCAGGCAAGCAACTGAATTTAGACTACTGTCTAAAAATTAAATGCCTAATTTATCGGCAAGCTACTGTGCCACCCGGTATCAGTGGTTGGCACTTGCAGTGGGCACACTACAGTCAGTGGAAGAGGGCCTGACACACACTGGCAGCAGGCAAGCAACTGAATTTAGACTACTGTCTAAAAATTAAATGCCTTATTTATCGGCAAGCTACTGTGCCACCCGGTATCAGTGGTTGGCACTGGCAGTGGGCACACTACAGTCAGTGGAAGTCAGCCTGACACACACTAGCAGCAGGCAAGCAACTGAAATTACACTAAAGTGTAAAAATTAAATGCCTTTTTTGATGCAAAGTACTGTGCCACACGGGATGACAGGGGTGGGCACTGGCAGTGGGCACACTACAGTCAGTTGAAGTCGGCCTGACACACACTAGCAGCAGGTGAGCAGCTGAAATTACACTAAAGTGTAAAAATTAAATGCCTTTTTATGCAAAGTCCTGTGCCAGCCGGTATGAGTGGTGGACACTGGCAGTGGGCACACTACAGTCAGTGGAAGTCAGCCTGACACACACTGGCAGGCAACTAACCTTAGATTAAAGTGTAAAAATTAAGTGCCTTTTTTTAAGCAAAGTCATGTGCCACATGGGATGACAGGGGTGGGCACTGGCAGTGGGCACACTACAGTCAGTTGAAGTCGGCCTGACACACACTAGCAGCAGGCAAGCAGCTGAAATTACACTAAAGTGTAAAAATTAAATGCCTTTTTTATGCAAAGTCCTGTGCCACACGGGATGACAGGGGTGGGCACTGGCAGTGGGCACACTACAGTCTGTGGGCCTGCAGCTCCTCACACACAGGCAGGCCAGGCAACTGCAATATTGTTGCAGCCCTAAAAAGGGCTTTTTGGGGTGCTGTCAGGACGCTGTCCTTACAGCAGAGATCAGATGAGTCTTTCAGGACTGGAGTGGACACTGAATTCACTAGCCTAGCTATCAATTTCCCTATTAAATCAGCAGCAATTACACTCTCCCTCCTCTCACTAAGACTGCAGCTTCCGAATGAATCTAAAATGGATGCTGTGCAGGAGGTGGGAGGGTCTGGGAGGGAGGGTATGCTGCTGATTGGCTGGAATGTGTCTGCTGACTGTGAGGTACAGGGTCAAAGTTTGCTCAATGATGATGTATAGGGGGCGGACCGAACATCGCATATGTTCGCCCGGCAGAGGCGAACGCGAACAAGCTATGTTCGCCGGGAACTGTTCGCCGGCGGATAGTTCGGGCCATCTCTAGCTATCATAGTGGTTATCCATAAGGCCGGGAGACCTGCGGACAGCTGTAGCTCCTACAGACCCATTTCTCTTCTGAACACAGATGCCAAAATTCTAGCTAAGGTTCTGGCCAGGAGATTGGGGGAGGTGGTTTTATCCCTTATTGACCCAGATCAGTCAGGTTTTATGCCGGGGAAAACGACAGATATTAATTTACGGAGACTGTATACCAACCTGCAAGCTAGTCATGATAATGCCGGGGCGCGGGCTATTGCCTCGCTTGACAATGAGAAGGCATTTGACTCGGTAGAGTGGCCGTTTCTTTGGGAAACTATGAGGCGCATGCAGTTCCCCTCGTCTTTTATCAAATGGGTACAACTGCTGTATGACACTCCTAGGGCCCGTGTAAGGGTTAACGGGTACTTGTCTGATCCGTTTCGCCTATATAGAGGTACGCGGCAGGGGTGCCCGCTATCGCCCTTATTGTTCGCCATAGTCATGGAACCGCTCACTCAACTTATCAATGGCAGTGTCCTTATTGAGGGCTGGATGATCGCGGGGATCCAGGAAAAACTGTCGCTATACGCAGATGATATGCTGGTATACCTGGCGGATGCGGGCCCCTCATTGGAAGCGCTTTTGGATATAGTGAATGAGTTTGGTAGTTATGCAGGTCTCAGAGTAAATTGGGCAAAGTCCAGTTTGTGTTTTATAGATGAGGAGGGTGGGGACGCTCTATCCCCGCTTTCCCCTTTGAAGGTGGTCGACTCCTTTACTTACCTAGGGATTCGTATTCACAGAGACCCCAGACTTTTCTATAGCCTCAATATTGTTCCTACTATGGGGTATATCACCCGTAAACTGGAAGCGTGGGAGAACCTTCCATTGTCGTTAGTGGGAAGGATTAACATTATTAAGATGGTTCTGCTACCCAAGCTGCTTTATGTATATAGGGCGGCGCCAGTCAGGCTCCCAAAGTCGCACTTTTTGGTCCTGGATAAACAAATAGCTGGCTTTCTGTGGAGGCATCAGCCCCCCCCGTTTGGCGCGGACCACTCTGAAGGCACACTTTTCGCAAGGGGGGTTGAGGTTACCTGACATGTATGCTTATTATACTGCTTCGTTATTGGTGTACGCTTCTTGGTGGATTAGGGCGGACGCAAATAACCCTGCAGTGGTCCTGGAGGCTGCTCTGGCAGGATCCTACGAGGCCCTGTCGAATATGGTCTATAGAGGGGGGGGAACGTCTGCGATGCACTGCTGTACAGACACTATGTCTGTTGTTATAGATGCGCGGAAGAGATGCGTGGCGGTACCTCCCTTGTCTCCTGATGAGGCTGTGTGGTCTTCATATACCCCCCTATGGCGTAACAAACATTTGAAAGAACTAATGCGTCTTGATGACTATGTATTCTGGCCACAAAAAGGGATCAAATACCTCACACAGCTCTTTCAGGACGGGGTTTTTCGTTCATTTGAGAGCCTACGGAGTGAGTTCTCACTTGCGCATGGGGATTTCTATCGCTACCTCCAATTGAGACACGCATGTGCAGCCCAATTTGAGTCCCTAACTCCTCGGCTGGACTGTGGTCCGCTGGAAAAGATTGCTAGGCGAATACGACTGACTAAGCCTATCTCCTCCTTTTATGGGGAGCTCATGCTGCAGAGGGATTCCCCACTCCGGCGATCCTTTGAGCGTTGGTCTGGGGATATCCCAGAGCTGGAGCCCTCTCACTTGAGTGAGTTACAAATTTCCTTGGCGCTCCTCCGTAATTAGTGCTCGAGACCAGTTGATTCAGGTCAAGTGGATCCATAGGTCGTACTTGACCCCAGTGCGATTATATTACATGCGTCAACTGACTACTCCGGAGTGCTCACCGTGTGGGGAGCGGAGAGGGTCATTATATCATACGGTGTGGTTGTGTCCACCTATACGATTGTTCTGGGAGGAAATCTGTCAGTTCATAAACACTAATCTGGGCCTTCCGGGATTGTGTGTGCCTGCGGTGTGTCTCTTGGGTCTGGTGGGGGAGGTGGAGCCTACAAAATATGGTAGGAAAATTCTTAGACTTCTGATGTTTTATGCTAGGAAGGTACTCCTCTTCAATTGGAAACCTCCTAAGCGGCCAACTAAGGCGGAGTGGATTTGACTTATTAACTCGAATCTTCAGATGTACAAATTGACTTATGCAGCGAGGGGGGTGCCGGAACGATTTGATAAGATATGGGGATATTGGGTACAGGCCCCGGGAACTGTCTGATGATATCTGAGGGGGGGACCGGACCGCTCAGTCGGGTGAATGGGTGTATGGATGGATGTCTACTTTGTAGTTCAGCGAAACTTGATATTTGCGGATGTTTATTTCCACATAACATGACTTCGTTGGACGGTCTGCACTACGATTCTTGGACTCTGGTATCCTGCTGGACTTTTATTTTGCTGAACAATCTATACTTTTGGCTCTATGCAATATTTAAGTGTATGGGGTAGTTGGGGTGGGTTGTTTACTGTTTTGTAAACCTTCTTTTAAAATTTACAAATAAAACCTATAAAAAAAAAAAAAAGAAATGACTGTATGTACCAAACTTACCATTGCTTCCTTTGAAGCATGTGTGAGTTCATGTGTCAAATGGGTCATCATGGCTACAGGGCTCCCAGCTCGGGGCAGGCAGAGTTTGTTCTCTAGTGCCCAGATTTCATCTTGCCTCTTCTCAGACCCTTTTTCCTTCCATCCCCTAATTTCCTCATTAGATGTCTGGTTGTGCACTTGGGCCAACATTGACATATTCACCTTCCCTATTGCTGCTATGGAGTGGTACAGTGCCCTCTCATGAAGAGGAAGTATTGCAGCTTTTGCTGCTTCCTCAGCCCTGCGGTTTCCTCTGGCTTCCGTAGAGGAATCCTCTTAGGCAACAGCAAAGCCCTGAACAATTGGGAGATCAATTTTTGCATTCTTTATTGGTTTACCAGAAACATCCAACAAAGTTTCCAAAACTTTTCCAAATAGGTCCATAATAACGCGCTTTGCTAAAAACATACCTGGAGTCAGTGTATATGTTTGCCTTCAACTCTGCCTCCTATTGCAGACATCCCCGGGGAGAAGTGGTTCTTGGAGTATTACATATAAGGTGGTGACAGAGAATCCTGTCCATGGTTCTCCCTCAAAGTAGTACAGAGACCCATCTACAAAAAGCTCAAGATTTGAATCAGGTATGGGACTGTTGCGTAGTCTAGTTCGTAAGTTTCTTGATTCATTAGTTCACATTATCTGGGTCACTCAATGGGAACAAATCTCAGTTGTTGGCTACTTCCCCTGCCTTGTCATACATGCCTTCTTACTCTGCCCATTCTTCACTCACCATTTCTGGTCCCAGTGGAAGTAATGTAGCTGGGTCTAGAACTGTGCAGCATTTGAGTTAGATTTGGAGGGGTGAGTCTTGAAGCAGAGAGATGTATAGTGTGAGTCCGGGAGAGTCTGTACTCTACAGAATGGGGAACTTGAATTGTGAGGGGCCTATCGAGAACAAAACCTGATACCTTGTCCTTGAGTAGGGCTACTGCAGGACAGGGGCCCCTCTTGTTACCAAGTCAAGATATGCTGAGTAATAGCCAAGAGGTCTTTGCTTGGAACCAGGGTTAAAACTCCGTGTGCATGCCCCTGGGCTTCATGGCAAGAGAGGTTAAAGGACTAAGAATAGTCAGGAATCTCTAAGGCTGGGGCTGAGAGATCGGCTGCCTTGAGTTTATGACCGTTCTGGAGCTCTTCCTCAGTTAAGATGAAAGTTTACTATTGTACATGAGAGAGCATCATATAGGGGTTATAGGAGGGATGAGGCACCCGGTGTCCATTCAAAAAGGCTCTTAAATTCCTAATTATAGTTGGGGGAAGAATTTCCTGTAGGTCCTTTCTCCATTCATGATATACATCTATTAGATAGGAATTTCTGTGTGGGGGGAGGGGCTGGAGGATGCAGGGCAGTAGGGATGGCAGATGGGGATACCTGTGAATAACTAGGTGGTAGTGGGGGGTGGGATGAGGTGCAATTACTGTGCTGTCCAACATTGTCTGGGAACTCTCTATGGGCATTGTTCACCACTGGAAGAGTAGAAATTAATCTCTGGTGGGACTTGTTTTCTGTACAGATCCAATGACTTGATCTCGAGGTTATACTGGGCCATTGGTGGCTGTGTTGCGGTTGAGAGAGGAGGGAGACGTGCAGTGGGTGCGGAAGGAGGCGATGGCGCTCGTGGTTGAGCTGCACTTATCGTAGAAGGCTGACAGAACTCCAGGATAGAGATGAGCGAACTTTAAAAAATAGCTCAGATCAAATCCAGTGCTGAGCCACGCCCCCTGCACTGATCACATGACGGTGACGTCACCCCAGGTCCTTCGGCTTTTCAACAGTTCAGGTTCGTGGAAGCCGCCCCTTATGGATTCCCTATGCCGGGATAGTCCGCGGTAGTGGAATCCATAACGGGATGCGGTGATTACCCCAACCCGAACGCCAAACTAATTTTTAAAGTTCGCTCATCTCTACTCCAGGACTGTAGTGAGGTGCTCATAATCAGTCTCACTGCTCTACCAAACACATCCCCATTGCTCTTCCGTCTTACCCCTTCTACTCATCTAGCCATGCTTTCACCTTCTTCTCCAACCCCTTTTTTCTATCCATTTCCTTTCTTTCTTCTGGAACCCATGCCATCTATCAGGATCCAAACACCTGTTCTTGGGCATTGCCCCCCTTTTTAACACTATCTTCATACTTTCTACTTCCTATCCTTCCTTAAGATTTATAGCATTTACTCCCCGTGGGTCTTATTTTACGTCTTTTTGCTCACCTCTAGAACTGGCTGACCTGTTGGATGTGCGCTTGTTTTGGATCTAGTCAAGATACCAGGTGGGTTGATGTACTGTTCCAAATTAGTTTAACGTGCGCAGAGAAATCAAACTCTGACACACCCATCGGAGTCAAAGTAAATCTCTAGTTTATTGTTTAGTATCCACACAGAATATATCCTCCCAGTGGGAGGTAACTAAAGACGGTGCATTCTTATTGTTTACTGGGAAATAATAGCAAGCATTCAATGGGTTAATCTTACACTTCTTTCCCATCAGACTGACTTAAGATATCAGCTTCACAGCGCAGCTACGCAGCCCCCTTACTCTACCTAGGGCCTTGGAAAGTGCTCCTTCCCCCCCTCCCATCTTCAAGATAGTGGGAAAGCTGTGTGCGTGCCTGGTACATCCAGGAACCAGGATTTTTCTACTAAATGATGGCTGAGCAATGTATAAAACAAGCAAGTATCCATACTGTTTCAATAGTCCATAACATGCGTGGCAGCTGAAGGCATCTGTGCTGTGCCGCGGTCATATGTGCCCGCATTGCTGAGAAAAATGATGTTTTAGTATATACAAATGAGCCTATAGGGGCAACGGGGCTAGGCCCTGACACCTAGAGGCTCTGCTCTTTCTTCACTTGATTGACAGGGTCACGCCTAGCCCTGTCAGAGGCACAAATCTACTGACAGATGCCCTTCAAAAGGGTTTTCTAGGAGTTTCTTGTACTGATGACCTATCCTATGGATCCGATCATGGGGGTGGATGAGGTGTACCCATCATACTGACTGATGTTTTATGCTGGTATTAAACAGTGAAATAAACATAAAAACCTTATTTTCCACCTGTCATCTGATGTAACTGACCCCATGACACAAAACATTTAGATATCCAGCAGGTCTTCAGAAAGGATGGGATTTAGCCAAGTCACTATGGAGCAGCAGTTCCTACAGATGATGGGGGAGATTTATCAAAACTGGTGTAAAGGAAACCTGGTTTACTGTCCCAAATTTGACAGGACTGTCCCTGATTTTTATAGACAGTCTGGGGCCAAAAACGGGTGTGGCTAATACAAACGCCGCCAATTAGGGTGGCCACTTGCTTCACCAACAAAAGTTTGACATTGTAGGCCATGCCCCCAACTCTGCTAACCCACTCCCCTCATAAAGAGGAAAAAAAAGTATGTCAAGACTGTCAGGTGAGCTGCGTTGGGGATGGAAGTGCTTCTCCTGCCCTCGGTCAGTCACAAAGTGACGTGTCTCTAGTGACTGACCGCGTGTGAGAGAAGCCTCAGTCAATTTGTGGAGGTCCATCCTGGCCCTGTGCCGGACCGAGGACAGGGCGCCAGAAAACCGGACTGTCCGGCCACCCTACCGCCAAAAGTGGGTGTTCCCGGGCGGGGCTTATATGCTTTGATTTTTACCAACCTGAGCAACCAATCAGATTCCACCTTTCATTTTCCAAAGGAGCTCTGAAATATATGGTGGGATCTGATTGGTTGCTATGGGCAACCAAGGCAGTTTTCCTTTACACTGGTTTTGATAAATCTCCCCCGATGGGAAATACACAGCCAAATCAATCACGGGGGCTGGCTGAATACTGCCCCTGTTCAGGACCTGACCATTAGGGGGCCAATGTGAAATTAAATTATATTAGTTTTTTACCGCGGGCACGGAATGTAGATACTACCCTGCTGCTAGGCCCCACAGCTGCTTCAAAACCATGTCACGTGATCCTGTGACAACCCAGAGCCCTAGGGTAGATGGAGTTTAGACGTAACCGTCAGAGGAAGCTAGCCTTGTAACTTCAGGACCTTCGATGAAGTCATGATCATGTGATCAGTCACATGACAAGAGGACTAAAGCAGTGGAGGGTTTCACCGTTTAGCACTTCCTGTCATGTGACATCATCAAAGGTCCTACAACCACTAATATTTACCTCCATCCCATAAATGCAACTGATCACATGACTATGACATCACCGCAGGTCCTGCAGCCCCAGGAGGTGAGATCTGCAGGTCAGTTATTGGTCGGGGGATGTGTGACTTGGTTCTGGGTTTATTAGAATGGAGCGGTTCTATAGGTGATATATAGCAGGTCCAGCCAGCAGGGGGCAGCACCGGCCATAGAGAGTCTCTGCTCACACAGTCTGGAGGTCAGGAGGGGAGTTCTCCTCAGACATGTCTGCTCTCCCCCTGGAATATTAGGATACCCCCCAGACCCCTGTAAGAGTGGCTGTTCTCCTGGATTAGAGGGGTCTTCCATCACACAATGTTCTGTGATATCACTAGGATATGGAGTCAGTGTGTGATCGGTGGGGACAACCTCTTCTAGATGAAGGGGCTGCAGCGCTGTGTCCTCTCCTCACTTTCCCTGCACAGCGGAGGCCGGAGCTCTAATGAGCAGGAACTGTGGAGGAGATTCAGCAGTAAAGCAGCTCTGCAGCCCTTTCATTCTCAGGATTAGTGGGGTCCTGATAGAGGCGAGCCCCCACCTACCGCACCTACTGACCCCGGAGCAGGACACCAATGATCAGAGGACAGAGGCGACTGACAGGGACAGGACTTCTCTTTCTCTCCTTCCTGAACTATATTGATTATGTGGCTCTGCTTCTATCACAACTAATACTGACCTTAGCACTAAGTGGTGGGACTGAGGGAGAGGGCTGCCCGTCAATGTAAAGCTCAAATCCCTAAACGGGACTAAAGAAAATGCTAAATAAAATATTTAAAAAAGCAAACATTTTCCCTTCAAAAAATGGTTGTTGTCTAACAAAAAAACAAAAAACTAAATAATATTACCCTGTCCACAGTAATAATTGAGGGGCATCTATTAATGAGTTTACACCAATATTGTGGCGTTAAAAATTCGTAGATGACGATGCACGCCATAATTACAACAGTGTTAGTTAAGGGCTAATTTACATCAGCGTTGTGTTTTGCCTATTTCTGTTCCTGTCAGAGGAAATGATCCACTGTGATCAAAATATTATTTTGCTCTCAATCCTTGTTTCCCTCAGGTTCCTTAGGTTCAGGACTCTGCTCTTTTTAAAGACAATGGTCCTTTCCATCAATGACCCACCAAGGATGGAGAAGGACAGAGACCACATGGCTGCGAGGATATTAGACCTCACCCTGGAGATCATCTCCTTGATAACTGGAGAGGTGAGAGTCTCACATGACATCACTCTTATCTCTAGTAATAAACCAGGGAAATGTCTGGAAAGGTGAAGGATTCTTAGAATCTCTGTAGTGATCGGCGTCTCCCCGTACACAGGATTACACAGTAGTGAAGAAGTCGTCTGGTGAGTGTGTGACACCCCGGGTGTCAGGAGGATGGAGCAGGACCCAGAGCCCCATCACCGAGCCTCCACCTCATTCCCTGATACATGAGCAGAAGATCCTAGAACTGACCACCAGGATCACTGAGCTGCTGAGCGGAGAGGTGAGCGCTGCTGGGAATGCTGGGACATTATACAATAACGCCAAGGGAGGGGTCTGGTAATGACTGTGTCCTTGTGTTGTCAGGTTCCTATAAGGTGTCAGGATGTCGCTGTCTATTTCTCCATGGAGGAGTGGGAGTATTTAGAAGAACACAAGGATCTGTACAAGGACGTCATGATGGAGAATCACCAGCCCCTCACATCACCGGGTAAGAGGAGACCTTCCATGACTGTAGAGGAGAGAACAGTCCTGAGAGTCAGATCCCCCATCATCTGATCATCACATATAGACAATGTATTCAGTCACTGTGTGTATTTCCTACAGATGGATCCAGTCAGAGAAATCCACCAGAGAGATGTCCCAGTCCTCAGTATTCCCAGGACTGTCCAGAGGAGAAACCAAATATCCCCCTGGATCATCAGGTAGGTGAAGCTGAGGTTCCTACAGATCCTCTATAGACTGATGTAATGGAGCGTAACTAGACTTTTATAGGTCCCAGTGCAAACCTTGGTTGCCCCCCCCCCCCCCCCATTTTTACAAAGAGGCGGCAATTTTTTCAATGTGCTTTTACACTAAGCCCAATGCACGGCTACACTCACCCAGTCCTAATAAAATCTGGTCCTACCTCATCCAGGGTGTCGCTGGCGTCGGTGTGATGTCCCCTGGATCCAGAACAAGGTCCCTGTGGGGATAGAGAAAAAAAGAATAATCACATAAGGGATGGCGACTGCCCTGTGAAATCACCAGCAGGGGGCGCTGTGCTGGTCTGTAAGACTGAACCATGCCAATGTATAGCAGGTAATCTAGGACATTTCCCCTAAGTGCTACCACACAGTACTAATGCCCAGATTGTGGCCCCTTCACAAAAGTTATGTCTTTTTTGTGGCCCCCCACAGCACTTATGCCCACTTTTGTTCCTTTCACAGTAGTTATGCCCAGATATGTGCCCCCTCACTGAAGATATTCCCAGATATGTGCCCCTCACAGTGGTTATAGCCAGATATGTGCCCCCTCACAGTAGTTATGCCCAGATATGTGCCCCCTCACAGTAGTTATGCCCAGATATGTGCCCCCTCACAGTAGTTATGGCTAAATATGTGCCCCCTCATAGTATGGCCAAATATGTGCCCCTCACAGTGGTTATGGCCAGATATGTGCCCCCTCACAGCAGTTATAGCCAGATATGTGCCCCTCACAGTAGTTATGGCCAGATATGTGCCCCCTCACAGTAGTTATGGCTAAATATGTGCCCCCTCATAGTATGGCCAAATATGTGCCCCTCACAGTGGTTATGGCCAGATATGTGCCCCCTCACAGCAGTTATAGCCAGATATGTGCCCCTCACAGTAGTTATGGCCAGATATGTGCCCCCTCACAGTAGTTGTGCCCAGATATGTGCCCCCTCACCGTACTGCACATATCTGTAAAGTTCTGCAGTGTAGATGTATGGCACACGACTGTATCCGCATTTTATGTGGACCCATTGACTTCAATGGGTCTGTGTTCTGCAGGTTCTAGAATGTGCAGAACAGAAATATGGATGCGGACAGCACACGGTTGACCTATTGAAGTCAATGGGTCCGCAAAAAAATGTGGACGGCACATAAACGGTATCTGTATTTGGCAGATCCGCGGTTTGTGGCCTGGATGTGTGCACGAGGTTTTGATCATGGGCTAAATAACAAAATAACGCCAGTCAGCTGCATCTACGGCAGATACTGTTATTGACTCATTCATCAGGTACAGAACCTTCCTGCTTTTCCAAAACATCATTACCTCCTCATCTAGAATCAGGTCACCACAAAGGACAAGAGCCAGTGGATATAAGGTTCAGTTTCCTGCAGCAATGACAGGCTTTTTACTATAAAATAACGTAAGAACTGGAGGTGATGAGCACAGCGTCCTCCCCAGGAAAGGATCGGGTCATTTCATGCAGAATGACGGAAACATTTCAGTGGATGTGTATAATTCTTGATCCTGTGTGATTACCATGAGATTGGTCCATGTCTTCTACGGGTGTTAGATCCTCACCTGGGTATAAGATGAACCAGCAGTGGAGCATAGTCTTCTTTTTCTTTAATGTTTGCAGGAACGTTCTGGTGGAACATCGAGTGGACCTAAAAAACCCGTATCGGTGTCAGTTAATGGTAAGAGCCTTTCATAAATCTTGTTTGACTGTAAATATCTTTATTAATGGGAAAACTGATAGGAAGTTTAGAGAAACGTCCATCATCATCATTAAAGGGGTATTCCCATCTTAGACAATGGGGGCATATCGCTAGGATATGCCCCCATTGTCTGATCGGTGCGGGTCCCACCGCTGGGACCCGCACCTTCAACGAGAACGAAGCGGGGAGCGCTGTGGCTGGAGGACCACGGATTTCCCGGAGTCCGTCCACCACAAAGCGCTGTCCCCATAGAAGTGAATAGGAGTGAACCGCGTATGCGCGGCCCCCGCTCCCATTCATTTCTATGAGGCAGACGGAAATAGCCAAGCCAGTGCTCGGCGATTTTCGGCGACCCCATAGAAATGAATAGAGGGCAGCTGTGCATGCACAGTGCGCCCTCCATTCATTTTCCCGCACCGTTCTCATCCTGCTGGGACCTCCACCTATCAGACAATGGGGGCATATCCTAGCAATAGGCCCCCATTGTTTGACATGGGAAAAGCCCTTTAATGTCACAGTTAATATTCATACGTCATCTAGTGCCATCATATTCCATCATCTTCCTTGGCACCGGTACAATATAGACAGATATACAGAATATAGACAATCACAAAAACACTGGAGGGCAAATGTGATTATTATTACAACATACAGAAAATAAATATCCGGTAAGATGATATTACATGCACGCACTAGCCGTCCTCTTCAGGATAGGTCATCAATATCAGATCAGCGGGGGTCCGACAGCCGGCACCCCCGCCGATCAGCTGTTTGAAGAGAAGGCGCGTGCCGTGCCAGCGCTGCCTCCTCTCCATCGTTTACCTGCTCGCCATCGCATCTGCAGCGGTGAGCAGGTGTAATTGCACCCAAGCCGTTCTTATTCATTTCAATGGGACGGATCGCTCCTATACAAGTGTATACTACAGAGCCGTCCCATTGAAATAAATGGAACGGCTTGGGTGTAATTACACATGCTCACCGCTGCAGATGCGACAGCGAGCAGGTAAACAATAAAGAGGAGGCAGCGCTGGCACGGCGCACGCCATCTCTTTAAAAAGCTGATCGGCGGGGGTGTCGGCTTTCGGACCCCCGCTGATCTGATATTGATGACCTATCCTGAGGATAGGTCATCAATAAATATAACTTGGTCCACCCCTTTAATTTAAAAAAGAACTGTTGCACATTGTGCTATTACAAATAATGAAAAAATTGTGAAAACAAACTTCTTTTTTTTTTACATGACTATAAAAAAATAAAAACAAAAAATATAAAATAAAAAGAACATAAAAATAAAGGGGCACATTTTTCAAGGGGCCGATCTTAATAAAGGCCTATAGCTGGTGGAGGATCCGCCGGAGTTATGAAGAGACGCAGGCCTCTCCATAACTTCGGTGCATCCAGCGCCAGTTCTAAATGTAAGACAGCTTGTGAGCTGTCTGACATTTAGACCATTTTCTACGCCTAAACCAGGCATAGAAAATGATGACAGACAGGCCTGCCCGCTTCCCTGCTCACAATTTTAGACTTGGCGCGAGCCGGGAAAAGTTACAAATAGCGCGCTGCCACCTGCGCCTGAAATACACCTAATTTAATCGTATTTCAGATTAGTAAATGACCCCCAAACCCCCATACATCACAGAAAAAAGTCGCAAAAATGATTTACATAACCATATGGAAAAACAAGTTATGGCTTTCAAAGACGTATGTGCTTAAAAAAAAACTGAAAATACGCCTGGTCAGGAAGGGGGGGGGGGGGTATCTTTGCTTTGGGAAAGTATGAACATTTGTTTCATTTTTCAGGTGAAGGCGAGATAAATGACTCCTATGGACATCTCCATTTATCTTCCCATCATGAAGCAGAAGATAACAATACCACACAAGATGATTCAATCACTCCTAATGTACCCTCAGTCCTTCACAGCAGAGATCTATCCATCGATACTGCTGGTCACACTGAACCTTTATATAATCAATCACTGATTGGTAAACAAATACCTAGACATAAATGGGAGGAAATAATTTCAAATGGGAAACAGTTTAAAAAGAAATCTAATCTTTCTTCGCATGAGAGAAATCACAGAGATAAAGGGTTATTTTCATGCTCTGAATGTGGGAAATCTTTTACCACAAAATCAATTCTAGTTGTCCACCAGAGAATTCACACAAGGGAGAAGCCATTTTCATGTTCACAATGTGGGAAGTACTTTGGGGCGAAATCAATGCTTATAGAACATCTAAGAACTCACACAGGAGAGAAGCCATATTCATGCTCAGAATGTGGGAAATGTTTTAGCCTTAAATGGTGTCTTATTAGGCATCTCAGAATTCACACGGGGGAGAAGCCATTTTCATGCTCAGAATGTGGGAAGTGTTTTAGTCAGAAATCACATCTTGTGAGTCATCTAAACATCCACATAGGGGAGAAGCCGTTTTCATGCTCAGAATGTGGGAAACGTTTTAGTCTGAAATCGTGTCTTCTTAGACACCAGATAACTCACACAGGGGAGAAGCCATTTTCGTGTTCAGAATGTGGGAAATGTTTTAGCCGTCAATCAAGTTTAATTCGGCATCAGAGAAGTCACACAGGGAAGAAGCCATTTTCATGTCTTGAATGTGGGAAATGTTTTAGTCAGAAATCAAATCTTAATATACATCTGAAAACTCACACATTTTCATGTTCACAATGTGGGAAGTGTTTTGGTGTGAAATCAATGCTTATAGAACATGTAAGAATTCACACAGGGGTGAAGCCATACTCATGTTCAGAATGTGGGAAACGTTTTAGTCTGAAATCGTGTCTTCTTAGACACCAGAGAAGTCACACAGGGGAAAGGCCATTTTCCTGCTCAGAATGTGGGAAGTGTTTTCGTGTGAACTCACATCTTGCTACACATCAGAGAACTCACACAGGGCAGAAACCATTTTTCGTGTCCTGAATGTGGGAAATCTTTTAATCAGATATCAAGTCTTGCTTGGACATGTGACTGATGTGGACCTTTATTGTGAGATCTGCTGCCTAATGATGACTTCTAACTCAACCCGTTGAGGATTGGTCAAGTCCACAGGTGTGGTGAGCTCACCCAGCCCTGGAAGCACGAGGCCACGCCGAGGAACCACAGGCGCCAGAAGTCCAGCAAGAAAAGAGAAAAGGTCCAGCTTCCGTTGCAAAATCGCGAAGAGCTTTATTCACATGGTGCGGTACAGGTTAAAACTGACAGGTACTCGTCTACGCGTTTCGGATCCACATTTATTCATGAATAAGGATCAAGATATGTAGATCCGAAACGCGTAGATGAGTACCTGTCTGTTTTAACCTGTACCGCACCATGTGAATAAAGCTCTTCACGATTTTGCAACGGAAGCTGGATCTTTTCTCTTTTCTCGTTGAGGATTGGTGTTATAATAGTATGGCACAGACAAGAATACTCAGTTCTGCACAAAACTATTGCAATATTGTGATTGCATGGGCACAGCCATTGTGCCAGCATGAGCAGGACCACAACTGTAATACACAAGTATCATCCTGCTTGAATGACAGCGATCATTGATCACTGATTAACTCTGTCTGTTGTGATCAAGGTTGATGGAAAGCAAAGGGACAGCCTGTTTGAATTCATTCACACATCAGCCCATTTTTAATGTGACTCCACACTCTCCAGGCACTTATATTCATTCTCAATCCTTCTCAACGGCATTGGTTTGATGAAGGCTGAAGATAAACTACGAATTGCGTTATAATTCCTTGGAGTGCTGGAATCTTTTCATATTCATTAAGGAAATACTGAAGCAAAGCTGTCATCTTACGGGTCACGAGTACAGAATGTTGTTTTACGTTGGGGTCAATTTCCTATCGGTATGATTTCACTAAGGAAATACACTGAGGAGAAAGAGGTTCCACCTCATAATAAACCCTGTCACTGTCAAGGACATATTCCATGTTCTTGCTACCGATGGATTGATCTAAGTCTGTGCAGTAGCTAGTTCTTTTAAAGTTCACAATCTAAGTTTTTAAACAAGACCAGAATTGCGGCACTTGCTGCCATACAAGTTACAGCCCTTAGAAATGGGTCCCAGTAAAAACTGCACATACCTGGAGCTCTCGCTCCCAATCTGATTTATAAGGGCTATATCTCCCGATGTGGAGCAGCTAAACATCCTGGTATTGTTTTAAAGCTTAACTTATCAGCTTTATAACCAGGGCTGTGGAGTTGGAGTCTTGGACCCAGAGTCAGAGTCAAAGCTAGTTTTGGGTGTAGTCAGTAGAAAAGTAACAACTCCAGCTTAAATAAAATATTGTCTGTTATTAATATTTTTAATTAATTTATTACATTTCATAAGAGTTTAGAAAAGTTGAGAAATTTTAATCATAAATATATTTTATGTTCTATCAATATAGAGGTGCATTTACATGCGCAGACCGAGCAGGAAATTATCGAGAAGGGACCGATGGTTGCCTGCTCATCAGTGTAGATGAACAGATAAATGTTCCGACTGTAGGTAGGAACAGACAAGGACAATGAGCCCTAGGGCTAGAACCCAGCCTGATTTAGTAACATAGTAAAATAGTGTATAAGGCTGAAAAAAGACATCTGTCTATCCAGTTCGGCCTGTTATCCTGCAAGTTGATCCAGAGCAAGGCAAAAAAAAAACTGTGAGGTCGAAGCCAATTTTCTCACTTTAGGGGAAACAAATTCCTTCCCGACTCCAATCAGAATAACTCCCTGGATCAACGACCCCTCTCTAGTAGCTGTAACCTGTAATATTATTACACTCCAGAAATACATCCAGGCCCCTCCTGAACTCTTTTACTGAATTCACCATCACCACCTTCTCAGACAGAGAGCTCTATAGTCTCACTGCTCTTACCGTAAAGAATCTATGTACTGGTGACATGTATTTTTCCTTCCCATGTGCATAACCTTACATTTACTACAATCAAGAAGATTCGCTCCACGTGTGATATATCCAGGGTCCGATTTAAAACCTCACTTTGGCTCCACCTTACAATCAATGTTTCACTTAGTCGTATCTTTTGCTCAATCGTCATAGGTGAGAAATAAATAGTACTTGCTCTTCTGAAGCCCAGGTTGCGCTTTCAATTTCTTTTATTCTTTATATACATTTCATAGTTTTTGTACATCCTTTTTCTTTGAGAACTCTGAGCTGATCTCTATCCCATGCTGCGCACTACTATTTATTTCTCACCTATGACTATTGAGCAAAAGATACGACCGAGTGAAACATATTGATTATAATCTTACATTTGTCAGTGTTAAACCTCATCTGCCACTTCTCTGCCCAAGCCTCCAATCTATCCAGATCCCTCTGTAGCAGAAAACTGTCCTCTTCAGTGTTAATTACTTTACACAGTTTAGTGTCATCTGCTAAAATTTATATTTTACTGTGCAAGCCTTCTACAAGATCATTAATACATATATTGAAGAGAATAGGCCCAATACTGACCCCTGAGGTATCCCACTAGTGACAGTGACCCCTCCAATACTGACCCCTGAGGTACCCCACTAGTGACAGTGACTCCTCCAGTACTGACCCCTGAGGTACCCCACTAGTGACAGTGACCCAATCTGCTTTTCCTACCTACTTGCCCTAGATAGCTAGACTGCAACCGGTTGACGGTCCCTATGCTATTTATGTGCAGAGATGAACAAACAACAAAGACAGACAACTTAATACCAGAGTTGTACATAAATGGGTCAGAACCAGACAAGCTATGCAGTACCAAACAAATAATAGAGATTGGTCAGAAACATGAGGAATCCAAATAAGCTCAGGAGCAAGAACCAAGAACACAGGGGTTTAAATAGAGCACCGTGTCCCAGGATCAGAACCTGATCGGTCATGACTCGAAGCTCCCTTAGTCAGAAACACAAGCACATAGGAAAAGAGTAGCTCAGCTATCCCTTCCAATGGGTAAGGTACTGAAGAGAGCCCTGGACTCTCCGCGAGTCAAGAATTTTCTCCACCTCGTGCTCCAGGTCACCTTGGATAACAACTGGACCAGGAGGTTTAAATGGAGGAATCACAGGAGGAATGTAATTCTTAAGCAGTAATTTGTGGAAACATTATGTATCCTAAAATAGAATGGCAACTGAAGAGCAAAAGATACCTGATTGATAATAGAGGTGATCTGATATGGGCCAATAAATTTCAAAGCGAGTTTACCAGATGGGACCCTAAGGTGCAAATGTTTAGTAGAAAACCATACAGGTTCCCTAAAACAAAATTCAGACCCAAGGAATGTTTCCTATTGGCTTGATCACACTGGATGCTTTGAGCCCAAACTGTGCATAAATCATGCGTGATAGCATTCACCACAGGACTCGCAGAACTAAACTCAGGCACTAATAAAAAGCGCAGATTAAACCCATAATTGCAATAGAAAGGTGAGGAGCTGACGTGGTTGTTTATAGTAAACTCAGCTTATGATAAAAAAAAATTAAATTTTTTTCACAATGAGATAAAAAAAACACTGCTCCAAAACCTGGTTGACCCTTCCAGTTTGTCCATTTGTCTCAGGATGGAATGCTGAAGAGAAGGACAGTTTGCTAAACTCTCTCCAGAATCTAAAGACAAACTGTACTTCCTATGCTCAATATATCCGGCCACAGTCGTAACCACCCTGTATACCAGAATCAGTTCAGGTAACCGAAGTAATTTGAGACCCAAATCAATCACAAAATCAAAATTAACAAAGCAAGCTGCACCCTTCGAATCCACAAAAGCTAAGCCAGAAACAGATCTCCCTTCTGAAGAGAGATTTACAGTCAATAGAAACCTGTCAATTTTTTGGGAAAATACCTGTGCCTTTCAGTAACCTCCCTGATTATCACTCAGATGCTTGAAATTTTCCGTCTCTGGCCTAGATGGACGGGATCACAGTAGATGTGCAGGACTGCATGGGCCATTCTTGGTGGTGTTTCTTCCTTTGCTGATAAGACATGGGACCCATTTCTATGGACTATTCAGACTTCACTGGAGCCTTGGCCACATTAGAGAGACAGAAGGAAAGGGAGAAAGATGGACAGATACAGAATGTTCGCGCTTACGCTCCCTTAAGTGTCGATCTAGTCGAATAGCTAGAGACATCGCTTCGTCTCCTGGGGTTGGATGACTAACTTACAGAACCTTCAGAGTGTCTTAGAGGCCCCATCTAAACTGTTATCTAAGGACCAGATCGTTCTAGCTAGACGCAGTATACCACATGCGAAACTTGGAGCAATACTCCCCTGATGCAAAGAGAGGAGCTGACTTTTAGTGTAACCTGCTTTGCCAAGCTTATTATACAAAAGACCGAAGACAGAAAAAAAGTCTACAGAATAGCAGGGAATTAGGCGGAAGTGCAAATGTCCACTCCTGGTCACCTTGCAACAAAAAGATGATGATACTAGCTATCTGTGCCTTGGTTCCCAAGGAGTGAAATTTGCAAAACCCTTATGGTCACCAGAGAAGCAGTCAGGAAGCTTAATCGTAGGCTGCATTGGTGACAAGGTTGCGAAAGAAGGAGGACTGGTCTGACGAGACTCCTGTTGTTGGGCCGTCTCAGCTAATCCTTCACCAAGTGAGCAATGCCTTCCATCTGTTAGGCTAATTATTACTGTAGGTAAGGACAGTGAGATGTAATGCTTGAACACAGCCCATATTCCCTACCTACTTGAAGTACAAGCCCTAGACAGCTAGACCACAACTGGTTGACAGTCCCCATGCTATTTAAGTACAGAGACAGACAAACACAATATCAGAGTTGTACGTAAATGGGTCAGAACCAGACAAGCTATGCAATACCAAACAAGAAACAGAGAGTGGTCAGAAGACAAGACAGGGTCAGAAGAGTAAGCAATCCAAATAAGCACAGGAGCAAGAACCAGGAACAAAAAATGCGGACAGCAAATGCGCATGTCCGTTCCGTAGCCCTGCAAAAAAACATATATGTCCTATTCTTGTCAGTTTGCGGACAAGGATAGACATTGTTACAATGGATACGCAAAAAAATCGGATGCAATACGGATGTTACACGGGCATCATCCATATTTTTGCGGACCGCAATATGTATACGGTCGTGTGCATGAGCCCTTAGTCAGAACACTAGCACATAGGAATAGAGCAGCTGAGCAATCAGCCCACTGATAATCTCCTCCAGCACACGTCCACTGTGGGGAGAAACAGAGCATTGCATCCTTTTGCTAAGGATGCGGTCGCGTGATCAGGGGGCATGGCTTAGCAGCACATCTCTCCTGGCCATGCGAAGGCTGAGGATCGCATCACTGGAACCCGGATAGGTAAGTATGTTACATGCAGCAGTCTCCTCCACTGTGTGGGGATGAGCAATAGCTACTGCCATCGCACAACCTCATACCGATTCTTGACACAGCACAATCTTCTACCCAGAAACAATGATTTGTGCTGCATGAACGAAGAAGTCGCCCGATGAACGAGCGTTTTGCTTGTTCATCAGTTGATCGCCAGCACATTTACATGGACCAGTGATCAGGAACAAGTGTTTGTAGTAATGTATATTCACGATAATTGGCCGTATAATTGTGCGGTGTAAATCGACCATAAGGCTCCTATTTATCAAAAACAGTGATAAGCAGGGTGTTCTAGTGATGATAGATAATCAGTTCTCACCTCTCCTGCGTTCTCATCTGACCCTTTTACTAGGTATCTGCATGTTAGGGCTCATTCGTACGACCGTGATTTGGTGCCGCATTTTTTGCAGCTCGGGTGTGGACTTATTCACTTCAATGGGGCAGCAAAAGATGTGGACAGCACTCCGTGTGCTGTCCGCATCCGTTGCTCTGTTCCGTGGCCCAGCAAAAATTATAAGTCATGTCCTATTCTTAAGAATAGGCATTTCTAAAAAAGGGCCGTCCATTCTGTTCTGCAAATTGTGGAAGGCACACGGGCGGGAGGACCAGAGGAGGAAGTTCACTATTAGGCATCCCTGCAGCCATCTCAGAACTGCTAGACAGAACAGGAAGATAGCACTAAAGGTGTTGTGCGTGAATAAGTAACTTTAACAAGGAACCCGCAGCCTGCCTCTGCTATGGAAAAATTCATACTTACCTACTACCCACAGCTCCGGTTTTGCAGTTTGGCTCCTGTATGTCTGTCATCCACTCCAGCATGGGCATGATCATCTGTTCTGCTGCTGCAGCCAATGAAATATCATTGCTTGTGGACACATCACCACTGAATCCAGTCGCTGGCTGCAGAGAAGCAGATGATCGTACCAGAGAGGAAGTAAACAAGCCGTGAACTAGAAGAGGAACATGCAGGAGCCTGTGCGCAGGACCAGAGCTTCAGGGAGCAGGCGAGTATGAAGCTTGCCATAGCACAGGCAGGTTGCAGGCACCTCACCTGTGAAAAGTTATTTCTAGACAACCATTTAAGGGCTCCTTCATACGAGAATGTCCCTTGCGAAATCACGTTCAGTATTATCATGATTTATAATGCTGTGTGGCTCTGGCTGACCTTTCAGAATCATAGTGACAGCTTTATGTCAGCATGATTCTGTTACAGAAAGGTCAGCCAGAGACACACAGCATTATCAATTATGTCAATGCCGTGCGCTTCTGTAGTCCAGACCGCGCGATCTCTCTCTCACACGGAGTGTGATTCCTGTAAGGGACACACTCATGTGAAAGAGCCCTAAAGCCGAATGCAGACGTCTGTTAAACACGGAGGTGAATGGTCCGTGGTATCCTGGGCTGGATTCCTGCTGAAAGCAGGAGCGCACGGCGTCATTGGTTGCTGTGATGCCGTGCGCTTCCTGCCGCCCCCGCAGTACAGTGATACAGTTGTATAGATCATACCAGTGTATTACTGTACTGCAGGGGCGGCAGGAAGCGCACGGCGTCATAGCCAGCAGGAATCCAGCCCAGGATACCACGGACAGTAACGGCCGTGTGAATCCAGCCTAAGGCAGTCACTGAATTTAGCAGCTGCACTTCTAAATGTTTCTTATATTCCCATTTAGTCTTGCACCTGACTCTGCATTTCCAGGAGATAAATATATACACACACACACTACTCAGAAAAAGGTAGGGATATTTGGCTTTTGGGTAAAATTTAAAGAATTTAGGCAACGTTTCAATCCCTTTCCGGGATCCTTCTCAAGCCAAGTGCACAGGACTGTGCACTTGGCATGAGAAGGATCCCGGAAGGGGATTGAAACGTTGCCTATTTTGTGTCACATGTGTGAATAAAGACACTGCGTTTTTTTCATAAGAAGAGTGCTGCGTTGATATATATATATATTCACTAAAGAGGCAGTATACTGTATATATATACTACAGAGGACAGTATACTGTATATATATA
Source organism: Bufotes viridis (assembly GCA_033119425.1). NCBI lineage: Eukaryota > Metazoa > Chordata > Amphibia > Anura > Bufonidae > Bufotes > Bufotes viridis. The sequence goes on from CM065592.1 coordinate 445,343,823, forward strand.
TATATATACACTACAGAGGACAGTATACTGCCACAGATGGATCTGGATAGATTGGAGGCTTGGGTAACACTGACATGGAAAAGGAATTTTAGTTGATAGCAAACTAATCTGTAAAAACCAGTGTCAGGCAGCTGCCGCCAAGGCCAATAAGATAATGGGTTGCATCAAAAGGGGCATAGATGGCGGTGATGATAACATAGTCCTACCACTTTACACATCACTGGTCAGACCACACATGGAGGACTGTGTACAGTTCTGGGCTCCTGTGAACAAGGCAGATATAGCAGAGCTGGAGAGGGTTCAGAGGAGGGCAACTAAAGTAATAACTGGAATGAGGGATCTACAGTACCCTGAAAGGTTATCAAAATTAGGGTTATTCACCTTAGAAAAAAGACGACTGAGGGGAGATCTAATAACTATGTATAAATATATCAGGGGTCAGTACAGAGATCACTCCCATCATCTTTTTATACCCAGGACTGTGACTGTGACGAGGGGACATCCTCTGCGTCTGGAGGAAAGAAGGTTTGTACACAAACATAGAAAAGGATTCTTCACGGTAAGAGCAGTGAGACTATGGAACTCTCTGCCTGAGGAGGTGGTGATGGTGAGTACAATAAAGGAATTCAGGAGGGGCCTGGATGTATTTCTGGAGCGTAATAATATTTCAGGCTACAGCTACTAGAGAGGGGTCCACTAAAATAAGGAAAATGTCTTCCTCTGGATGAAGTTGCAGGACGACAGGGTAAACTGGATGGTCAAATGTCATTTTTTTAGCATTACAATCTATGTAGGAAGATATTACTGCTGTAAACCAAATCTGCTGAAAGGTAATGAGGAGACAGAGAACAAGAGGTCTGTGAGAGAGGGAACCATGGGGAGAGGTCTGTGAGAGGGAGAACCATGGGGAGCAGTCTGTGTGAGAGAGGGGGAACCATGGGGAGCGGTCTGTGTGAGAGAGGGGGAACCATAGGGAGCGGTCTATGTGAGAGAGAGGGGGGAACCATGGGGAGCGGTCTGTGTGAGAGAGGGGGAACCATGGGGAGCAGTCTGTGTGAGAGAGGGGGAACCATAGGGAGCGGTCTATGTGAGAGAGAGGGGGGAACCATGGGGAGCAGTCTGTGTGAGAGAGGGGGAACCATAGGGAGCGGTCTATGTGAGAGAGAGGGGGGAACCATGGGGAACGGTCTGTGTGAGAGAGGGGGAACCATGGGGAGCGGTCTGTGTGAGAGAGGGGGAACCATGGGGAGCGGTCTGTGTGAGAGAGGGAGAACCATGGGGAGCGGTCTGTGTGAGAGAGAGGGGGAACCATGGGGAGCGGTCTATATGAGAAAGAGGGAACCATGGAGAGCAGTCTGTGTGAGAGAGGGGGAACCATGGGGGGCGGTCTGTGTGAGAGAGGGGGAACCATGGGGAGCGGTCTATGTGAGAGAGGGGGAACCATGGGGAGCAGTCTGTGTGAGAGAGGGGGAACCATGGGGAGCAGTCTGTGTGAGAGAGGGGAACCATGGGGAGCAGTCTGTGTGAGAGAGGGGAACCATGGGGAGCGGTCTGTGTGAGAGAGGGAACCATGGGGAACAGTCTGTGTGAGAGAGGGGGAACCATGGGGAGCGGTCTGTGTGAGAGAGGGGGAACCATGGGGAGCGGTCTGTGTGAGAGAGGGAGAACCATGGGGAGCGGTCTGTGTGAGAGAGAGGGGGAACCATGGGGAGCGGTCTATATGAGAAAGAGGGAACCATGGGGAGCAGTCTGTGTGAGAGAGGGGGAACCATGGGGACGGTCTGTGTGAGAGAGGGGGAACCATGGGGAGCGGTCTATGTGAGAGAGGGGGAACCATGGGGAGCAGTCTGTGTGAGAGAGGGGGACCATGGGGGAGCAGTCTGTGTGAGAGAGGGGAACCATGGGGAGCAGTCTGTGTGAGAGAGGGGAACCATGGGGAGCGGTCTGTGTGAGAGAGGGAGAACCATGGGGAGCAGTCTGTGTGAGAGAGGGGGAACCATGGGGAGCGATCTGTGTGAGAGAGGGAACCATGGGGAGCGGTCTATGTGAGAGAGGGGAACCATGGGGAGCAGTCTGTGTGAGAGAGGGGAATCATGGGGAGCAGTCTGTGTGAGAGAGAGGGAACCATGGGGAGCAGTCTGTGTGAGAGGGGGAACCATGGGAGAGGTCAGTGAGAGTTGGGGGAACCATGGGGAGCGGTCTGTGTGAGAGAGGGAGAACCATGGGGAGCGGTCTGTGAGAGAGAGGGAGAACCATGGGGAGCAGTCTTGTGTGAGAGAGGGGAACCATGGGGAGCCATCTGTGTGAGAGAGGGGGAACCATGGGGAGTGGTCTGTGAGAGAGAGGGAGAACCATGGGGAGTGGTCTGTGAGAGAGAGGGGGAACCATGGGGAGCGGTCTGTGAGAGAGGGGGAACCATGGGGAGCGGTCTGTGAGAGAGAGGGGGAACCATGGGGAGTGGTCTGTGTGTGAGAGAGGGGGAACCATGGGGAGCGGTCTGTGTGAGAGAGGGAGAACCATGGGGAGCGGTCTGTGTGAGAGAGAGGGGGAACCATGGGGAGCGGTCTATATGAGAAAGAGGGAACCATGGAGAGCAGTCTGTGTGAGAGAGGGGGAACCATGGGGGCGGTCTGTGTGAGAGGGGGAACCATGGGGAGCGGTCTATGTGAGAGAGGGAACCATGGGGAGCAGTCTGTGTGAGAGAGGGGGACCATGGGGAGCAGTCTGTGTGAGAGAGGGGAACCATGGGGAGCAGTCTGTGTGAGAGAGGGGAACCATGGGGAGCGGTCTGTGTGAGAGAGGGAACCATGGGGAACAGTCTGTGTGAGAGAGGGGGAACCATGGGGAGCGGTCTGTGTGAGAGGGGGAACCATGGGGAGCGGTCTGTGTGAGAGAGGAGAACCATGGGGAGCGGTCTGTGTGAGAGAGGGGGAACCATGGGGAGCGGTCTATATGAGAAAGAGGGAACCATGGGGAGCAGTCTGTGTGAGAGAGGGGGAACCATGGGGGCGGTCTGTGTGAGAGAGGGGGAACCATGGGGAGCGGTCTATGTGAGAGAGGGGGAACCATGGGGAGCAGTCTGTGTGAGAGAGGGGGGACCATGGGGAGCAGTCTGTGTGAGAGAGGGGAACCATGGGGAGCAGTCTGTGTGAGAGAGGGGAACCATGGGGAGCGGTCTGTGTGAGAGAGGGAGAACCATGGGGAGCAGTCTGTGTGAGAGAGGGGGAACCATGGGGAGCGGTCTGTGTGAGAGAGGGGGAACCATGGGGAGCGGTCTATGTGAGAGAGGGGGAACCATGGGGAGCAGTCTGTGTGAGAGAGAGGGAATCATGGGGAGCAGTCTGTGTGAGAGAGGGGGAACCATGGGGAGAGGACAGTGTGAGAGTTGGGGGAACCATGGGGAGCGGTCTGTGTGAGAGAGGGAGAACCATGGGGAGCGGTCTGTGAGAGAGAGGGAGAACCATGGGGAGCAGTCTGTGTGAGAGAGGGGGAACCATGGGGAGCCGTCTGTGTGAGAGAGGGGGAACCATGGGGAGTGGTCTGTGAGAGAGAGGGAGAACCATGGGGAGTGGTCTGTGAGAGAGAGGGGGAACCATGGGGAGCGGTCTGTGAGAGAGGGGGAACCATGGGGAGTGGTCTGTGAGAGAGAGGGGGAACCATGGGGAGTGGTCTGTGAGAGAGAGGGGGAACCATGGGGAGCGGTCTGTGAGAGAGGGGGAACCATGGGGAGCGGTCTGTGAGAGAGAGGGGGAACCATGGGGAGCAGTCTGTGTGAGAGAGGGGAAACTATTTCCTTCTAGTCTCTGCAGTATGTTGGAGGAAGCTACGCTTACTTATAGGTAATGGCTAAATACTATACTCCGTAAGGACCTCTTGACGTCACCACATCACGTGACATCCCTAGGTCACGTGGGTCGGCAGCCGCCCTGGCCGACTGTCTGCAGAGGAGAAAGGTCAGGGATGGCGGTCCAGCAGCGTCTTCTCTGTAGCACTGAGTGAGAGGGGGATGTGACTGCTTAAGAAGGGCTGAGAATTGTATGCAGTGGGGGCCGCTGGTGTGATTATATACTGGGGGCTGCTGTGTGTGATTATATACTGGGGGGCTGTTGTGTGTGATTATATACTGGGGGGCTGTTGTGTGTGATTATATACTGGGGGCTGTTGCGTGTGATTATATACTGGGGGGGCTGTTGTGTGTGATTATATACTGGGGGCTGTTGTGTGTGATTATATACTGGGGGTCTGTTGTGTGTGATTATATACTGGGGGCTGCTGTGTGTGATTATATACTGGGGGTCTGTTGTGTGTGATTATATACTGGGGGGCTGTTGTGTGTGATTATATACTGGGGGGCTGTTGTGTGTGATTATATACTGGGGGCTGCTGTGTGTGATTATATACTGGGGGGCTGCTGTGTGTGATTATATACTGGGGGGCTGCTGTGTGTGATTATATACTGGGGAGGGCTGCTGTGTGTGATTATATACTGGGAGGCAGCTGTGTGTGATTATATACTGGGGAGGGCTGTGTGTGTGATTATATACTGGGGGCTGCTGTGTGATTATATACTGGGGGGCTGCTGTGTGTGATTATATACTGGGAGCTGCTGTGTGTGATTATATACTGGGGGGCTGCTGTGTGTGATTATATACTGGGGGCTGCTGTGTGTGATTATATACTGGGGGAGCTGCTGTGTGTGATTATATACTGGGGGGGGGCTGCTGTGTGTGATTATATACTGGGGGGGGGGCTGCTGTGTGTGATTATATAATGGGGGGGCTGCTGTGTGTGATTATATCCTGGGGGGGCTGTGTGTGATTATATGTTGGGGGTGCTGCTGCTATGAGATTGTATGGAGAGGGGGGGGGGGGGGCTGTGTGAATGTCCCCTCACCCATAGTAAACTAACTACACAGATTGGATGCACATAAATCCAGCATTTTATAAATATGCAAATTAGTCTCAGCATACAACCCCCCAAATCTCATCCGGCAGCCCCCCTCCATACAATCTCACAAGGCAGCCACCGCCCACCCCCCCAATGGGAACGCACAACGCTTGTATTTTGCGCGTTTATGAATTTGCGATATTTGGTCATTGGACAATACTGCAGTCAATCACACAAACGCGCGTTTACTATTGCCAAAAACGCGCACAAAAATGCGCGGAAAATTCGCGTCTCAGAAACGATCAGGTCTGAACCCAGGGTTAGAGAAGGTCACATTAAGTTCACTAGTAAAGGTTAGAGGGCATTTTAGGTTCATCCTGATATTTCATTTATGAATTTGAACAAAACCTGCATTTTATACAGCAGACAGTCATCCCACGGCATTTTGGTGTGTATTTACGAAAACTTAGATTTCAATATTGCATTTTCTATGGCAATTCAATTTCTTGCATCATTCTGTACAATCACCATTTATATGTGTATTTAAAATAAAAACGTGCACTGGAATATTGCATGTAGTACAGGAAAATAATTTCTTGCATCACAGACTGCAGTTTGGTGTGTAGTTGAAAGCAAAGTCATGTTTGATTAGGATATGTTTGGCAACCGAAAATGAAAGAGGACGGGATAATGGAGGAAAAACCAGTAGCGGCAGTGACGGCACTGTCAGGCTCGGCACCAGCCTCCCAGTCAGTATTAACCAGTGACTCCACTAACTGTTGGGCGACTGTTATTATGGACAAAGGAGATGAAAATGTGGAAAGGCCATCAACAACATCATCATGTTACCTCGGACAGTGACGTCACCCTCATTTTTTGCCTCTTCCTTCTATTCTGACTTCGCCGACATCTCATTTCACTGCCCCCGTCCACTAGTAATGTGTCAGCGCCGTCCAGGACCTGCCCCTCCTAAAGGGATGCATTTTGAAAGGCCATTTAAAAAAAAGCCGCTTCTTCATTTCTGAACCACGATCACGAACACTGTATTTTTATAAAGTTTGTGTAACAACCTCCTTGTGAATAGATGGAAAAGGTCCTTTTGGGAGTAAGGAACATAGTCACTGTGAGTCAGCTAAAGCCTATCCCTAAAAAGGACCTCAGGAATATGAATCCTTCCTAGTACATAATAGATGGAAAAGGTCCTTTTGGAGTACGGGAAATAGCCACTGCAGTCTGAGTCAGCTAAAGCCTATCCTTGAAAAGGACCTCAGCAGTATGAATCCTCCATAATAGAGGGAAAAGTGACTTTTGGAGTATGGGAAATTGACACTTGAGTTTGAGTCGGCTAAATCCTCTCCCTGACAAGGACCTCAGGAGTATGAATCCTTCCTAGTATATAATAGATGGAAAAGGTCCTTTTGAGAATATAGGAAATTTCTAATTTGTTTTTTAAACAAATAATGTTAAGGGGGTTATCCGACATCGAAAGTATCCCCGCCAATGCCCAGGCCCCTTGTACTGTATGGATTATACTTGCTCAGGGCACTGGCGTCGCTCCGGATCCCTATATGGTCACCGCTGCATCTCCCCGTCACTCCGGCTACGGGAAGAACAGGCAATAGCAGGCCGCGACTGGGACGAGCCCCCTTGGGTCTGGTCACCGTTGCGGCCTGCTATTGGCTGCTCCCCCATCACCAGATGCCCCTGTCCCTGGATGTTTTGATCTGAGCGGCAGGGAGATGCAGCAGCGATCATGCAGGGATCCGCAGCGACGCGAGTGCCACTGAGCAGGTACGTATAATCCATACAAGTGGCCCGGGCATTGGTGGGGATATGTTTAATATCGGATAACCCCCTTAACTTCTATGAAAGTACAGAGATCACATGGCCAGATGTTTCTGCAAAGCGCTTTACCATGAATATCACAGGACCGGACAATTCTGCAGATACAAGTGTTCAGACGTCACATGATAGTTTTATTTTTATTGTTTATTGTAAAGATTTTTCAGAAATAAAAATAAACATAAAAGAGGCTTATTCTACAATAGTCACCTATTTAACTTTATGGTATACTCTAACACTGTATCCATGTAGAAGCTGTTACTGGACAATAATGACCAGGTCCTTATGGAGTATAGTATTTAGCCAACTCCCTGTGAACCGGCTATATACTTTTTCAGTTTAGGACTTGACCACTAGGGGGCAAAAAGGTCCTTACCAGTGATAGGAAATAGCCAGCTCACACTGAGCCGGTGTTCTCTCAAAATCTGCTGCTCTCGTCATTTCTGGTCCTAACGCATCGCCTGTGAGGGAGGAGTTTTGCGCAGCGTGCCACCTCATAGGCTAGAAAGAAGGTGTGGTTGCGACTGCGCACAATCGCGCTGGGTAGCAGAATTTTACAGCCGATGGATGTGCACGCGCCAGAGCAGCTTAAATTGATGGGCTAGCGCGCATGCGCGCTGCCCAGGTACGGTAGGTTATATTTACAGGGACACTATGTGTACTATGTGAACGTGCCCAAAGTGCCAGGAATGCGCCAGGGCAGCTTATATTTATGGGCCAGCGCGCATGCGCGCTGCCCAGGAACGGTAGGTTATATTTACAGGGACACTACTGCCAAGGACGCTGCCCAGGAACAGTGGGTTATTTTTCACAGGGACACTGCACCCAGCAGCACCCGATTGGCACAATGGAGGTAACTGGCACCACAGGGGGGGGGGGAGGCATCTAATCACAGGGACACTGCACCTGCGCCCAGCAAGCACCCGATTGGCACTGTTCAACTGTCATTGAGATCTTTGCGTATTATGGTAATACAAATCACCTGGTACCAAACACACCCCTTAGTGACCACGCACATTTTTTCAAAATTGCATTCCAAAAGCTAAAAAAAGTGGCACCTACTGGGACCGCAAAGGGGGGGGGGGGGGGGTCTCATTAGGAGCCATGATGAAAAAAAGAGCCACAGTATTTTAAAATCTCAAGATACTGAAATGAGTATGTATTACTAAACCGAGGGGGGGGGGGAAAAAAACTCCAGTTCCAGGTCTTCTTCGGATTTAATGGATAAAGGTAGAGAAAAAAAGCGGTGCGGCACTCACCCGGCTGGTATAACAGTTCCGTTTAATGTGTCATAAGGCAAGGACACAAACCTTCAGGTAGCGGGGGCGGATATCGAGCTGAGCGGCTGCAAGGAGGCGACGGCCGTTTCGCGCTTGGACTAGCGCATCGTCAGGCCAATAAGATCAGTGTGCGCAAAGGCGCACTTTTATGACGTCGTCCCGTTGCCGGCTCCAGCTACGTAACCCGTCAGACCGCTGATCCTGAAACTACTGACATCACAAGAGGCAGTTTAAAATGTTTCAAAATGTTACATTCAATTTTGCATTAATTTGATCACAACGATACTTGTATATCTCAGATAAAACTTTTCAATAAGTTACTTTCCTGATCCGTGCTGCTAGCCACATATTGCATAGAAAAGTCACAATAAAGACAAGCACATAATTTTGTATATCGTTAATAAAGGAGGAGTAGTTTAACAAAATAGGGTTTTAATTGCAGGATGCAGACCGCATGGTGTATAGACACCATAGGTATGTATAGAAAGATACAGGTATTGAGGGATTCAAGACCTGTCCATACGGTCCTGCGTGATGCAAGAACAATGAAAATGGCACCTCAGAACTAATGATGGGGAGCGGGAGCAGGTGTCACCTCCCATAAGTAGGATACCTCGGAGGTCATTTTTTTCATTCAAACCAATCGGTCCCATAGCTTGCGTGCGTAAGATCCACCATGCCTCTCTTCTCAACAGGATCCGATGCCTATCTCCTCCGCGGGAGGGTTTCTTAACCCATTCAATGCCCGCAAAGGTTAGGCAGCGTGCGTCACCACCATGGCGCTCCTGAACATGGGCAATCAATCTAGGGCAACCTCTCCCTGTTTTTACAGAAGCGAAGTGTTCCTTAACCCTTTCGAGCAGGGGCCTCTTAGTTTTGCCTATGTAAAAGGCCTGACATTGGCACAGAATGGCGTATACTACATAAGTGGTCCTGCATGTTATAAAGTCCCGAATCTTATGACTAATTGCCCCAAGTTGTAGTATCTTCGCTTGAGAATTCTGGGGGCATATTGAGCAAAAACCACATTTGTGGTTGCCCACTGGTTTTCGCTGAGTTAGCCAATCTTTTGGCTGTGGCTCCTTAAATTCACTATGCACTAATCGATCCCTGATGGTGGTGCTTTTTCTGAACGCCACCATTGGTTTTTGTAGTGTATGTGGTGCTAGCACAGTATCTCCTTTTAACAAATCCCAGTTGTCTAGAATCACTTTACGGATCGTATCCGCCATGGGACTGTACCCAAAGGAAAAAACAAAGCGATCGGGTGAACGATCGCTCTCTGTCTTCTCGTTCAGCAACGTAGCGCGTGGGCGAATTAACGCTTTGCGTAGGGCAGCGTCCAAGTCTTCAGGTGGGTAGCCCCTCATGATCAAACGTTCCTTGAGTTGCGACGCCTGTTTTAAGAACCCATCGTCAGAGCTGTTGATTCTCCGAAGACGGACAAATTGCCCGTAGGGTACGGCTCTTTTCACTGCCTGAGGGTGGAAACTGGTCTGGTGGAGCAGCGAGTTGGTTGCCGTGGGCTTGCGATGGCCAGAGGTGACGAGGGAGCCCCCTCTCACCTCGACTCTAACAACCAAGAAGTCAAGGCTATCGCCCCCATAGTTGACCGTGAACCTCAGGTTCATACGGTTGACTTGGTTGAGATGATTCACAAACCCTCGGCATTGATCCTCGCTGCCCGACCAGACCAGAAATACATCGTCCACATACCTCAAGAACAGGTGTATGTATTGAAGAAAGGGGTTATCGACCGTGAAGACATAAGACTCTTAAAATACCGCCAGGTACAGGTTCGCGAAAGTGCAGGACACCGAAGTGCCCATCGCGGTACCCTGCACCTGGCGGTACCACTGGTTGCCGAACGAGAACACATTGTTGGTGAGGACGAGATGAAGGGCATCCTCCACGAACCGACAAAAGGCTGGTCCCTTTGAGGTTCGAGCCAGCACTGTATTGACAGCTTGAATGCCAAGATCGTGAGGGATGCGAGTATAGAGACTCTCCACATCCAAGGAGACCAGGCGAAAATCCCCGCGCCACTCGAGATATTCGATCGCGCGAAGAAAGTCGCCGGTGTCCTTGAGATACGTGGGAGTCCCCAACAGGAGGGGTCTCAGCAACCAGTCAAGATACCTCGACAAGGGTGCTGTGACAGAACCCACTCCAGCGACGATGGGACGGCCCGGGGGACGAGTGAGAGACTTGTGAATCTTAGGAACAAAATACCACACCGGGTATGTTGGAAATTTCGGAACTAATTTTTCCACAATGTTAGGTGGTAAGACCTTGAGGACAACAAATTTCCCTAGGAGTGCCTCCATTTTCTTTTTAATACTCTCGGTGGGATTGATACACAATTTCTCATACGTCTCCGGGTCGTTCAATTGTCTCATTGCCTCTTCCAAATAATAGGATTGGGGCATGAGGACCACGTTCCCCCCCTTATCCGCCGGTTTGATGACGACATCGTCCAGCTGGGTAAGCCAGCGAAGAGCGGTCTGCTCTGCAGGGGTGAGATTTGTCGGCGCCACAGGATAACGTAGCGCACGTAAATCTGTCAAGACCCTTTTGTAGAAGATGTCGATAGGTGTACCGGCCGGCATCGGGGGAAGGAAGGTGGACCCAACGCCTCCTTGGAAGTAGGCAATTTTAGAGTGCTCCCGAACAGTGGGGTCCTTTTCGGCATCGATCATGGCCAGGATGCATTCAATCTCGTCCTCACCAAATCTGGGGACTAAATGAAAGTCTGACTGTGTGATGTGTACCGGGATTTCTCCCGTTAATCTGGGTTTTGTTGTAACTGGAGATTCTGCAAACAACTTCTTCAAAAACAACTTACGAACACCCTTATATAGGTCAATCTCGAAGTCAACAGCACAAAATTGGTCAACTAAACAAAAGTCTAGGCCTTTTTCTAAGATGGAGATGCATGCAGGGGTTAAATCATGTGTTGTAAGATTTATTATAACGTCCTTAGAAGGAGGGCCGGTGGAGGAGCATTCCTGGAGAACTATTGTTTCCAGGTCACTTGTCTTCGCCTGCGTTGGGACTTTCTGATCCCTTTTGGTGAGTCTATTGGTTCTTCCTCACCCTCTCCTGGTCCTCCGCCTAAAGGGACTGCCATACTTATGGCGTCCTTTCCTCCATTATCGGAGGCACTGGAATCCGAGTCGGTAGTCCAGAACCCGCTTTTGGTGCGTTTCTGCGGACGTCTGGGCCGTGACTTCCTCTTAGTGGACCAATCAAACACCTTGTCCATATCATAGTCCAGTTTGTCCCGTAGGAACTTATCTCGCTTCCGTTCTTTTACTTCCGTTTGCGTAGTGATGAGTTTTTTATTTATTTTTCTTTTGAATGCTGTATATTGTGTTTCTGTCATCCTCATTCTTAATTCCCTTTTAGCTTTTATCAATTCCGTGGTAATGGTTACATACTCTTTTTCATCCCTCTCAAGGACCATGGCTTGTATTTGTAGAGAAAATTGTTGATGCATCTCTTTCCACTGTGTGGTGAAAGTCTCATCATCCTCATATTGTGAGATCTCTTTATATATTCTTAGTCCCCTAGGGACTCGTCCACTGTCCTGATAGGATTTCAGGGAACGAATGGTCCAAAACATGCGCATTTCCTTATCTGACAGTTGTGTGACTTTCATCTCGAGTGCTTTAGTACTCATAGAACAAACATTCTCTTGCGTGTCGCAAACCGCAAAGAAGCTCTCCGCCCCTTCTCTACCTGTATTGACACCGGTGTCGGATTTTTCTTGTGGCTCAGTCATAGATTGGGGAATGGAGTCGGTGTGCTCAGCCCTAGTAGACATCATAAAATGTGGTAGGGAGAAAGCGGACTAGAAACAGGGCGGCACTACCCAGTGAATATCCCCGTAGGTCAATGCTGGTCACCACCGAACCGGCGTGCGTGGGGCCGTACGTGGTGCTCTGCTCCAAATATGCAGAAAGTAATCCAATGGATAAAGGTAGAGAAAAAAAGCGGTGCGGCACTCACCCGGCTGGTATAACAGTTCCGTTTAATGTGTCATAAGGCAAGGACATTTAACCCCTTAGTGACCACCAATGCGCCTTTTTACTGACGTAAACAAAGGGGGTTTAAGACAGATAGCTGGTGCTAATCAATAATTATATGTACCCAAAATGGTGCATTAAAAACTATAACTTGTCCTGCAAAAAATAAGGCCTCATAAAGGTATATTGATGAAAAAACTAAAAATGTATAGCTTTTGGAATGCAATTTTGAAAAAATATGCGTGGTCACTAAGGGGTGTGTTTGGTACCAGGTGATTTGTATTACCATAATACACAAAGATCTCAATCACAGTTGAACAGTTCTATGGTCTTCAGATGGCACCAAATACTGTAATTACAGCTTTCCAGGCGCAATTGGCTATTTTGGGAAAAGAGTTCGTTGGACAGTCCTTACATGATCATATTACTAATGACAGTTACAATTTTGGTAACATGGACTTGAAGTCAGATATAAAAAATGTTACCATCAAAACTAAAACACCACAGCTACTCGAATCTTGATGGTTGTTGTTAAACATGATCCATGTGTTCCATTCTTCAGCCCGTTCTTCCGGCTTGTACTTGTTCAAGAAGATACTGTTCATCAAGCATAAAAATGTGAAGTATAATATGGAAAATGGATAGTAATAAATACATGTGTTAGATAGTCTCTTGGACAGCGTTACAAGTGTTAATAGAAACAACCGTACTTCCAGTTATTCCGAACTTCGGAAAGATAGCTGGTTTCATTTCCCAGGGGATCCATCAGTGCAAGGACCTTCTTGGACATGATCACCGCCTAATAAATATTTTTTTGAATCAGATATTTTTATTATAAGTTTTGCAATTTTGATAGTTACACACAGGTACATTACCCAAACCACCCACCCAAACCCTGCCCAACCCCCAACAGTTCGGTAGCCTTGAGTAGTCCAAAGTCTTTTTCCTTCGCAGACCTTGTAGAGGTTCTTCACGTAACGCGAACAATGCCATCTCATCCCTCCACCCATATCCTCCCAAGAAATCCCTCGGACATTTTACACATATTATAATAATGCTTATATAAAGTTGAACAGGTCGGCACTGCTGTAGAGGGATGGCGGTGCACGTGTCAATGGGTCGGCGTCCCGTGCAGTAATCCAAAATGAAGACCGGCACTCGCTGTAGTAAAGTTGCAATAATTCTTCTTTTATTGGTCACATATATTCAAAAGTGACGCGTTTCGGCACAAGTGTGTGCCTTCATCAGACTGTGCGCCACACCCATATCAGACCGTGTGATGGAGGCTACCAGGTGGGGGGGGGGGGCAGGAACGGAGACAGGTGTGTGTGCTGGTGTCCTCTATGTGTGGTGTTATTTGTAGTGTCTGTATCTTTCAGTATAACGTCCATTGCTTTGTCATATCTTTGTTATCAGTTAACTATTTTATATATAAGTATCTGCGAGGGTTGTGGGTTACTCCTGGGGTATATATGAAGGACTGGAAGAGGCGTAATAATACATAGAATAAGCGGGTTATTTGGGAACTAAGAGCATCAGTCTAGGAATAGAGGAGAAGGGACGGAAAACAGAGATAGACATAAATCTCCAATTTCCAATAAGCAAAACTGTCCCTCATCAGCTAGTTTAAAAAAATATATATATATATATATATTACATATGTCTCCATCTACGTCTCGATTGGTACATATTTTAACTCAATTATGTCACACCTGGGAAGAGCTTTCCTTGTTCGTTCCTGACCGGCAGATGATAGAGGTCCGCTGTGGTACAGGGGACACGCGGGTGCTGTCTTCCTGAGCCGTGTTCACATCTTCTTCCTGCTTCTCGACTTTGATCCTCTCACTTCTTCTGTACGGCTTCATGTGGTCAACGTTGATCTTATTCTTTAAGGTTAGACCGTCGGAATTTGCAAGTTTCACCACCTTGCCGCACAGCTCCCTGATAACATAAGGACCAGAGAAATCAGGCTCGATCCGTCCCCCTTTCCTATAACTCTTTCTCATATTGTATAGAAGGCCCGGGATCATTGCCTTAATTAATGCTCATGCGCCTGGCGAACACCCTCTTGCGGCTGGTTTCGCTCAGTTCGCCGGTGCATGCGCATTAATTAAAGCGATGCCGTGCCCACAATAGGCATCGCAGTGCACATGCCCGGCCCAGCGAGACAGCGCGCAGGCGCGGGATCTCGGCTGGACTGTAGGTTGAAACAAGGGAATAGGAGGCACAGGCTGGGCAGGGAAACGTTCAAAAAAGGCAGCGCAGCCTGGGCTCCCATACAGTAAGCGCCGCCCCGGGGCACCTTCAAGAGCTCATTTGCATAAGGATTAAACTTCGTTTTTACACCTACTTCATGTATGAAGAAAAAAAAAAAAGGTTCCCTTACATTCTTCTATATCTGTGCTATTGGGCGGAGTAAACACTCTATATGGCCATATGGGGGTGAGACTCCCTTTAAAGGGAATCTGTCACCAGCATATTAGCTACATTTTTTTTCCCTAAATCCATGTGTAATAAATTACCTTCTTTCCATATCTGTTCTTGTTTTACGTGTGTGCCTTGTCATTTCTTCAAAAATACGCTTTTTCCGATATGCAATTTAAGCTGAAAGGAGCCCAGAGGGGCGTTATTCCTTTACCAAGGTGCCCAGGAACGCCCCCCTGATGTGCCGGGCCCGCCTAAATTTTAAAAAGAAGAACGCCTCTAAGATGTAAAATCGCCTCCCAGAGGCGAGGCTAAGTGCTCCGCCCGCCAGCTCCTCTCTCTGCCGCAAATATCCCCGATCCGCCTCTTGCCGGCAGCCTGGCCATAGGATGTGCCTGCGTGGGATTTCAGGCTGCCGGCGAGAAAGAGGAGCTGGCGGGGGGGCGGAGTGGAGCACTTAGCCTCGCCTCTGGGAGGCGATTTTACATCTTAGAGGCGTTCTTCTTTTTAAAATTTAGACGGGCTCGGCACATCAGGGGGGCGTTCCTGGGCACCTTGGTAAAGGAATAACGCCCCTCTGGGCTCCTACAGCTTAATTTGCATATCCAAAAAAAAAAGGACAACCAATGTTGAAGCGTGACACGAGTATTAATAAACCCATCTCTTTCAAACTTATATGTTCACACTACAATAATTTCCTATTAGGTAAGAGAAGTGGATCAGCTGGTGGTGGTTTGGACCTTGGGTCTGATGGAGAATAAAGTTGCGTCCAAGAACACATCCCAATTGTTCTGCTTCTCGTTCACCAGCTTGGTCCGTGCTCTACGAATAGCGGCATAAGAAATACAATTACTTCAATGGCTACTTTAATAAAGAAATAATTGCCAGGTAACAACAGATAACTGGACCAGAATTTCACCAGCAAAACAAACAATTGGAGATGTTCATTTGTGGTGGCCTGTGAATTCCAAAAACATGTCTTATAGCGGGCATGCTGAAACTGCGGCCCTCCAGCTGCTGCAAAACTACAACTCCCAGCATGCCTGAACAGCCTACAGGTATCAGCCTACAGCAGGGCATTGTGGGAGTTGTAGTTTTACAACAGCTGGAGGGCCGCAGTTTGAGGATGCCCGTCTTATAGGCTACACAATGCTTCTGTGCAATAGTGCGATATTAAATTTAAGGAAACGGTGCACAAAAAGGTCGAAGATGAAGCAGACGACCCAGGTTTTGAAAAGTTAAATAATAAGGAACTATTTCAACAGAGCCAGAATGGACCTTAAAACTCGAAAATTGTTTATTTAATCTATTCTGTCATTAAATGTTTTTTATTTAAAATAATGCACTTAATATGTGATTGAGCAAGAGCATAAGACTGCTAAGAACATGAGAAACACACCAATTGACGAGTGCCTTTTGATGTTATGATTTGTCTTTTCATCCAGGCCGTTGGTCTGTGGGCGATACGCCGCCGCAACACTTCTTTCGATACCCAGAATGGAACACAGTTGGTCGTTCAGCTAAAAACAAAAAAAACACAACATTCCACATGATCATAGCAAGGAGCTTACATATTGCAAAACAGATTTCACATACAATAGCAAAGGCCGAATACACCTACTTAGTTTACAAATTCTCTACCCTGGTCCGAAAGAATTCTCTTGGGACAACCATGTCGACTGTGGAGCAGATAGGGCGTCCCACCTCTGCAGCACACTTGGTTCGCAATGGGAATGCCTCCACCCACTTGGAGAAATAATCCGTAGCCATCAAAATGTATTGAAAACCATCCGCTGTCTTGGGGAAAGGACTGGTTAGGTCGATCCCAAGAAGCGCCCAGACAGCGGATACTTATTGTGCAGAAAAAAAAATGTATATTTTTATTTTTTATTGTTTAAATTTTTGAATACCATGGGTATATCTTTGAAGCCAAGATAGTCACCTTAATACTATGTAACATATTGGTTTTCCAGACTTCTGGCATTGATGGCGTTCCTGGATCTAATGGAAATTACATGTTAACCGGTGTACGCCTTTCCTCCTAATACAAAAAAAATAACTAACATTGGTTCTTTACCCATTTTGTAATATCAATGGAAGAATCGCGAGCTGATGGCCGATTGTGTTTTAATGATCCCAGAACGTCCTCCACGAGGATGCGTGAAATTCCTTGTTTTTCACAAATCTTCGAGTACCGCAGAACAGCTCTCCATCTTACAACGAAATAAAAAATTTTGAGCAATATTAATTGAAAAAACATATGTGCACAATTATTCATAATGAGTATTAGTAATACTCACCCTTCAAGGTGAATTTTGATGCGGTACGCCGGAGTGACGGCCTCTGTGTCTTATATACTCGGAGGGGTATTCCCCAAAGCTTAGGAAATTGAAGATTTCCTTGTACATTTTCTCCATAACTTTAAAAATAAAAAAAGGATACTCATTGTGGTTGTGTCACAAGTCCCAAAAACAAAAGAACCCCGCCTGCCTTCCATAAACCTTTTACCATATGTAACTACTACGTGTAACTATCCATTGAGCTGTACCGAAACTGTCCTACAACACCATGCAGTGTGACAAACCGGTAGTGAACATTGTAATATTCGGAAAACCATCATTTTCTTCTCACGGTAACACACAATCTATAATCTATTCCATTTCAATCAGTTACATAATATCTTCGTTTGGACTGGATGCATTCGGTATTTCCTTAATCACACCAGGGTATGTGTGTTTATGTCAAAACCACAGAAAACAATGCACTATAATAATAGATGTAAGCATAACATATGGACTAAGCCCTCACTCGATCGATAAAATCTGAGACACTTGGTCAATACGTTTTGATCAAAATACATCTAAGCCCACCTACCAGCGACAAGGTGGTCTCAGTTCAGGCGGGTTCCTACACGATTCAATGGCGATTCCTGTAGAGGAAAAATTAAGAAACATATTTTAAATTCTAATAATTTTGAACATACGGTTTTGGAATTGCTCGCGGTTTACACGCGGGAAAACACCAGACAATGATCACGGTCGAGTGAGCCATTTAAATTCGGAGCCTATAGGGGGACAATATTACAACAATATTATTAATTGACATTCAAATTCACACAACGGATATTGGGACTACTTACCAGAAGGGAATCCAAGAAAACAGGACACTGCTCTGGCAAATGACAGAATCAGATACCAGTCCTGTGAGTGAACAATAAGGACATAAGGCTCATGAATATTTTCTTTCTGACTCGAGAGTAGTATTATTCACCGGTAAGGAGTCCCTGCAAATACCACACCGGTAAGGAGTCCCTGCAAATAGCACACCGGTAAGGAGTCCCTGCAAATAGCACACCGGTAAGGAGTCCCTGCAAATAGCACACCGGTAAGGAGTCCCTGCAAATAGCACACCGGTAAGGAGTCCCTGCAAGTCAGTGAAGTCAGTTGGATAGTGTGTCTCGAATGGCGTCCCACTCCGACACTTGAGGTAGCGGCGTCCCGCTTAAAATCAATAAAAGCGATCGCTAGGTAGTAACAAATTGGAACAGTCTTACCAGGGTCTCGAGGTCTATGATGGCTCACCGCGTAGTGCAAAAAAGTAGTTATCTTCCATAGAGATGAGCAAACGTTAAAAAATAGTTCGGCGTTCGGGTTGTGGTAAGTCGCGCATCCCGTTATGGATTCCACTACCGCGGACTATCCCAGCATATGGAATCCATAAGGGGCGGCTTCCACAAACCCGAACTTTGAAAAAGCCGAAGGACCTGGGGTGACGTCACCATCATGTGATCAGTGCAGGGGGCGTGGCTCAGCTGATCACATGATGGTGACGTCACCCCAGGTCCTTCGGCTTTTTCAAAGTTCGGGTTTGTGGAAGCCGCCCCTTATGGATTCCATATGCCGGGATAGTCCGCGGTAGTGTAATCCATAACGTGATGCGGCGATTACCACAACCCGAACGCCGAACTATTTTTTAAAGTTTGCTCATCTCTATGGAAGATAACTACTTTTTTGCACTACGCAGTGAGCCATCATAGACCTCGAGACCCTGGTAAGACTGTTCCAATTTGTTACTACATAGCGATCGCTTTTATTGATTTTAAGCGGGACGCCGCTACCTCAAGTGTCGGAGTGGGACGCCATTCGAGACACTATCCAACTGACTTCACTGGCAACGAGTTTCTCAACAAGAGACTATCCTTTACAGCTGCTTCATTTGGATTAGCACTTTTTATTGCATTTTTGTGAGTTTTACTTTGAGGCTCATCTGTAATTGTGCTTATCATTGTATAACATACTATACACATTTATATATTTAATAAATATCCTTCGATATGCTCCTTGATATCAGAGAGTGCCACGCTATTTTCTTCCATTGTTTTTGTCCACATTTCATCTTACTGTCCTAGACTGCTGTACGTTCTGGTGCTGTATTGGGAATTTACTGATGTCATGTATTTATTATAAATGGATTTTTTGCTGATGGTTTTTTATATAACAGTGTGATATAGTAGACAGGCGCACACTTTTGCTCTACAGCCTGCCAAACATTCTATACATAAATGAGGGGCAAAGACAGAACATTTGTTACAGAAAAAACCTTTAAAAAATGGACTTTGTCCTGAACCACGTCACTCTCACTGCAGTAAGCAATGTCACAGAATGTAGTTTAGCGATTTGAAAACGCTTACAAATTAGATCGGCGCTGCCGAGCCTCTCTCCAGCACAGTCAGACCTGTTGTCACACCGAAACTCCAACACCCACAACGGATGACCGAGAGTTACCCTTTAATAAACATCCCGGCACAGCCAATCAGGCGTGGTGCAATGTCCCTAATCCGGCTGTGTGCTGCTCAGAAGTTACGAGGCATTCCTTCCTTAGGCTACTTTCACACCTGCGTTTTGGATTCCTTCCTGAAACGGATCAGTTCAGCCCCAATGCATTCTGAATGGATAAGGATCCGTTCGGAATGCATCAGTTCGGCTCCGTTCCGCTCTGGAGGCTGCCTGTCCGTCTGATGAAACTGAGCCAAACGGATCCGTCCTGGCACGCAATGCAAGTCAATGGGGACGGATCCGTTTTCAATGGCCCAATCTGGAGCATTTAAAACCGGATCCGCCCCCCCATTGACTTTCAATATAAGTCAAAAACGGATACAAATGTTTGCATTATAGGTGCGGATCCATCTGTGCAAATAAACACACGGATCCGCACCAACGCAAGTGTGAAAGTAGCCTTAGTCAATACGATTGGAGGAAGCGCACAGGCATTTTGGCGCCAAAATTTGAACTCCACCCCTAGCCCTTTCATGATCCCATACTGTGAAAGTTAACTATGTATGTGCCAATCAGGTGTATGCTGGGCGCATTGTCCCTGGGATGATAAGGTGCCCCCTCCCCCCCTCTGGTGCCAGTTACCTCCATTGTGCCAATCGGGTGTATGCTGGGCGCATTGTCCCTGGGATGATAAGGTGCCCCCTCCCCCCCTGTGGTGCCAGTTACCTCCATTGTGCCAATCGGGTGTATGCTGGGCGCATTGTCCCTGGGATTATAAGGTGCCCCCTCCCCCCCTGTGGTGCCAGTTACCTCCATTGTACCAATCGGGTGTATGCTGGGCGCATTGTCCCTGGGATGATAAGATGCCTCCTCACCCCTGTGGTGCCAGTTACCTCCATTGTGCCAATCGGGGGCGGCTGGCAGTAGTGTCTCTGTAAATATAACCTACTGTTCATGGGCAGCTCGCATGCGCGCTAGCCCGTCAATTTAAACTGCCCTGGCGCATGCACATCCATTGGCTGTAAAATTCTGCTACCCAGCGCGATTGTGCGCAGTCGCAACCACACCTTCTTTTTAGCCTATCAGGTGGCGCGCTGCACGAAATGCCTCCCTCACAGGCCATGCGTCAGGACCGGAAATGACGAGGGCAGCAGATTTTGACAGAACACAGGCTATTTACTATAACTGGTAAGAACCAGGTCCTTACGGAGTATAGTATTTAGTCACAACCCTTACTTATATGTAGACGCAGGGCCGGCGCTACCCTAAGGAAGACCAAGCGGCTGCCTTAGGGCGCAGAGAAGTGGTGGGCGGAAAAAAAAATAAAAATCACTTGAAAGTTGCGCCACCCGCCGCAGACAGAGCGGTCAGTCATGCCTCAGATGGGGTCATGTGACTGACGAGTAGCGCCGCGGCGGGAAGCAGGAGGCTCACACAGACGCTGCAGTAGGTGAGCAGAGTGCATGATGTTTAAGTTTATTACAGGGGGTGGAGGGGGAGAATGAGTAATGTGACGGGGGGGGGGGATGTGGCACAAAGGGGGTGATTTGACATGGATAGAGGGGGAAGATGTGACATGGGGGGCTGATGGCTGACATGGGGGGCTGACAGCTGACATAGGGGGCTGATCTGAGGTGTGATTAACATTGGGGGTCTGATTACTGGCCTCACCTGAGGTGTAATGGAAAATATTGTTTCTTATTGTCCTCCTCTAAAACCTAGGTGCGTCTTATAGGGCGAAAAATACTGTCCTTAAACCAGCGATTGAAGCAGAGTGAAGATACCAGGACCCCACCGAGGAGAAGCCAGCTGCTGCGGGGAGGGGGCGCCAAGATGTAGCTTCGATTGTGTTGCCAAAAATCCTTGGTAGCGGCTAGTTCCAATCCCGCAGATTGCCCTGTGATGTCACAGTGAAGCCCCGCCCACAGCCTATTCTCACTTTTCTTTACTATCCAGTTCATTCTTTACCATCAATGGCGGCATGGAGTTAGTTTTTATAAGAGCTGAGCGCAGCGAGGGTACAACTTAATGTAGATTATGGGTTTTTACTAAAGCGAGAATTAGGCTGTAAACTCTAATGAATAGCAAATAGCAACTGCAAAGCGATAAAGTGAGAAGGAGGCTGAAGTAGATCATACTATTTACGCTGTAGGTCTCCCTCTGTCCTTCTTCTTTTACATAATGTCCTCCTCTAAATAACCTGCATGGTAATAATGAAGAAAGGTCATTTGGCGGGATGGGAACTAGCTCCTTCACAGTGAACCGGCTAGCTCCCATCCTTATACATTACCTGACCACTAGGGGGCAAAAGGTTATTCTGTGGGGTGGGAACTAGCCTGTTCACACTGAGCAAGCTAGTTCCCATCCTCATAATTAACTAGGTCAGTGATGGGCAACGTGCGGCTCTCCAGCTGTTGCAGAACTACAACTCCCAGCATGCAAAGCCTGTCTATAGCTATCAGCCTACTGCAGGGCATGGTGGGAGTTGTAGTTTAGCAACAGCTGGAGAGCCGCACGTTGCCCATCACTGAACTAGGTGAATCTGCAGGATGGGAACTAGTCGCAACCAAAAATCCTTGCACCAGCCCTGTGTAGATGTTCCAAGCGACTTCAGGACCTTTGATGATGTCATGGTCATGTGATCAGTCACATGAGGGGAGGAGCAAAGCAGTGGTGGTCTCTCACTGTTCTGCCCTTCCTGTCATGTGACCAGTGTGACATCATCGCAGGTCCTGCAGCTAGTAATCTATTTTATGTAACTGATCACATGACTGTGACATCATCGCAGGTCCTGCAGCCCCAGGAGGTGAGATCTGCAGGTCAGTTATTGGTCGGGGGATGTGTGACTTGGTTCTGGCTTTATTAGAATGGAGCGGTTCTATAGGTGATATATAGCAGGTCCAGCCAGCAGGGGGCAGCACCGGCCATAGAGAGTCTCTGCTCACAGTCTGGAGGTCAGGAGGGGAGTTCTCCTCAGACATGTCTGCTCTCCCCCTGGAATATTAGGAGACCAGGGAGTAATTCTGATGCCTGATTAGAGTCTGGAAGGAATTTTTCCTCTAAAATAAGGAAAATGTCTTCCTCTGGTTAAAGTTGCAGAACGACAATGTAAACTGGATGGCAGACATCCAACCTGCGAAAACTCATTTCAGGGATTTTTTATTTTTTTTCACGAACTTTTTATTACATTCAACAGCCCCCCCCCCCCCAGTGCCTCTCCATCAGCCCATAAATTATAAATAAAAAAAAAACACTTCCCCTCTCCTGCTCCTGGACGCCGCCGCCCCTCTCCTCTTCTGCTGTCGGCTGTGCTGTGAAGGCTGTGCACAGCGGAAGGTCACAGAGCGGCTCACTCCTGTGCGCAGACTGCAGAGCCGACAGCCGAGGACCAGGAAGTGGTGAGTACAAAGCCTTCACTGCTTCCTGGTCCTTTTGCCCTGAACGGGAACGACGTTCCTGCTGTGAAAAAAGTTCAAGAATGCCGTTCCCACCAGTTCTCCCTGCTTTCTGGGATATATTGTTTCTCATGCGGGCATCAGGGAGCCGCTATCTAATAGCGGGAGACTCCCTGAACGTCTGGAGACTTGAGATCCCTGGGATGGTCAAATGTCTTTTTCAGCATTACAATCTATGTAGGAAGATGTTACTGCTGTAAACCAACCATGGGGAACGGTCTGTGTGAGATAGGGGAAACCATGTAGAACAGTCTGTGTGAGAGAGGGGGAACCATGGGGAGCGGTCTGTGTGAGAGAGGGGGAACCAAGGGGAGCGGTCGGTGTGAGAGAGGGGGAACCAAGGGGAGCGGTCGGTGTGAGAGAGGGGGAACCATGGGGAGCGGTCTGTGTGAGAGAGGGGGAACCATGGGGAGCAGTCTGTGTGAGAGAGGGGGAACCATGGGGGGCGGTCTGTGTGAGAGAGGGGGAACCATGGGGAGCGGTCTGTGTGAGAGAGGGGGAACCATGGGGAGCGGTCTGTGTGAGAGAGGAGGAACCATGGGGAGCGGTCTGTGTGAGAGAGGAGGAACCATGGGGAGCGGTCTGTGTGAGAGAGGGGGAACCATGGGGAACGGTCTGTGTGAGAGAGGGGGAACCATGGGGAACAGTCTGTGTGAGAGAGGGGGAACCATGGGGAGCGGTCTGTGTGAGAGAGGGGAACCATGGGGAGCGGTCTGTGTGAGAGAGGGGAACCATGGGGAGCGGTCTGTGTGAGAGAGGGGAACCATGGGGAGCGGTCTGTGTGAGAGAGGGGGAACCATGGGGAGCGGTCTGTGTGAGAGAAGGGGAACCATGGGGAGTGGTCTGTGAGAGAGGGGGAACCATGGGGAGCGGTCTGTGTGAGAGAGGGGGAACTATGGGGGGCAGTCTGTGTGAGAGAAGGGGAACCATGGGGAGCGGTCTGTGTGAGAGAGGGGGAACCATGGGGTGCGGACTGTGTGAGAGAAGGAGAACCATGGGGAGTGGTCTGTGTGAGAGAGGGGGAACCATGGGGAGCGGTCTGTGTGAGAGGGGGAACCATGGGGAGCGGTCTGTGTGAGAGAGGGGGAACCATGGGGGGCAGTCTGTGTGAGAGAGGGGGAACCATGGGGAGCGGTCTGTGTGAGAGAGGGGGAACCATGGGGAGCGGTCTGTGTGAGAGAGGGGGAACCATGGGGAGCGGTCTGTGTGAGAGAGGGGGAGCCATGGAGAGCGGTCTGTGTGAGAGAGGGGGAACCATGGGGAGCGGTCTGTGAGAGAGAGGGAGCCATGGAGAGCGGTCTGTGTGAGAGAGGGGGAACCATGGGGAGTGGTCTGTGAGAGAGGGGGAACCATGGGGAGCTGTCTGTGTGAGAGAGGGGGAGCGGTCTGTGTGAGAGAGGGGGAACCATGGGGAGCGGTCTGTGAGAGAGCGGGAACCATGGGGAGCGGTCTGTGTGAGAGAGGGGGAGCCATGGAGAGCGGTCTGTGTGAGAGAGAGGGGGAACCATGGGGAGCGGTCTGTGAGAGAGAGGGGGAACCATGGGGAGCGGTCTGTGAGAGACAGGGGGAAACTATTTCCTTCTAGTCTCTGCAGTATGTTGGAGGAAGCTACACTAACTTATATGTAGATGTTATATCCTAGCGACTACAGGACCTTTGATGATGTCATGATCATGTGATTGGTCACATGAGGGGAGGAGCAAAGCAATGCATTTTTCTCAAAAAAATATGTAGCACTTCCTGTCACGTGACCAGTGTGACATCCAGGGGCGTAGCTAAAGGCTCATGGGCTCCGGTGCAAGAGTTCAGCTTTGGCCCCCCTTCCCTCAGTGCTTTGTGTGTCTTTGGGCCCCTTCAGGCTCCTGGGCCCGGTAGTTACTACTATCTCTGCACCCCCAATAGCTCCGTCCCTGGTGACATCATCGCAGGTCCTGCAGCCCCAGGAGGTGAGATCTGCAGGTCAGTTATTGGTCGGGGGATGTGTGACTTGGTTCTGGGTTTATTAGAATGGAGCGGTTCTATAGGTGATATATAGCAGGTCCAGCCAGCAGGGGGCAGCACCGGCCATAGAGAGTCTCTGCTCACACAGTCTGGAGGTCAGGAGGGGAGTTCTCCTCAGACATGTCAACAATGTCATTTAAATTGCAGAATTTTTTTTTTGCCTTCCATCCTGAAAAAAAACTTAATCAAGTTATATGTACCAGAAAAGTGTGCTATTAGGTTGTCAAAACATTAAGGATTGAATCAGACCCCCCGGGTCATTTCCCCCGTAGATGACTATTTACAGTGCTGGTAATCTGCGGTTATATAATACAGGAGTGTAGACCGCTATAGTGTAAGGATCCGTATACCTGTGTGTCCAGAGAGGTGGAATATGGCTGATTGTTTGGAGAATATCTTCTTCCAGATGGGATTTTGCTCTCACTCCTCCTTGTTTTCCTTAGGTTCAGGACTCTCTTCTTTTTAGAGACAATGGTTCTTTCCATCAAGGACCCACCGAGGATGGAGAAGGACAGAGACCACATGGCTGCGAGGATATTAGACCTCACCCTGGAGATCATCTCCTTGATAACCGGAGAGGTGAGAGTCTCACATGACATCACTCTTATCTCTAGTAATAAACCAGGGAAATGTCTGGAAAGGTGAAGGATTCTTAGAATCTCTGTAGTGATCGGCGTCTCCCCGTACACAGGATTACACAGTAGTGAAGAAGTCGTCTGGTGAGTGTGTGACACCCCGTGTGTCAGGAGGACGGAGCAGGACCCAGAGCCCCATCACCGAGCCTCCACCTCATTCCCTGATACATGAGCAGAAGATCCTAGAACTTACCACCAGGATCACTGAGCTGCTGAGCGGAGAGGTGAGCGCTGCTGGGAATGCTGGGACATTATACAATAACGCCAAGGGAGGGATCTGGTAATGACTGTGTCCTTGTGTTGTCAGGTTCCTATAAGGTGTCAGGATGTCGCTGTCTATTTCTCCATGGAGGAGTGGGAGTATTTAGAAGGACACAAGGATCTGTACAAGGACGTCATGATGGAGAATCACCAGTCCCTCACATCACCGGGTAAGAGGAGACCTTCCATGACTGTAGAGGAGAGAACAGTCCTGAGAGTCAGATCCTCCATCATCTGATCATCACATATAGACAATGTATTCAGTCACTGTGTGTATTTCCTACAGATGGATCCAGTCAGAGGAATCCACCAGAGAGATCTCCCAGTCCTCAGTATTCCCAGGACTGTCCAAAGGAGAAACCCATTATCCCACTGGATCATCAGGTAGATGTCACAGTGTAAGGGGAGTAGACCCTGAAGGTGGGAATATTCATACACCATAAACCTAGGGCCTAGAAACCCTGAAAATCCCTAGGATTGGTGACAGGGTCTGAGACTATGAGCAAATGGGAGCAACAGAAAACCAAGAGTAGTACACTTATCTTAAATAGAAAATGGATGAGCAGGAACTCAGATGAGGACAACACAGCAGCTCTTCCAACTCCAGGCAGAGAGTATCAACCACATGGTAAGAAGTGTGAGTCCAGATTAAATAGAGGAGCAGTAATGACCACAAGCTACACCTGAGACAAGAGGTGTGGTCATTACCAACAACAACGCTGCAAAGTGAAAACCGAGAGGCTGTCAGATAACCTCACGTGATGCAAGTCTGTCAGATCTTCTAACCTCACCGTGACAGTAGATGAAGCTGAGGTTCCTACAGATCCTCTATAGACTGATGTAATGGAGCTTTCTGCTGACCTCCCCCAGCAGCAGTGGAGTATACTGTAGGTTCCATTACATCTCTTTGGCTAAAAATATTTTCTGGTGTCATAAAAGATTGTATTAAATGTCCTCCTGTTTGGACATCCAATGGCAATTGAGATAAAATGTTGGTAAATGTAAAGTTCTGCAGTGTAGATGTAAGACTAAAGAGCAGCACAATGCCAGGCAGCTGCATCTACAGCAGATACTGTCCTGTATTAACAGTTAGTGACTGACTCATCAGGTACAGAACCTTCCTGCTTTTCCAAAACATCATTACCTCCTCACCTAGAATCAGGTCACCACAAAGGACAAGAGCCCGTGGATATAAGGTTCAGTTTCCTGCAGCAGTGACAGGATTTTTACTATAAAATAATGTAAGAACTGGAGGTGATGAGCACAGCGTCCTCCCCAGGAAAGGATCGGGTCATTTCATGCAGCAGAATGGAAGAAACCTTTCTTTTGATGTGTAAGGGTGCTTTCACACTTGCGTTCTGAGGATCCGGCGGGCACTTCCGTCCCGAACCGTCAGAACACAAGTCACCTGAAAGCCTTTGAAGACTGATCGGGATCCTGATCAGTCTTCAAAATGCTTTCAGGTTACCATGGCAGCCAGGACGCTACTGAAGTCCTGGCTGCCATGGTACTCCGCAGTAGTGTACTAACCAGCGCTGCGGTCGCCAGGCACTCCTTTATGACGTCACAGGTCCCTGCGGCCCATAGATCAATGCACCGCCCGGACCTGTGACGTCATGACGGAGCGCCTGGGGGCCGCAGCGCAGGTAAGTACACTGCTGCGGAGTACTTACCATGGCAGCCAGGACTTTAGTAGCTTTCTGGCTGCCATGGTAACCGATCGGAGCTCCAGCTTACACTGGGGCCCTGATCGGAACTGCTGCTGCACATGCGCAGGGATAAACGTCGGATCCGGCGATGCACCGAAACGATGTTTAGCTTAATTCCGGATTAATGCACTTCAATGGGCATTAATTCCGGATCCGGCGTTACGGCAAGTGTTCCGGATTTTTGGACGGAGACAAATCAGCAGCATGCTACGGTTTTATCAACGTCCAAAAAACGTTACAATACTGAACGGAAGACGTCCTGATGCATCCTGAACGGATTTCTCTCCATTCAGAATGCATTGGGATAATCCTGATCAGTATCTTTCCAGCGTAGAGACCCGAGGACGGAACTCTAGGACGGAAAGCAAAAGCGCCAGTGTGAAAGCACCCTAAAATACTTGGCTGAATGTCGATCCCGTCTGATCACCACATGAGGAGATCCGTCTCCTTCAGGACAGATTGGTTCTTCTCGGGGTGTTTGATCTTCACCTGGATAGAAGATGAACTCGGGTTCCTTCCTCTGTTTTCTCATGTCTTTAATGTTGGATCCTTACAGGAAAGTTCTGGTGAAACGATGAGTGGACTTCAAAAACCTGGATCAGCGTCTGTGAAAGGTGAGAGCCTTACATGAATCTTGTTTCACTGTAAATGTCTTTATTAATGGGAAAACTGATGGGAAGTTCCGAGAAACCTCCTCCTCCTCGTCATTATTACTATCATTGCTATTACTGGTAATAATTCATTTACTGCCATAATATTCCATCGGTACAAAGTGACCACGATATGGACAGATACAAACACAACCAGAAAAAGGACTGGAGGATAAATGCTGATTCAGAGTAAAGGTCCCGTGATCCGATAGGCCTCAGTTATGAAGCTGGGGTTCTGTGGACCCATGGGGTACATGTTGTGCCTTTAGAGGCTATTTGCTATGGAACCTTACCACATTTAGTGGGATCCATATTGTAGCAGAGCAGACAAGAAGACGAATGGCTAAAGAGCGGAGTGTGATTGAAAGCTCTTTTTACAATGACTTATAGGGATGAGCGAATCGACTTCGGATGAAACGTCCAAATTCGATTTGCACAAAACTTAGTTCCAATACTGTACGGAGCAGGAACCTCATCGGAGCCAATACATTCTAGTACTGTACGGCGCTCCTGCTCCGTACAGTATTGGAATGAAGTGTTGTGCAAATCGACTCAAATCAGAGGTTTCATCTGAAGTCGATTCGCTCATCCCTAATGTCTTACTTTCCAGGTCCGCTCAGAAGTGATGCATGTTATAGGTTACATTACATGTTACAAAACCAAATCCTGATACATTATTTTTTTCTTATTTGTTTGTATATTAATTTTCTGCACACGGTCGACCTCCTAGAGCAGTGTTTCCCAACCAGTGTGCCTCCAGCTGTTGCAAAACTACAACTCCCAGCATTCCTGCACAGCCAAAGGCTGTCTGGGCATGCTGGGAGTTGTAGTTTTGCAACAGCTGGAGGCACACTGGTTGGGAAACACTGCCCTAGAGGACCCTGCAGATTTTCCATTTTTGCGTTTTCATTTTTCACTCCCTGCCTTCCCAGAGCCATAACTTTTTTTATTTTTCTGTTCCATTAGCTGTATGAGGGCTTGTTTTTCGCAGGACAAGTTGTACTTTCCAATGGCACCATTTAATATTGTACAGTGGGGCAAAAAATAGAGTTCCAGTATATGGAATGGAGTGAATAAGCTTGAGGGGGAGACGGAAAATAGAAAGAAGCAAGTAGTATATAGTATAGTAGTAGCAAATATAGCATGAAAATGATGAAAACAGAAGAGGAGATATATCAAAACTTATTGAATATTAAGTTGTTGCCCATGACAACCAATCAAATCACTTCTTTAGAAAATTAGTGTGCCTAAAAAATTATAGTTGGAATCGGATTGGTTGCCACTTGCTCCAGTTTTGATGTGAAAAGTTTATTAAGTGACATACGCTGTTGTAGAGTATATGTTGGGGTATACTCCTGATAACTGATATTTTCTGTGATCTATTTTTGATTTTATGTGATTTACTTGAAATTAGGGTTATTGTCTCTGTAAACCTTGTTCGGTTAATAAAAAAATAAAAATAAAAAAATAAATTTACTTCAAAAAAATAAAAATAAAAAAATAAATTTACTTCAGGAAAACACACACTTTTTTTTTTTTCATTTTCATTTTCCAGGTGAAGATGGGATGATTGACACCCTCAGGAATATAAATGTAGATATCCATCATGAAGCAGGAGATAACAACACCACACAAGCTAATTCAAAAAATCCAAATGTAGCCTCAGTCCTTCACAGCGGAGATCTATCCACCGATACCACTGGTCACAAGAAACCTTCATCTAGTCAATCAATGATTAGCAAAACAAAAGCTAAACAGAAACGTGGGAAAACATTTCCATGTGAGAAACAGATAAAAAAGAAATCTTATCTTTCTTTGCATGATAGAAATCACAAAGATGAAAAGTCATTTTCATGCTCGGATTGTGGAAAATCTTTTACCAGGAAATTCACTCTAGTTGGACATCAGAGAACTCACACAGGGGAGAAGCCATATTCATGTTCCGAATGTGGGAAATGTTTTACTCAGAAATCAACTCTTGTGAACCACCTAAGAAGTCACAGAGGGGAGAAGCCATTTTCATGCTCAGAATGTGGGAAATGTTTTATTCAAAAGTCAGATGTTCTTGTACATCAGAGAACTCACACAGGGATGAAGCCATATTCATGTTCAGAATGTGGGAAATGTTTTAGTCGGAAATCGTATCTTGTGCGTCATCTAAGAAGTCACACAGGGGAGAAGCCAGTTTCATGTTCAGAATGTGGGAAATGTTTTAGTGGGAAATCATACCTTGTGACCCATCTAAGAATTCACCGAGGGGAGAAGCCATTTTCATGCTCAGACTGTGGGAAACGTTTTATTCAAAAGTCAGATGTTCTTGTACATCAGAGAACTCACACAGGAATGAAGCCATATTCATGTTCAGAATGTGGGAAATGTTTCAGTCAGAAATCATGTCTTCATAGACATCAGAGAACTCACACAGGGGAGAAGCCATATTCATGTTCAGAATGTGGGAAATGTTTTAGTCAGAAATCAAATCTTGTTACACATCAGAGAGCTCACGCGGGGATAAACCATTTTCATGTCTTGAATGTGGGAAGTATTTTGTCATGAAATTAATGCTTCTACAACATCTCAGAATTCACACAGGGGAGAGGCCATTTTCATGTTCTGAATGTGGGAAAAGTTTTTTCATAAATCAAATCTTATAGAACATTTAAGAATTCACACAGGAAAGAAGACCTTTTCATGTTGAGAATGTGGGAAATGTTTTACCCATCAGTCAAGTTTTTTTCGGCTTCAGAGAATTCACTCACAGCAGAAGTCAGTTTAATGTTTAGAGTGTAAAAAAAGTGACAGATGTGGAGCTTCATTGCAGTAGCTCCTGCCTAATCATGCTTGACGTATAACTTATCCCCGATGTCATATCAGTAGGGTACATTTAGTAATTCACACAGGAGAGAAGCCTTTTTCTTGGTCAGAATGGGGAAAGTGTTTTAGGTGATAATCGTGTCTTGTTAAAAATCAGAGAACTAACACAATGGAGAGGCCATTTTTATGTTGTGACTGGGAAAATTTTTCTTGAGAACTCGCACAGGAGAGAAGCCATGTTCATGATCACAATGTGGGAAATATTTTACCTATAAATCAGGTCTTATTTGGCATCAGAGAGCTCACAAAGCTGAGAAGTCAATTTAAAGTTTAGATCTAGGAAATGTGACAGATGTGGATCTGCTGCCTAATAATGTCTTCTAAAGTATAACTTAACCCCTTGAGGATCAGGTTCATATCAGTACGGTACAGACTGGAGTACTCAAAAAACCTGCACTAAGCTATTGCAACATTATGACCACATGGACCACAGCTGTAATACACAAGTATCATCCTGCTTGACCAAAATCGATCACTGTTTAACTCCCTGTCTGCTGTGATCAAAGCTGACTGATGCATGGGGGGGGGGGGGGGCCCCAATGCACTTTCTGGTTGGCTTCATTCACACTAAATTATGGAAATACTGAAGCAAAGCTGTCCTCTTACTGGTCAGGAATACAGAACATGTCCCATCCATATAATTTTGTAATAAAGAAGACACAAAGGAGAAAGAGGTTTTATTAACTTGGCCCCTTCCATGATTATTAAAAGGATCTTCGAAGAATATGTGATCTATTAGGTCTGGACTAAAGAAAATGCAGGCAGTGGGGATGCTAAACGTGGTCCTAAAGTCAACTGAACATACCGTGTAAACTCTCCTAATGTGTCAATTGCTGCTAAAGGTGGTGTCATTGTGGCCATAACAGGTGACTGTCACATCAGCTGGAGTCACAACCACTTGTACTGGAAGTGATTTATCAGTGGCCTCAGGAAATGTAGATATGATCCACAGTAGCGATGAGCGAAACGACTGTGGATGAAACATCCAAAGTCAATTCGCATAAAACGTCGTTCTAATACTGTACGGAGCAGGAGCTCTGTACAGTATTAGAAAGTATTGGCTCCAATGAGCCGAAGTTTTTGCTTCGCAAAGTCTCGCAAGACTTTGTGTAATAACTTCATAAATTTATACTGTAAAAAAACATTTCCCGAACTTGGGTTCGGTTCCAAGCAGGGCTGTGGAGTCGGAGTCGAGGAGTCGGAGTCGGAGGCAATTTTGGGTACCTGGAGTCGGAGTCGGCAAAAAATGGACTCCTACTAGATTTAAATTGGAATAAAAAAAAATTGGAATAAAAAAAAAGCAAGTTTAAATGTCCCAATTCAGATAAAGTTATAATTAATTACTTCTCTACTGTAAGAATAAAGGCCAATGCATGCAGTGCGTCACGTTACCGCTAAACACAGACGTTAAGTGACCGTGAAGAAGCTTTTCATATGCTTTACTATGCAGTTAAAGGGACACTGACAGGCTGATATATCTGCTGGTATTCATCAGAGGATTAGGAATACAACTAGACGACTGTTACCCCCAGTTGAGGATTACTTGTGTTTAAAAACGTTTTAATCAATATGCAAATTCTCTACCTTTGTGCCCAAGGGGCAGGCGCACATGTAGAGTACTGGCAGCACTAGACAGGACTAGGTAGCGAGGAGGAAGAGAGAAAGCTGGCACAGCCTCAGCATAGCCAGGCGAGGCTGCTGCCAGCACTCTACACGTGCGCCTGCGCAGGAATTCAGCGTTCGGCTAGCCTGAAAAAAAGGCCAGTGCAGTGAATAATAACGAGGGAACAGCGCTGGGAAGCTGTACTTCGAGTGCGGCTGGGCACAAAGCCGCAGGAGGCAGCTGCCCCATTGGGCACAAAGATAGTGAATTTGCATACAGATTAAAATGTTTTTTAAACACAAGTACAGCTTAACTGGGGGTAACATTAGTATAGTTTTATTCCTAATTCTCTGATGAATACCAGTGTGTATATATATATATCTTTAGCTGGAAAATCAGCCTGTCAGTGTCCCTTTAAGGAGCGGCAATGCTTACACTTTCCATTGTCTTGTGGTCTGCTGTTACAGGGACCCATGGTTATCCTCGCCTCTCACTGATAACTGATTAAGGACTGGAGACACTTGTATAAGTGAAGGGAATGGATAGTCAATAGTTCAAGACTGAAGCTGTAAACCATTTGAAAAACTGCTACCATTCAGCTAAGGCTATAAAACATGTAAACTCAGATTTTTAGCTTAAATTTTAAACATGACTATGGGATTCTAATAGGAAAATCATGTTTTAAAAAAAATGCCCCTTCCCCTGCCCCTTCCTGGATCCTCCCACTGCTCTATCTTCAGCAGAAGATCAGCACACAAAGGAGAAGGCAGCAGCTTCTGCTAGACTACCTCTCTGTGCTAGAGGAGACTAGAAGAACTTGGTGGAACAGCTTCGTATTTGCATATTAAATACAGAGGAGTCGGAGTCGAGGAGTCGGAGTCGGAAGTTTCAAAATCTGAGGAGTCGGAGTCGGACAATTTATCTACCGACTCCACAGCCCTGGTTCCAAGGTACCATTTGGAACCGAACCCGAGTTGGGGAAATGTTTTTGTTACAGTACAAATTAAGTTAAGGAGTTATTATTCGAAGTCTCGAGAGACTTTGCAAAGCAATAACTCCGGCTCATGTGAGCCAATACTTTCTCATACTGTACAGAGCTCCTGCTCCGTACAGTATTAGAACAAATGGATGTTTCCGGATGTTTCAGGATCAACAAGCGTTTCACTCGATCATCAGGTGACCAGCAACACCTTGTCGGTAATTAGCTTCTACAAAGTAATACTGGCTTGAGCCTTTAGTCTAACTTTTAATAAATCACAGGTTAGTCTGATTTTGTCCTTTGTGTCAAACTGGACACAGGATGCCATTAATCAAGTCCTGGCATTGTTTTCAAATTTTTATCTTTTTTTTGCCCTACCAGGTTTTTATTTTCCTATTTTTGTGTCTTGTGGTTTTCTGCATCAAACGGATGAGTTTAACTATATCCCGTACTTAAAGGGAAGCTTTTTCAGAAATGGCTATTTTCTCAATATTCATATTAAACACTTTTTAAATGAATTTTTGTCTTATTTTTTGTTTAGGCAGTACTGTGCCATTGAAAATGAAATACAAAGTATTGTACTTCTGTTGTAATCAGCAAACAGAGCTAAAACTCAAATACAGATCGTTAGCCAATTAGTTACCGTTGACTGATGCATTGGGGGGGGGGGAGCAAATGCCCATCCTGGTTGGCTTCATTCACACTTCATTATGGAAATACTGAAGCAAAGCTGTCATCTTACTGGTCAGGTGGGTGAAAATTCTATCTGTTAGTATAATAGTAGATTAGTAGAAATAGGATGATAGTTACAGCTCTATGGTTCTTTTGATAGACCTAGATAAAGAATCCTCATGAGAGCATTGGACTTATCAGGATAATGTGGGATGCTCTAATTCATTCACTTATTCCCCTTTCTGGTCAGAGTGTATGGTCTGAGAAAGTGAAGTGACGCTTTTATCATCCTAAAAGTCTAAACAAAGGAGGAATTGAAAAAGTAGGACAGGAAGTAAAATGCATGGAGAAAACCATCCATCCATTAAAAAAATAAATAAATAAAAATATATATAAATGAGTTTCTGTCTGTCTGTTCTTCATGTCCGACAAAACATCTGGAACGATCTTCACCACAGGTACATCAGGTGTCCGGGAAGTTTTAGACCGGGTCTCAGCTCTCTGGGATGTACTGTTCCTGGGATGTTCCCAAAAAAGGACCTGCAATAGCCAATACAAGCCTGCAAGTCTTTCTCTTCATATCCGAACTGCCATCCACACGGTCACATTCCCTTATCAGTCAATAGAAGCTCGCAGGTCCTTCGTCTCCACATACACACAGTTTTACTCCAGGTTGACAGTTTAGCTCACACATGCATTCCACACACCATACCACCTCCAAAGCAGCGGGAAAGACTTTACAGGACTTTGAAGCTGAAAATCTAAGTGTCTCTCTGTTGCTTTGTTTGCAGTGAACCCCTAACAGAAAAACTGAATTGACTCCCTATGGAAATGTCTCCCAGGAGGGCCTGTACTTTCCCCAGCAGATCTTGTCCCATGTGATGACCATATTCAATGTAAAATAGTAGTTTGCCTGTAGACTCACTTGAGTAGTTGTTTTAAGAAAACTCAGCCCAAGGAAGCAAGGATACCCAGTTGTCATGACTAGAAGAAACAAAGGGACATAGGTAAATCTTCAGAAACTGATTAGTTTGCTACACTTGTCCATTAGATAGGGTATAGTAGGCAGAGAAGAAGTCTAACTTAACATCTAACAAGCTGCATAGAGACTTCCAGAATCCTGACTTAAATGGCACTCATCTATCAAAGACAGTGTGTAGAAAGCATACCAGGCAAGTGGACAAAATCTGTAATCTTGGAAAAGCAACCCACTACCACCCATATCATCGTGCATCTCGAGGATGGTGGAAGGTCCATGATAAAATCCATCCCTATATGTTGCCACAGAGCATCAGGCATAGGTGTAACGATCAGTGGGTGTGGAACCATGGGTGTAGCTATAGGGGGTGCAGAGGTAGCAGTCGCTACCGGGCCCAGGAGCCTGAGGGGGCCCAAAGAACCTTGTGCTGCATATGAAGACACACAAAGCACTGAGGGAAGGGGGGCCCAAGCTAAACTCTTGCACCAGGGCCCATGATCCGTTAGCTACGCTCCTGTGTGGAACCACTATGCCAACCAACCAGTTTGACTTTTGGGCTAAACCTTAGAGCATTATTTTTTTGCAGTTCCCTGGTATTTACCTCTTAACCCCTGCACCTTGTAGAGTATTCCCTGTGTGGTTGATAGCTGACCAACTGCAGTCAGAGGCACCACGGGATCAGGTGCAGCAGGCTGAGGTCAGAGCAGGCAGAGTTTGTGCGAATCTGTGAAACAGGTCCAAGATCAGGGCAGACAGCAAAGGATCAATAGGGTAATCAGGCACAGGTCAATTCAGGCAGTGATCGTTCAGAGTCAGAAATCAGGCAGAGGTCTGTACACAGCACCTTTGCAGGGACTAGCACGCTAGAACATTTATCACTCAGGCCCCCTCCCCTAGGGGAAGTTGCTTTAAGTATCTTGAGGTGGGCAGACATAGGCCGGAGGAAGATTAGGGCCTGCGCAGTGGCCCTATAAGACTTGAGGAGCACAAGACAGACAGAGAAGCCCTGAATGAGAAGCGCCGACCAGAGCTTGCAGTGGAATAGGACACACAGGAGAGGGACAAAGGTTCTGGACCCCCATATCCATGAAAGCAGCAGGATAAGAGACGCTCATAGTAGGGCAGTGGTGGGCATTGTCAACAGACCGGGGTCAATTGCTTAAGCACTTCAAATGGACCAAGTGTACCTTCCAACCTTTACGAGGGCATCTTCATTGTGATGTCCTTAGCAGATAGCCAAACCTTGTCCCCAGGAGAAAAATGAGTTGGAGATCTAGGCTTCCAATCAGCAAATGTCTTCATCTGAACAGAAGCTTGCAGAAGTGAGACTTCAATCTTCTGCCAGATCCAAAATACATTTTCGACAAAGTAGTCTGTTGCTGGCACCCCAGAGGATACTGACACACGGAGGAGAATCCTTAGCTGGTGGCTGTACATAATGAAGATTGAAGACTTGCCAGTGGATTCAGTGGAATGCTTATTATAAAAGAATTCTGCCCATGGAAGCAAAGTAGCCTAATCATCCTGAAGTGCAGAGGTGAAATGATGAAAATAATTGGTCAAAACTTGATTGATACAATCTTCTTGCTCATAGGTCTGTGGATGGTAAGCTGATAAGAAGTCTAGCTTGACGTCCAGAAGTTTACAGATCGATCTCAAGAACTTAGACGTAAACTCTACGCCATTGTCAGACACAATGTGCAACTGTAACCCATTTTTGAGAACCATCAACTACGACCAAGATAACTGTATAGCCTGAGGAGGAGGGCAATTTGTTAATGAAGTCCATGGCAATATGCTTTAATGGAACTTCAGACACAGGCAAAATGAAGAGTCCTGCAAATCTTTGTTTTGGGCACAGGTAGTACAGGCAGAAACAAACGCAGGGAGATCAGAACCACCTGGGATATTGCCTCCTTGGAGCGACTCCTAATGGAGGGGAAAATCCCAGAGGGTTTAAGATGGCAACTCCCATTAACTACAGAGGAGGAGGAGGATTTAGTAGGATGGGAGAAGGTTCTGAATGAATGTGCATGGAAGGTGATGCAGTATATTATTAACGTTCGGAAAAATAAGTTAAGACACACTAATCAGAAAATTGAGGAATTACAAGAAGTGATTAAACCATATAAAGATACGAATATGAGAAATATAGCAAACAATGTCAAGAAGCTGTCCTTAAATCAGAGAAAGAGATAAGGAGTAAAAAACAGAAAAAATATGTGAAGATCTGTAATGATTATCAGCTAGGCGTGGTTTATAAATGGAAGAATAAACATCAAGATATAGAGCAAAAAAGGTTGGATGAAGTGCAGGCGGATAAAGACAGTGGAAAGAATCCTAACCAAGGATATCACACTGAGGGTTTTAGGAACACTGAGAACGGAGGTGGAAGGCAAAAGTTTTTTAAAAACTATCATACTAAAAACTACCAGTCTAATGAATATGCACCGCAGCGGAATTATGGGTATTATAATAGGAACTACGACCGCTCTTATAACCAAGTTAGAGGGAATGACTACATATATCAGCCTAATCCTAGTGTTTCCCAGAGAGGGAATGACCACACATACCAGCGGAATTATGGAGGACAGTTCTATGGACATAATAGTGGGTATAGAGGACAGTATTATAGACAACCACATAGACAGCCATACCAAGGAGGAAGTTATAATGGAAGACCAAAACGAGGACCACAAGAATATTATGGTCCCACTCAGCAAGAAAATAGAAGGTACATGGATAGGGCAAATCATGAGGAGAAAGGTCACACAGAGAATAATATGAAAGAAAGTGGAGAAGAAGGGAGACTAAGGTCGACACAGCAAGGTGAACAAAATTTTCCTCATCAGAGTATAAAAGGGATAGCAAGGGAGGTGGGAATAAAAGAACAGAATGTGAGAACACCACTGAAAAGAAGTCTTGTAGAGGAAGAAGGGGAAAAGGGAAAACAAGCCCAAAGACAAAAAAGAGCAAGGAAACACGAGAGGGATATTCAATTTAAGCAATCATGTGTTGACAGAGGATGAAAAGAAGGTTCTCAACAAGGGGTTAAAATATGCACCAAGCCAAAAAGTGAACAAATTTGAAATGTTCCTAGATATACATAAATATATTCGTAAAATCAATATGGCTAAATATTGGTTGAATAATCCGGCACCACAAGTGAAAGGGGTAGAGGAAGGGGAGGGTATCATGCACACAAATTTGAAATTGAAATCAAAATTCTTCCCCAAAAATCAAAATAATGAGTGTGTGGAAGCGTTTAAAACAGGATTATTAAAAGAACTAGAGGAACTGGATGCGAATAAGATAACCCACAATTTAACATTCGGGGAAAGGAAGGCTCTAAAAGATCTGGAGAAGAATTCTGAGTTAATAATTAAACCCGCAGACAAAGGAGGGGTGTGGTCGTGATGAATAGGGATAAATATGAGTCTGAAATGTTGAGACTAGTATCTGACGAAGCCACATACCAGAGACTTAAAAGTAATCCTACCTCTGAGTATAAAAAAATCCTTGATGGTCTATTAACTGATGGTTTTAAAAAAGGAGTACTAAATAAAAGGGAATTTGAATATTTGAGTGTCCCACATCCCATTGTGCCAGTGATATACCATTTGCCAAAGATACACAAAAGTTTGACTGACCCCCCAGGGAGGCCAATAATTTCGAGGTTAAATTCCTGACATGCAAGGTCACAGAATATATAGATTTTTATTTACAGGGATATGCAACACAAAATCGTTCCCACTTAAAGGACACAGAAACAGTGATACAGATAATAAAAAATCTGAATCCACCCACATCAAATACATGGATGGCTACAGTTGACGTAGCATCTTTGTATACAGTAATTCCCAAGCAATTGGGTTTAAAAGCGGTAGAAAACAGAATTATAGAAGACCCCAAAATAGGTGACTTGCAGGGGATTTTATTTTGAAAATTTTGGATTATTGCCTTGAACATAATTATTTTTGGTTTAAGGACTCCCATTATGTCCAGCGAATTGGTACGGCGATGGGGCGAAATTCGCCCCAGTTTCGCTAATATTTTTATGGGGGCATGGGAAGAGGTCACCATCCTCCCCGCATTGGGGGTAGTCACTTCCAGAGGCAGACTAATCCTCTGGAAGAGATACATCGACGACTGCCTCCTAATGTGGGAAGGAGAGAAGGAAGGATTGGAGAATTTTATCCATCAGCTTAACGATAATGAATGGAACCTGCGGTTTGTGGGGAGATTAGTGATGTGTCCATAAATTTTTTAGACCTGTGCATTAAGATAGAAGATGGGAACTTTAAGACTAGTTCCTTTTTAAGGATACGGATGTGAACTCGTATATTGACGTGAAAAGCTGTCACTATAAACCATGGCTCAAAAATATACCCAAAGGGCAGTTTAAGAGAATGTCTCGTAACTGTACTACGGTGGAAGACTATAGGTCACAGTGTGAGGTGTTGAAGGACCGCTTCCTTGAAAGAGGATACGAAGGAGACCACCTTGAAGCCACTATCAAAACTGTTGAGGAGGAGAGAACCAGAGTAGGAGGTATAACGAAAAATAAAAAGGATGAGAAGGATTATAGATTCTCCTTTACAACCGGATACTGTTCCATGTCGGATACTATTAAAAAGCTGTCAGGAAAAATTGGGGAACCTTAAAAATGACCCGATTTTAGGGAAGGCCATACCGAAGAACCCTACCTTTATTTTTAGGAAGGCTCCAAATATCAGGACCAAGCTGGTGCATAGCGCCATCCCTCCAGCAGGGGTAAAGGCGAGTAGGGAGGGGGACAAATTCACGTGGTGTGGATTCTGCACCGGTTGTAAAAATCGCAACACAAAAGAGAGAATGAGAACACTTGATTGCATTGTTTCTAAGAAGAACGGAGGAGAGTTCGAATAAAAGGAAACTGTTCCTGTGAAAATGAGGGTGTTATATACGTGTTGGAGTGCCCGTGTGGACTCCAATATGTTGGCAGGACAGTGAGAAAGTTGAAGGTGAGGATTCAGGAACATATAGGGAATATCAAGAAGGGACTGATGAGCCATAGTGTGTCGGCTCACTTCAAGCTGATGCATAGTAAGAATCCACGGGGCTTGAGGTTTGCTGGCGTAGAAGTGGTTAAACCACACTGGCGAGGAGGTGACTCGCTGGCGCGGATAAATCGAAAGGAAGTACAATGGATCTACCAATTAGGGACGCTGCAACCCAGCGGCTTGAATATAGAATTCGATCTGAAACCTTGTTTGATTTAATGTAGATACATTGTACTACCTTTGTGTAAGTATCTATGAAGTCTTACCTTGTGTCGAGGACCTTTGAAAAACGCGATGGTGATTGGACATTTGGATCATGTGACACCAATCTGATGAATGGGGAAGAGGCGGGTTTGTAAGATCTCCGGGATGAGTCTTATCCTGTGTTGAGGACCTTTTGAACTATATGATGGTGATTGGATACTTGAATCATGTGACACCAAGTTTATGAATGGGAAGGATGCGGGTTTCAAGAACATCGAGATGACGTGACCAGTAGTGAAAATGAATGAAGGGGTTATGAGTTACGTGTGATGCATGAGTTTAAGAAGAACTGTAATAATGTGGTATGATGGATATATAAGTGAAAGATATAAGTAGGATATTGGTATTGTCCGGAGGAAGAGAATACTTAAATGTATTAAGGAGACCTATGTATGTTATAGGATTGCGGTGACGTGAGAGCGGATGCACAAACTGTTAAACTAAAGGTTTTTACTATGTAACTAATCTGGTGGGATACTTTGGATGTATGGTGGTTAAATATGACTTTAGCGATGAGAAACCAGTCCCCTGGTTAAGTTTGTATTTTTATATGAGTAATGTTTAATATATGCTGATTGGGTAATGACTCCCAGAGTTCGGGAACAGGAAACTGGGCTATTTAAAGGGCCATGCTATGGACATGCGCAGTGATCGCCCCTGAGGAAGCCAGAGAGCGAAACCCGGGTCGGGCAGGAACCTGATGTATTTTATCTTTGTGATATGCCTGAAAACCACCTGTGTTTGTGAGTAAAATAAAACCATTTTTTACCAACTATTAAGAGGGTACTTCACTATATGCCGGTCGTTTAATCTTACAGAGGAGACGGTCTGAGGAGGATCGAACCCTTTGAGAGAGGAGGACAAAGGCTAATACCCTTTATATATTCACCTGTGCTTCGTACGACGAATTTAGAAGCAGCGCGGTTTCAGACCCTTTACTACAGAAACAAACGCAGAGATATCTTAAGACCGAAATAAGCGAAATACATTAAATCCAAAAGCAGGGTCTGGTACACAGAAAAGCAGAAACTCCGAAAACACATTCACACTAGGAACTAGAAAAGCGAGTGACCAAGATTGCTCAGGTGTAGAGATGAGTGAACTTTAAAAAAAAAGTTCGGCGTTCGGGTTGTGGTAATCGCCGCATCCCGTTATGGATTCCACTACCGCGGACTATCCCGGCATAGGGAATCCATAAGGGGCGGCTTCCACGAACCCGAACTGTTGAACAGCCGAAGGACCTGGGGGGGACCCGAAGGACCGGTGACGTCACCATCATGTGATCAGTGCAGGGGGCGTGGCTCAGCACGGGATCAAATCCAGGTCATTCGGTTGACTTATGCACTTTAGGTACAAAATACCAACTAGGTTTGGATGAATAAACCGGATAGTCTCTCCACCAAAATTAAAAAAATATCCTGCGTATCCAGGTAACATTTGGAGCTGGAGTTTCTCCACCAAAAAAAATGCAAAATCGCCACAGCACTTTTAAGATGCTACTTTCCATCACCACCTGCTCCAGCATTATGTGACTTCCTCATGTGAACTACACCTCCCAGGAGCCCATACACTCTAGACTTTACTTTACAGAAAGGGGCAGAGTCTCGAGAGATCACAGGACAGTAGATGTTAAATACTATTTGGGTAAAGGACTTTTGATGATGTCATGACCATGTGATCAGTCACCTGTCTGGGATGAGTCAGGTTGTGGTGTATCATTCCGTTCTGTCTAGAACAGGTTATATGAGCGTGTACTCATGAGCAGGTTATAGAGATGAGTGCGTTACATGAGCCTTAGAGAAACACATCGTGCTGTGCTTCATACACAGCTCAGGCCTAATGTAAAGGGGATGGTCAGGTGACTGATCACGGAGGTGAAGACTCTTTCTCCTATTGCAGCTCTATGTAGACAAAAGAAAATGCAGGAAGGCATGGCTGCAGTGAACTAACCCTGGTGGAAGGTTAAGAGGAGTCCAAGAACAAGAAGTCTGTGTGAGAGAGGGGGAACCATGGGGAGCGTTCTGTGTGAGAGAGGGGGAACCATGGGGAGCGTTCTGTGTGAGAGAGGGAGAACCATGGGGAGCGGTCTGTGTGAGAGAGGGGGAACCATGGGGAGCGGTATCTGTGAGAGAGGGGGGACCATGGGGAGCAGACTGTGTGAGAGAGAGGGGGGGAACCATGAGGAGCGGTCTGTGTGAGAGAGGGGGAACCATGGGGAGCGGTCTGTGTGAGAGAGGGGGAACCATGGGGAGCAGT
The DNA here is from genome assembly GCA_033119425.1 of Bufotes viridis. Taxonomy (NCBI): domain Eukaryota; kingdom Metazoa; phylum Chordata; class Amphibia; order Anura; family Bufonidae; genus Bufotes; species Bufotes viridis. Next base: position 445,386,439 of record CM065592.1, read on the forward strand.
CTGTGTGAGAGAGAGGGAACCATGGGGAGCGGTCGGTGTGAGAGAGGGGGAACCATGGGGAGTGGTCTGTGTGAGAGAGGGGGAACCATGGGGAGCGGTCTGTGTGAGCGAGGGGGAACCATGGGGAGCGGTCTGTGTGAGAGAGGGGGAACCATGGGGAGCGGTCTGTGTGAGAGAGGGGGAACCATGGGGAGCGGTCTGTGTGAGAGAGGGGGAACCATGGGGAGCGGTCTGTGTGAGAGAGGGGGAACCATGGGGAGCGGTCTGTGTGAGAGAGGGGGAACCATGGGGAGCAGTCTGTGTGAGAGAGGGTGGACCATGGGGTGCTGTCTGTGAGAGAGAGGGGGAACTATGGGGAGCGGTCTGTGTGAGAGAGGGGGAACCATGGGGAGCGGTCTGTGTAAGAGAGAGGGGGAACCATGGGGAGCGGTCTGTGTAAGAGAGAAGGAACCATGGGGAGCGGTCTGTGTGAAAGAGGGGGAACCATGGGGAGGGGTCTGTGAGAGAGAGGGGGAACCACGGGGAGCGGTCTGTGTGAGAGAGGGGGAACTATGGGGAGCGGTCTGTGTGAGAGAGGGGGAACCATGGGGAGCGGTCTGTGTGAGAGAGCGGGAACCATGGGGAGCAGTCTGTGAGAGAAAGGGGGAACCATGGGGAGCGGTCTGTGTGAGAGAGGGGGAACCATGGGGAGCGGTCTGTGTGAGAGAGGGGGAACCATGGGGAGCGGTCTGTGTGAGAGAGGGGGAACCATGGGGAGCGGTCTGTGTGAGAGAGGGGGAACCATGGGGAGCGGTCTGTGTGAGAGAGGGGGAACCATGGGGAGCGGTCTGTGTGAGAGAGGGGAACCATGGGGAGCGGTCTGTGGGAGAGGGGGAACCATGGGGAGTGGTCTGTGTGAGAGAAAGGGGGAACCATGGGGAGCGGTCTGTGTGAGAGAGGGGGAACCATGGGCAGTGGTCTGTGTGAGAGAGGGGGAACCATGGGGAGCGGTCTGTGTGTGAGAGGGGGAACCATGGGGAGCAGTCTGTGTGAGAGAGGGGGAACCATGGGGAGCGGTCTGTGTGAGAGAGGAGGAACCATGGGGAGTGGTCTGTGTGAGAGAGGGGGAACAATGGGGAGCAGTCTGTGTGAGAGAGAGGGAACCATGGGGAGCGGTCTGTGTGAGAGAGGGGGAACCATGGGGAGCGGTCTGTGTGAGAGAAGGGGAACCATGGGGAGCAGTCTGTGTGAGAGAGGGGGAACCATGGGGAGGGGTCTGTGTGAGAGAGGGGTAATCATGGGGAGCGGTCTGTGTGAGAGAAGGGGAACCATGGCAGAAAACTTTAGATCAGAAACATTCGGCAATCCAGCTGTTGTGAAACTACAATTCCCAGCATGCTCCATTCATTTGTACAAGAGTTCTTAGAAGTTCAAAGCAAATATTCATTCTGGGAGTTGTAGTTTCATAGTAGCTGGAGTGCCAGATAGGTATGAGCGAATCAACTTCGAATGAAATATGTATCCGATGAGCCGAAGTTATTGCTGGACAAAAATTGCTAGGTACCACTTGGAACCGAACCCGAGTTCGGGAAATGTTTTTTTACAGTACAAATTAATTTATGAAGTTATTAAGTGAAGTCTCGCAAGACTTTACGAAGCAATAACTTTAGCTTATCGGAGCCAATACATTCTAATACTGTATGGAACTCCTGCTCTGTACAGTATTGAAACAAATCTTTATGCGAATCGTCTTCGAATGTTTCATCCGATGTCGATTCGCTCATCCCTAGTGCCAGAGGTTGCCTATCCCTGCTTTATCTTATTGACTTCAGGACCTTTGATGATGTCATGGTCATGTGATCAGTCACATGAGGGGAGGAGTAAAGCAGTGGAGGTCTCTCACTGTGCAGCACTTCCTGTCATGTGACCAGTGTGACATCATCGCAGGTCCTGCAGCCCCAGGAGGTGAGATCTGCAGGTCAGTTATTGGTCGGGGGATGTGTGACTTGGTTCTGGCTTTATTAGAATGGAGCGGTTCTATAGGTGATATATAGCAGGTCCAGCCAGCAGGGGGCAGCACCGGCCATAGAGAGTCTCTGCTCACACAGTCTGGAGGTCAGGAGGGGAGTTCTCCTCAGACATGTCTGCTCTCCCCCTGGAATATTAGGAGACCCCCCAGACCCCTGTAAGAGTGGCTGTTCTCCTGGATTAGAGGGGTCTTCCATCACACAATGTTCTGTGATATCACTAGGAGATGGAGTCAGTGTGTGATAGCGGGGTGTTTGTGCATAGGATATTACCAAGGTTTTGTAATGTTTTATACCATTTGTAGAGAAGGTATTGTGTTGTAGCTTTGAGATAGGTCATCAATAGGAGATTGGCCGGAGTTCGACACCCATCACCTACACCTATTGGCTCTGTGGCCTCCGTGCAGCTCGCCATGCACAGCGCCGTCCATTTGATAGCGGCTGGGCTAGGTATCGCAGCTCAGGACCTTTCACTTGATTGGGGCTGAGCTGCGCTTAGATCATGTGACGGATTATCATGACATCACTAGACTTGTAGGAGACCTAAGCGCTCACAGAGCGCTGCTGCCTCTTCATACAGCTAATCTGTAGGGGTCTCAGGAGTTGTACTCCCACCGATCAGACTATCCTGAGGATGGGCTTTGACTATGTAAATCCTGGAAAACCCCTTTAACTGCAGGCTGTAAGTTAAACTATGGATTCACATAAGCACTGGGTATTTCCATTCAAAGAGCAAAAAACAAAAATAATGGAAGTTCCGGACTCGGAAAATAACTGATACAAATGGAGCCGAACGGACGCCATTGACTATAATGGGGTCCATTCGAGTGTCTGCCTTTTTAGCAGGAAAAAAGGTCCTGCATGTAGGACTTTTTTGTCCACTCATCTGTGATGAAATCCTAAGACTAGGGATGAGCGAATCTACTTCTGATGAAACATCCAAAGTCGATTCGCTTAAACAGGAGCAGGAGCTCTGTGCAGTATTAGAATGTATTGGCTCCGATGAGCCAAAGTTGTTGGTACCTTGGAACCGAACCTGAGTTCAGGAAATGGTTTTTTACAGTACAAATTAATTTATGAAGTTATTTCTTCGCAAAGTCTCGGCTCATTCCAATACTGTACGGAGCTCCTGCTCCCTATAGTATTAGATCGAAGTTTTATGCGAATCGACTTCGGACGTTTCATCCGAAGTCAATTTGCTCATCCCTAGGACGCAGCCTCCAACGCAGATGTGAACATGACCATAGCCTGCTGGTCTGAGAGAGAAGTAACTGGAGGAAAGACCGGGCTTTCACACTTGCGTTCTGAGGATCCGGCAGGCACTTCCGTCCCGCCGGATCCGTCAGAACGCAAGTCGCCTGAAAGCATTAGAAGACTGATCCAGGATGCTATTAAAGTCCTGGTTGCCATAGTAGTAGTGGGGAGCGGGGGAGAATTATACTTACAGTCCGTGCGGCTCCCGGGGCGCTCCAGAATGACGTCAGAGCGCCCCATGCGCATGGATCACGTGATCCATGCGATCACGTGATCCATGCGTGTAGGGCGCCCTGACGTCACTCTGGAGCGCCCCGGGAGCCGCACGGATGGTAAGTATACTGCTCACCTGCTCCCCACTACACTTTACCATGGCAACCAGGACTTTAGCGTCCTGGCTGCCATGGTAACCATTGAGAAAAAGCTAAACGTCGGATCCGGCGATGCGCCGAAACAACGTTTAGCTTAAGGCCGGATCCGGATTAATGCCTTTCAATGGGCATTAATTCCGGATCCGGCCTTGTGGCAAGTGTTCCGGATTTTTGGACAGAACAAAAAGCGCAGCATGCTGCGGTATTTGCTGCGTCCAAAAAACGTTCTGGTCCTGAACTGAAGACATCCTGATGCATCCTGAACGGATTTCTCTCCATTCAGAATGCATGGGGATAATCCTGATCAGGATTTTACCGGCATAGAGACCCGACGACGGAACTCTATGCCGGAAAACAAAAACGCAAGTGTGAAAGGACCCTTAACTAGGTTGGGCTCCTGCTTCCTGTCCAGGCTAGTCTACTGCGAGCCTTGCTGAGGAAGTCCATGAAGTAATACATCTCTGTCAATCAGCATCAGCAAGCTTGATACCCCTGAGACTGACGAGCAGCTAAAGGAGGGAGTGCAAAGATTTAGCCTGTGAGAGTAGCGCACGTCTACGGCTAATAGACCTCACAGCTCTGCCCCTCTCCTACATCTGTGGCAGCTTGTAGTTCTGCTGCTTTTGGAGTCTGCACCTCACAGTTAGGAATTGCAGAAGAAATTGGTGCACCCCTCAGCTGGAATGCTATGTAGAGTACTGCTAGGTAGGGAATTGTATCTCGGAGAATCTTTAGAGGTAACCCATGTTTCAGCCAGAACTTTTTGAAACTTTAGTAGGATTTGCGTCTCCATCGTGTGTGGAAGTCCCTGTGCACTTCAGTAATGACTCTTGTTATTTTGGTCAGCTGCACCTCCTCTCTGGTCTCCTGACTTTTACTTGCTCTGCAACACTAAAGGCAGCCCACCTTCCATCAGGCTGCAGCCTGACCAGGGTGTGCCCCAGGGGAAACCATTACTCTTATCTGTGGCCCCCTCATCACTATGTCGGCCCTGGGAGTGAGGGAGAAGGATCCAGCCGCTGTGAGGACTGTGACAACTTCCAATATTCATACCACTTCCATCCTTCTACTCCTCACACTCCCTTCTGGGTCACTGCACCAGCAAAGATTAGATTTCACAACTGAATCCACACATAAATTGACATGCGGTGAAGATTTTAAATCTGCAGCATCTCAATTTATGCTGTGGATTTCTGCCATGGCAAATCCACTAAATCTGCATGCAACTATTGTGGATTTTGCTGTGGATCAATGAAAATATGCAATGTGTGGTCACACCTCAAAGCGTAGCTGAGTTTTCAAAAAACTTTTATTCCCTGATTCAGTTGCATAGCGAGATGCATTTCTCTCACAAGCAGAGGGCATCAACAGACAAGGATGACATAATCTTCAGAAGCTATGTAGAAAAGCTTTTTTATCAGGCTCACAATGTCAGCTAGCTCTGATACGCCCCCACGCCCTCTCAGGCTTCTTCTTTGTGTCTTTTACTGGGGATGGATCTTGCCTGACAACAAGCAGTGGACTGCAGATTAGGTGGAAGTGAGACCCCTAGTGGCCATGACTTTACAGCTTATTTTACAGGTGGATGCAGGCAGATTTTTAAAATCTGAAGTGATAAAGAAATTTGCTAATTACACGATTCTCTATTACATGAAATGAAAGTACGGTGACTCTTTAAAAGGGTGTCATGGTCCCTCCCATGACAGAGGTGGGAAGATCGGGGAGACTGGCGGCACGTGAGGGTATCTGACAGTCTCTCGGTTTTCTCCTTGCATGTGTCTTTTACTCTAAAAAAAAACCTCTCTACTGCTGAAAGAAATTATGATATAGGTAGTAGAGAGTTGCTGGCCATTAAGTTGGCTTTTGAGGAATGGCGTCATTGGTTGGAAGGTGCGATTCATCCCATTACGCTAATTACTGATCACAAAAATCTGGCTTACCTGGAGTCGGCTAAACGTCTGAACCCAAGGCAGGCCAGATGGTCGTTGCTTTTTACCAGATTTAATTTAGTTGTCACCTATCGCCCTGGGGTTAAGAACGTCAAAGCAGATGCTTTGTCGCTTATCTTTCTTGGGGGGGGGGGGGGAGTTGTTCTTTGGAGAAGTTATTGAACTATGGCACAAGGTGTTCCAGGAACATCACCATACTCTTCTTACCCTGGGAGCAGATCCAATCAGATCCGGTTGATCTCATTTCCCGGAGATTCTGGTGGCCAGGATTGCATAAATGTATTGAGACTTGTGCACGTGCCAAGGTGACACATACTCGGCCTTCAGAACCTCTACTTCCCTTGTCTATCCCGTCCCGACCATGGACTCTTGTCGATGGACTTTATCACAGATTTGCCTAATTCCTTAGGGAAAACTGTGATTCTGGTGGTTGTTGATCGCTTCAGCAAGATGTCGCACTTCATAGCATTCCAAACAGTGTGACAAAAATAAAAAAAGATCTGGATTAAAGACTCCACTTTGGACGTGCTGTCTCCATCTTTTTTTATTTTTGTCACACTGTTTGGACTGCTCTACCTTGTAGGGGAATTTACCAATCCCCTGGAGACGTGCACCCGACTACAATATTCAGGAGGTGCTGTTCACTCACTATTTTTGCACTTTATAGCATTATCAGGTCTACCTAATGCTAAAACTCTCGCACAAGTGTTTGTCGATAACATTGTGAAACTACACAGTATCCCCTCTGATATGGTCTCCCATAGGGGGACTCAGTTTGTTTCCAGATTCTGGAAGGCGTTCTGTACTTGCCTGGGGGTCCAATTGTCTTTCTCTTCGCTTTTCATCCTCAGGAGTCCACTGATAAGTCGCCATTTTTCGGAGCATATGGGTACCATCCGCAGTTTAGCAAATTCTCCTGTACTGAGACCTCTGGTATACCGGAAAAAGAAAGATTTTCCTCTTCGTTGTCATCTATTTGGCGGAAAATTCAAAAGAATTTAAAAAAAATGGCCAAAAAGTATAAACGTATGGCTGACAAGAAACGTATGAGTTGTCCAGACCTGAGAGTGGGTGATTCTGTGTGGCTGTTCACAAGAAACATTAAGTTGCAGTTACCTTCTTGGAAGTTAGGGCCAAGGTTTATTAGGCCAAGAACACGAATTCTCCGTCGATCTCTTCAGTATCTCGTGCACTGAAAAGGTTACGGTCCAGAGGAAAGAATGTGTGTTCCTGCGACCGACGTTAATGCCAGTCGCCTTGTAAAGGCCTTTCACAGGGCGCATCCTTATAAAGTCGGCCCTGGGTGTCCGGGGGTCACCCGTAGAGGGGGGGATTGGGTACTGTCACGATCCCTCCCATGACAGAGGTGAGAAGATCAGAGAGACTGGCAGAACGTGAGGGTATCTGACAGTCTCTCTGTTTTCTCCTTGCAGTGTTGTTGTTTGGTAATGACCACACCTCTTGTCAGGTGCAGCTTGTAAGTAATTACTGAGGCCCTATTTAGTTCTGGCTCACACTGCTTACCATGCTGTTGATATTTCCTGCTGGAGTTGGTTGAGCTAGTGTGTTGTTCCTTTGGATCTCCTGCTCCTCCATTCTGCTTTAAGTTAAGTGCATTTTATTTTGCACTTTGTTGTTTCGCTTGTGTTAGTTGCTTTCTAGGCCTCAGGGAGACGCTGGTTCCTTTATCTGGGAAGTAACTAGTAGTCTCATTTCCTGCCACCACTCCTAGGGCTTTCCAGGGTCTCCAGGGCTAAGGTTCCGGTGTATGAGTATTCCCACCTTCAGGGTCTACTCATATTGGCAGGAGTCAGGGAGAGGTCTAGGGATTCCTAGGAGGCCACCATGCCTCTCCCTTAGCTTTTAGGCCTAGACTCCTGTCTATTTTCTTCTCTGTGCGTACTGGTGTTATCCCCTCCCCTATACCTGTGACAAAGGGTTGGCTAAGATTTTGATATTGATAGCCTATGCTCAGGATAGGCCATCAAAATCTTAGACAACCAATTGTGACTGAACTATAGTGTGTAAGTATTCGGAGTGCCCATGCTTGTGACAGTACAGACTTGAGTAGTATAAGAGTTATAATGACCTGAAAGATGAGAACTGGTTGATGTATGTGGTACACTGCAATGTCTATCCTGTGTAACACTGTATTCTCTATATAGCAGGGGTGGCCGGCTGACCTCATATTACAATTGGGATGGAGAAGGACAGAGACCACATGGCGGCGAGGATATTAGACCTCACCCTGGAGATCGTCTCCTTGATAACTGGAGAGGTGAGAGTCTCACATGACATCACTCTTATCTCTAGTAATAAACCATGGAAATGTCTGGAAAGGTGAAGGATTCTTAGAATCTCTGTAGTGATCGGCGTCTCCCCGTACACAGGATTACACAGTAGTGAAGAAGTCGTCTGGTGAGTGTGTGACACCCCGTGTGTCAGGAGGATGGAGCAGGACCCAGAGCCCCATCACCGAGCCTCCACCTCATTCCCTGATACATGAGCAGAAGATCCTAGAACTGACCACCAGGATCACTGAGCTGCTGAGCGGAGAGGTGAGCGCTGCTGGGAATGCTGGGACATTATACAATAACGCCAAGGGAGGGGTCTGGTAATGACTGTGTCCTTGTGTTGTCAGGTTCCTATAAGGTGTCAGGATGTTGCTGTCTATTTCTCCATGGAGGAGTGGGAGTATTTAGAAGAACACAAGGATCTGTACAAGGATGTCATGATGGAGAATCACCAGCCCCTCACATCCCTGGGTAAGAGGAGACCTTCCATGACTGTAGAGGAGAGAACAGTCCTGAGAGTCAGATCCTCCATCATCTGATCATCACATATAGACAATGTATTCAGTCTCTGTGTGTTTTTCCTACAGATGGATCCAGTCGGAGAAATCCACCAGAGAGATGTCCCAGTCCTCAGTATTCCCAGGACTGTCCAGAGGAGAAACCAAATATCCCACTGGATCATCAGGTAGGTGAAGCTGAGGTTTCTACAAATCCTCTATAGACTGATGTAATGGAGCTTTCTGCTGACCCCCCCCGGCAGCAGTGGAGTATACTGTACGCTGTAGTTGATCTTGTTATTGTTGGCTGCAGTAGGTCACTGCAACAATTGGTTTTCTGGTTCCATAAAATATTGTTTTAGATGTCCACCTGTTTGACATCCACTTGGTAAATGCTTTTCATTGTGAATGAAAAATGTTAAGGTTCTGTGGAGTAGATGAAAATGCTAGGGTAACAGCACAATGCCAGTGAGCTGCTTCTAAAGCATAATACTGTCTTGTATGAAAAAGTAATTGATTTGCGGGTAGGTACATAGGAGGTCATTTACAAACAGATATACGCCACTTTTGTGACGTATATCTGGCAACAATTCTGTTGCACGCCATGTTGCGGCAGAATCTGCAACTTCTTCCCCACTCACTCCAGGTCTTAAAAAGGGTGTGTGCCGTGGGGAGAGGACGGGTCGGCAGGCCAGTCTCATTGATCATTTTCTACGCCTGGTTTAGGGGTAGAAAATTGTCTAAATGTAAGACAGCAAGGAAGCTCTTAATAAAAGACCCCATAATGTTTAATACTTCACAAATCATTACTGCACCTTTTCTAGAATATGTAGAGGAACAGGAAGTAACGAGGGGCCTGGAGAAGCTCCGCTATGAGGAAAGATTAAAAATAATGACCTTTATTTAGTCTTGAGAGGAGATATTTAAGGGGAGACCTGATAAAAAATGTACAAATATATAAATCTAAGGCTCCATTTCCTTTTTTTCATGTTCTTAATCTTGCAGGAAACTTCTGATGGAACAAGTGGGATCGAAAAACCCCTTTCAGTGTCCGTGAAGGGTAAGAGCCTTTCATAAATCTTGTTTGACTTCCTTATCATTAATATTATTAACATTATTGTTAATTCTTCGTATAATGCCATAATTTTCCATCATCTTCATTGGCACCAACGAGACACAATATGGACAGATACAATCACAATAAGACTGGAGGGTAAATGCTGATTCAGAGGGAATATAGAATTATACGATTAGACTAACCAGTGGGTTATGGGTTACATGGCATGTCTGTATTGGAAACTTGTACTGCCCTCATCCTATGAATTTAAAGGGACACTACAGCCAGAAATTTTTTATCTTTACCTCTTTCTGCCACACAAAGCAGTTTTAGGAGATTTCCTGCAGTCGGACAAGTCCCTTATTCCTCTCTGCCTCTCCATCTTTGGCTGGAGACAGGCTGTTATCAGTTTATGTGCATTAGGGCTCATTCAGACGACTTGGCCATGTGCAGAGATCCGCAAAACACTGATGCCACCATGTGCATTCTGTAATTTACAGAACGGGGGGCCCATTATATCCTATTCTTGTCCATAAAATGGACAGGAAGGGGGGGGGGGGAGAAGACATGGCTACAGCCTGAGAGAACAATGTACTGCTGTTCTAGTTTATTTTAATGGTCTGCAATTGTGATAGCGGATGAAACAAAGAAAAAACAAAGACACATAAGGAGATGATGTTACATTGGTTGTTCTTTATTCTTTGGGTTTGGCTACTTACTTCAGTATTTAAGTGAAAGCACCACAGTATCTAGAGTCATCCACCGATATCGACATAGCAAAAAAACCTCCAGCTTATTCTCCTTAAGAACCAATGCTTTATTCTTTCACATATTCATTTTAAAATCCATGTGTACAAACGGAGAAACTATAGTAGAATGTGAGGCCTGGATGAAGGGCCCATATGCAAGTGGCCCGAAACGCATCACATTCTACTATAGTTTCTCCGTTTGTACACATGGATTTTAAATGAACATGTGAAAGAATAAAGCATTGGTTCTTAAGGAGAAGGAGCTGGACGTTTTTTTTCTATCTCTGGATTGTTCACCTGGCCACGTCTAGACCAGTATAGTCCGTGTCTCCTTTAAAAAACTGGAGGTGAGTGCTGCAGTGAAGAAACTGTTTCTTTGTAACTGATATCGACATGTCCGGTCTCAGGGAACCCTGTAAACCCTTTAAAGGGGATATGGGGCCTAGTTTAAAAAAAAAACCTAATGGCTGGCAGGATTGACGTGTCATTTTGGCACACGTGTGATGGGTCTTATGACCAGGAATGGGTCCCTGGACTCAACTATCACTTCTATGCCAGTGGAGAACGCCGGGAGCCACAGCAAACTGGTGTTTTAAAAAGGTGACTGGTGTATTTTTTTATGCAACGCAGCTTGCCAGTTTTTTTATTAGGCCATGCAACCCATATAAAGACAAACCACATTTTGGGGACAGTGGGGTCATTTTTTAAGCAGAAATACGCCTATGTTAAGCGCAGATTCTGTGTTCTGCGCTCACGCCTGGTCTAAAAAAGTGGGTATAGTGTGGTTGGGGAAGGGGATGGGCCAGAAGGTCTCATTCATCTTTTTCTATGCCTGTTTGACCACGGCATCTGAGGGGTGAATTGTAGTCGATCTACCTTACCGCTGATCGCATATATGTGCTGAGAGTCTCTGCTGTTTGAAACAGCAAAAACCTGGTGCCTGCTGAACGCCCAAGCGGGTTCCATGTTTAAAGATGCAACGTCCACCATATATATACTGCAGAGGTCACAAAGGGGTTAATCACAACCTGAATATCTTGGTCATAAAGGACTTTGCTCAGTGGCGTACATAGAGGAGTAAGGGCCCCATAGCAAGGATCAAACCAGGCCCCCCACACAGGACAGAAGAGTTTCTGAAGGGTTTCTACATTAACCCTTTTCATTGACCCTTGGGCCATTTTTCCGCTGCCTCATTTGCTAAAATTTGTTCCTTAAGAGGGTAAAGTCCTAACCACGTTTTTACCTCTAGTAGAAAAGGAGATCATCCCAACTAAGACTGGGCCCCCTCTTGCCCTGGGCCCCATAGCAGTCGCATGGTCTGCCGTTATGGTAGTTACGCTCCTGACTTCACTGTACATGGCTACAACATACATTCTACTTCTTCCACTACTTGTAATACCATTTATAATCCCTTTAGAAGAAGGGTTAAAAAAGTGAAAGGAAAACATGATTAAACTTTATTTACGTCCACGTGGTCTACCACCACTACTCCCACTCCTGGTGTTTCCTCTCGTTTTCTTCCTTTCTTGCTTCTCTAGCTCAAATATCACCTTGATTTCTTTAAAATTTGGCTGGTTATATAGTTTGGCTATAATTTTTTAATCAATTTATTTGGCAAACTAAAAAACAAAACATTTTGTTTCATTTTTCAGGTGAAGAGGAGAAGGAAGGCCCCCTTGAACACCTCCTTTTATCTTCTAATCATGAAGCAGAAGATAACAATACCACACAAGACAATTCAATAACTCCTAATGTACCCTCAGTCCTTCACAGTGGAGATCTATCCACCGATACCGCTGGTCACAAGAAACCTTCATCTAATCAATCACTGGTTGACAAACCAAGAACTGGACAAAGACAGGAGAAAATGTTTTCATTTGGAAAACATCTGAAAATGCATAAGAAAATTCATGGAAATGAAAAGTCATTTTCATGTCTGGAATGTGGAAAATGCTTTCAGTATAAAGCTTCTCTTGAGAGACATCAAATAACTCACTCGGCAGAGAAGCCATTTTCATGTGATCAATGTGGGAAGTATTTTGGTCAGAAATCAAATCTTATTGAACATCTAAGAATTCACACAGGAGAGAAGCCATATTCATGTTCGGAATGTGGAAAATGTTTTAGCAAGAAATCAGTTCTTGTAAAACATCAGAAAACTCACAGCGGGGTGAAGCCATTTTCCTGTCCCGAATGTGGGACATGTTTTAGTCAAAGATCAAATCTTGTGGAACATATAAGACTTCACACAGGAGCTAAGCCGTTTTCATGTTCAGATTGTGGGAAATGCTTTAGTAAGAAATCAAGCCTTACAGAACATTTAAGAAGCCACACAGGGGAGAAGCCATTTTCATGTTCTGAATGTGAAAAGTGTTTTAGCCAGAAATCAAATCTCGTGAAGCATCTAAGGGTTCACACGGGAGAAAAACCATTTTCGTGCACAGAATGTGGGAGATGTTTTAGACAAAAATCTGCCCTTGAAAAACATGAGAAAACTCACTCAGGGGCAGAACCTTTTCTATGTCCTCCATGTGGGGAGGAATTTAGTCAGAAATCAAGTCTTGTGGAACATCTAAGAAGTCACAGAGAGGAGTTGCCGTTAACATGTTCAGAATGTGGAAAACATTTTAGCAGGTATTCGAATCTTATGGTGCATCTAAGAACTCACACAGGAGAGAAGCCATTTTCATGTTCAGAATGTGGGAAATGTTTCAGCCACAAATCAAGTCTTATAAAGCATCTAAGAACTCACACACAGACAGAAAGCCACGTACATGTCCAGAATGTGGGAAATGTTTCACCCGCAAGTCAAGTTTTATTTACCATCTGAAAGCACACACTGAGAAGAAGACATTTTTATGTTCATTCTGTGGGAAATGTTGTAGTAAGAAATCAAACCTTGTGGAATATCTTAGAATACACACAAGCGAGAAGCGGAAGTGTGGAAAGTGTTTTAGCTTGAAATTGGGTTTTCTTAAAGACCAGAGAACTCATTGAGGAGAGAAGTAGTGATGAGTGAATCAACTTTGGATGCTTCAAACTTTGTTAGAATACTGTACAGAGCGAGCTCTCCGTACAGTATTAGAATGTATTGGCTCCGATGAGCCGAAGTTATTACTTTGCGAAGTTTCGCAAGACTTCGGGTAATAAATTTGTAAATTGATTTCTACTGTAAAAAACCTTTGTACAGAACTCGGGTTTGGTTCCAAGGTACCACCGGCAGAGAGCAGCCTGCCAGATTCTGTAGTTCTCCGCCAGATCCCCATTGTCTGTAATGAAGTCTGGCAGTGATCTGAACCCTTTCCGGCATAAATGCCAGACAAAAAACGTTGCATGCATTGGTGTTTGGTCTGGTCGACAGCCAGCATTTGTGCTGGATCAGCTTGCCGCAGATGTGAACGCGGTCTTACTATGCCTGATGTATGATTTAGCTCCTTGAGGACCCATGTTATAGTAGGGTGCAGACAGGAATACTCAGAAAACCTGTGCCAATCCGTTGTCTGATTAAGTGGCCATTGTGACTGTAACCATAACAGTGGGACCTTCAATGTAATACATACCAGAATCCTGGTTGAAAGAAGGAGATCACAGACTGCTGTATGCCTTGATCAAAGCTCATTGCTGCACAGAAGGGGAAAACAAATAGGAGGGATGACTCTTCACACTTCAGGCTGGTGATACTGCAGCAAAACTGGTATCTCATTGGTATTACAAAAAAATATTGTTAAAGTGATGGTCTGTTTCCCATCATTGTGACTCCACAATAAAAAAACACGTCGTGGAAAACTTGGCCCAATCCACGTCCACATAATTAAAAACAGCTTTTTGGACAACATACTGGTCTAGGTCTGGATATAAGTAATGCAGCCAGTGGAGATGCTGTAGTAGGACCTGTTGGTAGTGTACAGGTGTCCTTGTGGCAATAATAAGTCACATCATTGGGGTCACAATCACTTGTGTTGGAAGTGACATCTGTGGCTATGTGAAATATAGATATGATAAAAAAAAATCATACATTTTTCAGTTTTAGGGAGAATTATCTTTAATTATTTACTGAGTTGAACTCTACTATAAGTGTGTTAATCTTTTAATATGGGGTCCAAGAGTGTTGTCTTGCGATACGGAACCCTAACTAGAGTGGGGCATTAGTGGTATAGTAGGAATTTATCATCCATCTCTTGGACACCATTGACTCTAAGTATTTTTAAAGTGAGACTGACCGTAAAAGTTTTTTGGCCTCATTTATCTGTCAGGGGTTATAAGGCTGATAAACCTGTAAGAGGATATCCCTACAAAGCAGGGTTTAAGGTCAGAGGTTGATGTACTACACAAGGAATACAAGGCCTGCCCAAATCAGAAGGATAGAAAAATCAAACTTAATTGCATGCATCTACTTTTCATCTGAGTCCTACAATAAAGGTGATTTCTTCTAACACGGTATATTAAAGCCCCCAAATGAGTCTGTCCAAAACAGGGACATTTGGCTTGTGGGTGAAATTTCAGGATGCAGGGGGGGATTGGCCATAGACCTTATAGGGAAATTTCCAGGTGGGCCGATGTCCAGGGGGCAGCCTGGGCCCTCCTCATGGGCGGCCAGTGGAAGTTTTTGGGGATGTATTTTGTGCTGCTAGCAGTATTTTCTGATGGACTGGGGTATTTGGCTCTGTTAGGCTGGTATAATGTGCCACAATATGGTATTGCTGGCTCTGCCTTCCATCAGTTTGGACCCGACTAAAAAACTGGCCACTTTTAGTTTCAGGTGAACTTAATGTGATCTTCTCTAAACTTTTGAATGCACATATCCAACTGTTCGACGTTTCAGTATGTTTTGCACAACTTGCTGTTCTCTAACAAGGAGCCTAACTGTAAAATTAACAACAGGAGTTTGATCCATGAAACGCCCAATACATTTCCTGCTTCAATTAGAATTGATATTTAAACAGTCCTCCTCATCATGCTGTTCATATTTTGACATCATGAGACCAAGACAATGCCTAAAAATTGATCAACAGTACCTCGCCATTGCGAGGCTACAAGCAGAATGTTCTCAGACAGAAGTGTCCACTGAGCAGGTTGCATCAGAGATACAGAGAGACTGGAAGAGTCACAGAAAGGCATAGAAGTGGACGTCCTTTGGCACCATACCACACTGAAGACTGCTTCATTTTGAACAATGCCCTGCGGAACTGGATGGGTGTGTCTAGTCAATACAGAACTACCCTACACTTTGTGAATGGTACAGTGACCAGCTGTCACGACTTATTGCTGACCCCGTTGTGCCTGGGGTCAGAAGGTCACAGCGCTCGGTTTTCCTGCTTTGGTTTGCGATCCTTTTTGTCCCATTTAGGAATCTGTATCTTTTCCTTTCAGCTATTCTCTGTCAGTCACTCCTAGCTACTATATATTTTCCCTTTCTGCTTCCCCCGTTGCCAGATATAGACCTTCTTTCCAGATCTTGTATTCTGAACTCTGGTGCAGTTGGAGTTGTAGTTGCTGTGGAGGTGTTGGAACTGGTGCTGTCGGATCTCCGGTTTGCTCCTGTTTGTTGTCTCCCTTTGGGGATTGTTTGTGTTGTTTGTCCTTTCCCTGTTGTAACCCTAGGTGTCACTGGTGGGGACTAGTGCTCCCACCGCCTTACTTACTACCTAGGACTTATTTCAGGGTAGCCAGGGATGAGGCACGTGATCGGTTTACGGGTTAGCAGCCCATCTAGGGATTTCAGGGCAGCCAGGTGAGTTAGGGGTCACCACCCCTCCCTCTCCCTAGTGGAAGGGTACTCCTCTTACCTCCCTTCTGCGCCACACGTCTGTTACCTGCCTAATCATAGGTGATACAAGCCCATACTACTTAAATAACATCATTAATCCAGTCATTGTGCCTCTACATGAACAACACAGGCCTAATTTAATCTTCATGGATGACATTGTGCCAGCCTATTGAGGTTGCATCATTAGGAAATGGATGCTGGAGACTGGGGTATCTCAAATGGAGTGGCCTGCACTTTCTCCAGACCTGAATCCCATTGAAAACCTATGGGATCAGCTGAGTCGCCGTGTAGAGGCTCGTAACTCTGCACCCCAGAACCTCAATGACAAGTTATTGTGTCGGTGTCACAAAGCAATTTTTTTTTTAATAACACTGCATTTTTACCTTTTTAAATGTAATAGGAGTGTAAATCAGTGTGTTCATTCTGTTGGTGACATAAATCAATTTTTTTGGGTTCATCATACTGCCTTTGCATCCGTCTTACTGTATTAGGAGAGTTAATCAATCTGTTAATTGTGTTTGGGCTGCAAAACACTTCATTTGCACCTGTGACACAGAAATACAATTGTTCGTCTGTCAGCCAATTTGGTGGGTGACCGTAAAAAAAATGAGAGGCGCATTAACTAGGAGATGTGGTTGTGGTACTGATGGTGTTGGTAGAGCTCCTGCTTTAGGGAGAGGACGTTGTCGATCTGTGCCAGATACGTGCCCAAATCAGACAATTTCTTCTGGTGCAGGCAGGCGCCAGGAGATACCGCATCATTTTGTTGGCCGCTCTACGAATGGTGAGGCCAGAACAAGTAGAGGTAGTAGTAGATTGGATGGCTGACACTCGGTCCTCTGCTGAAAGAGCAGAGTTGGGAACGGCGGCCACCTCAATCTCTTATGCTTTTTGATGGCTCTGCTGGTGGGGTTTCCATGGGTGATCCACCTAATCCTGCCCCAGAAGTGGAAGAGATTTAGTGCACTGGTGCCCAACCATTTATGTTTGAGGATAAGGACATGGAGGACCGCCACGGCGCATCTTTGCTGATGATGTCGAAACATAGGTGTCAACTGCTGGGGTTTTCTGCACTGTGCAGACCTGCCAGGAGGGCAAGGGTGAGGAGTGGGTGGAAGATGATGTGGAGGATGATGAGGTCCTAGACCTCACATGGCATCTAGGTCATCAGAATGGCGTGTGCAGTTTGGAGGAAGAGGTGAGGGTCATGCACAGCAAACTAGCGGCACAGCAAAAGAGGGAGCAGGGTGCAAAAGCAGAGGGGCCGGCCCCCAGCCAATACGCCTGCTACTGCCGAGGGACAGAGCACACCAAAGCCAACTCAAAGGAGTTCCCTGGTGTGGCAGTTCTTCAGGCAGTGTGCTGACGACAAGACCCAGGTGGTTTGCACACTGTGCAGTCAGAGCCTGAAGAGAGGCATAAATGTTCTAAACCTGAGCACCACCTGCATGACCAGGCATCTAAGTGCAAAGCACAAGCTGCAGTGGAGTAGATACCTGAAAAACCACAAAAGATTTGAGGCTCCTCTTGTTCCCTCTTCTTCTGCGGTCTCAGCCTCTTCCCCCTCCACCTTGCACCCCTCAAAGTGGGAATGTGACAGCAACACCACCACCAGTGTCACCAAGCATCTCCACACTGTCCCATAGAAGCGTTCAGCTGTCTATCCCCCAAATACTGGAGAGAAAGAGGAAGTATCCCCTACCCACCTGAGAGCCCTGGCTTTGAATGCCAGCATTTCAAAATTCCTGGCCTTTAAATTGCTGCCATTCCATCTAGTGGAGATGCAGAGTTTTAAAAATCTAAAACCCCACAGTGGGCAGGAGCTATGAGCGGGCATGAAAGAACAGACTATTTGGTACCGCTGAGCCTTAAGCCAGGCCTGGTGGTGTGCAACAACGGGCGAAATCTCGCAACAGCTCCGGGCCTAGCTGGTTTGATGCACATCCATTGCCTGGCACATGTGCTGAATTTGCTGGTGCAGAGGTTCCTGAAAAATTTCTTCGATATGTCAGAGCTGCCGCAGAAAGTGCGGGCCGTCTGTGCAAGCTTTCGGTGTTCTCACCCTTCTGCTGCTTGCCTGTGCGCTGCAGCACATGCTGGAGAGACTGTGCAAGCAGCAGCAGGTGATAGTGGAGTTTCAGCTGCAGCACGCATGGGTGAGTAGCTCGGCGGAAAAGCACCCCTTCAGCGTTAGTATACCACTTCTATGTCTCCTTGAAAAAAAACGCTTAGGCGAATGATGGATGAGAATGTGGCACAGGAGGAAGAGGAGGTACAAGGATCATTCCCACGGTTATCATGCCAGTCATCCACAGGTGGCTCGGATGGGTTCCTGCACCAACAGCAGCCGGTTACACAACTGTCCAGCCAGGGCACCGTTTTGGAGGATGATAAGGAGGAAGAGGATCTGCGTTCACAGAAGGGTGGCACCCAAATCAGCTCACGGGCATCACTGGAGCGTGGCTGGGGGGGACACAGACAATACATCTCCCTCCGAGGACAGCTTGTTGTTGCCTCTGGGCAGCCTGGCACACATGAGCGACTACATGCTGCAGTGCATACGCAACGACCAAAGAGTTGCCCTCATTCTTACCAGTGCGGATTACTGGGTGGCCACCCTGCTGGATCTCCGCTACAAGGACAATGAGCCATCCTTACTTCAGAAACTGGAGCACGATTGGAAGATGAGTGAGTACAAGCACACTCTGGTAGATGTGCTATTGTTGGCTTTCCCACCTGATAGCGGGGGAAGAAGTCGCCAATGCAGCTGGGGCACCGCCAACACTTCAGAAGGGAGGGTTAGCGTGGCCGAAATGTAGAAAAGTTTTGTCAGCACGCCTCAACAACCAGCACCACCAGCAGGAGGCAGCGTTACAGCTACATGGTGGAACAGTACATGTGCACACGACTACATGTACTGACTGATGGGTCTGCCCCATTTAACTTCTGGATCTCCAAATTGTGCAAATGGCCTGAGCTTTCCCTTTACGCCTTGGAGGTGCTGGCCTTCCATGCAGCAACTGTATTCTCTGAATGTGTGTTTAGCATGGCAGGGGTGGGGATGATCACGGACAGGCGCATCCGCCTGTCCACAGCCAATGTGGATAAGCTCACATTCATTAAAATTAACCAAGCATGGATCCCACAGGACTTGTCCGTACCTTAGGCAGATTAAAAAAGTATACCGGCCGCACCTAGCCATTGTTATACTCTAGCGCACTTTGTGCATTCTCTTTGCTATTTCCCAATTTTTGGGGGCCTCCACAAACCAACAAAAAAAAAAGTAAGAAAAAAAAAAAATAGTTGGCAAACTCTTCCGCCTCTTCAGCCTACACTGCCACGTCCACCTTCTTCTCCACTCTGACCTCCACCTCCTGGCTCAAGATTATTATGTCTTATATATTGGCAGAGTAGAGAAGTATACCGGTTGCACCACAAAAACTGGCTACACACAGAATTAACAGACAAAAAAAATTAAAGAAACCAAGAAAACCCCCCACACACACACACGCGCACACACACAAAAAAACTGTGTTGACTTCCGCCTCTTCTATCTACACCACCGCGTCCACAGCCTCCTAAACTTCCTACTCCACCTGCCACTGCCTCCCGGTTCAAGATTATTATTTTTATGAATTTTATGTTATTTTAAGTAATTTTCCTATCCACATTTGTTCGCAGGTTAATTGTACTGCTCTTATCCCCATTTTAGATACTTTTGCAGCCCTCTAGCCCTTTCTATGACTTTTTTACAGCCATTTTCAGCCCCAAAGTTCGAGTCCCCATTGACTTCAATGGGGTTCAGTGTTTGAAACAAAGTTTGGTCGAACCCGAACATCCACCGGCCCGCTCATCCCTCGTCACCAGCCCTATGACCAAGGAGCCACCTGGAACACTGAACTACAGACCATGGGCCCCCAGCCTTGGACCAGGGTACCAGCCTTCTGAGAGAGAGAGGGACAGCTAGCTCAGGCCTTTCCTCAGCATCAAACCCTTCTTATGCCAGGGAGGAGACTGGAGAAGCCAGCCCTATGCCTCGCCTGTATTATTTTGCACCTGAATCCCTCCAGTAAAGAAACACACTGGTCTACTGCAGACCCTGACTCTCTGGACTTATTTCCTATTCGAGTGCACCATGCCTTACCATCCCTTCTGGAGAGCAGCAACACGTGGTGACACCACAATGGTGTCCAGGGGACCCAGAGTAGCGTTGGAGCCACCCCAAACCCGGCCACTGCACTTGCAGCTGCTGGGGAAAGTATAACCCTGTCTTGGGGACACTCCAAAAAGTATATCATGTGGAGACAGTTTTTGTCTCCCTCTTGGGGTGATCCTAAAAGATTACATAGCAATAGCTAAATGCTCCACCCATGCCAACTGACTTTCTTCCATACACCTCTGAGTTTTCATATTCAGGGTGGCATTTAAGCATTCCACCCCGCCACTGCTTTGGAGGTGGTAAGTCATGTGGAAGGCTTGTTCTATCCCTAGGGTTGCTGTGGTCTCCTTCATAAATTCACTTATCATGTTCTATGGCCTCTGGCAGCTCAGATCTGCAGACCATTTCACTCCTTAGTTTCTTGGCTGTCGTCTTGGTGTTTGCTTTGGTCACAGACCAGGCTTCGGGCCATCCCGATAATAAATCTACACAGACCAAAACATAATCGAAAGCACCCACCTTAGGCCTTAGGTGACTGAATGTAGTCCACCTACAAACTCTGAAATGGCTAATTTGGTTTCGGGGTACATCTCCTTGGAACTTGGGTAGGCCTGTCTGGGTTATGCCTTGCACATAAAAGATATCCCTGCACAAATTGAGCAGCTGCATTTAGGAACCCCTTCAAGTTGTAAAACCATGGCGTGAGCCAGGACAGCCATGAACAAACAACGTGGCAGGTAAAGTCTAGTATTCACGTCATGGCCCTCCTTCTCCTTGTATGGGACCTCCCTCCATTCATTTTTTCTTAAGGGGATGGCTTGTTCTGGAAGGTTTGTAACAATTCTAAGTCAACTGCAGCTGTAGCTGATGAAGCAGCTACCATCAAGGCAAGTACTGCTGTCTTTTTGGCCACCTGATCTGCCAGGGCATTCCCAATAGCCCACGGGGTTTGCTCTTTGGTATATGCTGAAACCTTCAATAATGACGTCTAACAGCATTCTTTCTAGGCTTAACTGCAGAGGTCAAGAAGATTTTGCTTAGCAAAATAGCTCCAAAATGATGTTCTATACCAAACCCATACCTCGAGTCCATATAGATGTTCACCTCTTTTGCCTTACCCAGGTTACATGCTGCAGTGAGTGCCTTCAGCTCTGCCTCCTGTGCAGAACAAACACAAGGGCGTGGTTTCTGTATCACTGCCTACCATTTTGACGAATCTTCCTTCGTCATTGTCCCATGATTTGAAGCCATCGACAAAATACTCAGCAGAAGGGTCAGTGAATGGTAGTACATCAGTAATATTTAGTTATCCTTTAGTTTCCAGGTCCATCAATGCCTGGCAGTCATGGTTGTGTGTGATGTCAAATTGGTATTCCTCATGGGCTAATTGAAAACTTAGGGTTTGTTCTCCATGCTCTCTTAGCTCTACTGGCAGAAAGGTGTCTGAATTCAGAACATTGCAACGCTTAATAACTAGATTGGAGGTGTGAGCAGTGAAACCTTGTATTTGGTGAGTCTGGCTGTAGAAAGGTGTCTGGTCTGGGTTTGCTGTAAGGTTTCAGACCAAGTGGGACACTTGTAAGGGTACTTTCACACTTGCGGCAGGACGGATCCGGCAGGCTATTCAGCCTGCCGGATCTGTCCTGCCGCAAAAGCCCGTGCACTGCCGTGCTGCCGCTCCCTCCCCATTGACTATAATGGGGCGGGGGGCGGAGCTACGGCGCAGCACGGCAGTGCACGGCAAAGATCGCCGGACTGAAAAGTCGGACATGCAGGACTTTTAGTCCGGCGATCTCTGGCCGCGCACATAGTCAATGGGGACGGAGCGGCAGCACGGCAGTGCACGGGCAATTGCGGCAGGACGGATCCGGCAGTCCTGCCGCAAGTGTGAAAGTACCCCAAGAGCGTTTCCAAGGACTATGTCCTGTATCTTCTTAATGAGCTCAGCTACAACTGCAACCGCTCATACACAGGAAGGGGATCCAGGGTGGCATAGCAGTGTCCCAGAGGCTTCTGTTTACCACGTGTTCTTTTGAGAACCCCAGTGGCTTGTCCCGGTTAATGAATTAGGGATCGCTACCATGCCGGCAATGATCAATTTGAGTTTCAGAGTGTGAAAACCCTCAACCACCTCTGGAATGATGGTAAAGGGATCCAATATAAGGCATGAAAACAAAAGGCCATTGTACCAGAGGCATTACATATCCAGAATCAACAATACTAAAATAAGCACATAGTGACTTTGAAGAGGGACTTGGCTTGGGGGGACTATGTGCACAACATAGCAACAAACTTTCCACACACTACAATAGAACTGTAGTGGATTCCCGTGGTTCCCCAGTGTCTAGTAGGCTTTTCAGAGTTCTTGAGGACGGAGAGTCGGAGTTAGCTGCTCCCTCCCCTCTATGTCATCTATGTTCAACCCTCTTGGTCGGGCTGTGTCATCTTCCTCAGTCAGTTTTCTATTTGGCAGCACATGGGGTCAGATCTCTGGTCCACATATAATAAGTAACAAACATAACATTCAACTCATAATCGAACATAGTAAAAGACAAACCTAAAGGGCCCATTTAATACACACATCTGAGTTCACTGAACTTCTAACAAAAACAGTTTCCTGGGGCTCCATACACATGATATAAAAACACATAAAACACACGAAACATTATAAAGATGTAAGTGATTTCTCTCCACACACTCAGTGCCTCAGTTTATTGCATGTACCTTGCTGTTAATATGCCCTGTTATTAGCTCTTAGGGCCCTTTCACACTTGCGTTTTCAGGACCCGGCATAGAGTTCCGTCCTCGGGGCTCTATGCCGGATGAATACTGATCCGGATTATCCCCATGCATTCTGAATGGAGAGAAATCTGTTCAGGATGCATCAGGATGTCTTCAGTTCAGTCACTGAACGTTTTTTGGACGGAGAAAATACCGCAGCATGCTGCGGTATTCTTTCTGTCTTGGGATGCGGAGCAAAACGGATGACCGTTATGACCCCCAATGCAGGTCAATGGGGACGGATCCGTTTTCTCTGGCACAATCTGCCACAATAGAAAACGTATCCGTCCTCCATTGACTTTCAATAGAGTTCATGATGGATACGTCTTGGCAATGTTAAAAAAGACTTAAAGTTAATACAAGCGGATCCGTTCAAACGGAGGCATGCGGGTTAATTATCTGTAACTGAAGCGTTTCTTTCCGGCATAGAGCCCCGACGACGGAACTCTATGCCGGATCCTGAAAATGCTAGTGTGAAAGGACCCTTAGGATGCACACACACTTTACTTTCTACCGCGCTTTCCTTGTAGTGACATACTGACAGCTAAGCAGCCCCCGCCGTCTGTCTTCATACAAGTACCCAGCCTTCATGTGACTCGCACATTGTCATACATTCCTTGGGTACAAGCACAGCTCACTCCGAAAATCATCCCGTCCCAATACAAAGAAACATTATACATCGCCCCATTTCTGGCAGACAATGTCAACATCTTCTCATCTTCTCTCCTACAAACAGAAGAGAAAAATACATGTAATAAAATAACAAAATCAATACAATGTCATGTGGTCCTAAACCTTTGAAGTTATAAAAAGAATAAAAAATGGAGACAGCACGTCCAAACAGTGGGATTTATTCCAGATGCAACGTTTCGGCTGATGAGCCTTTGTCAAGCCGAAACGTTGCATCTGGAATAAATCCCACTGTTTGGACATGCTGTCTCCATTTTTTATAACTTCATTGGACTGTTTATATATAGGGGGATTTTTACCACCCCCTGGAGACGAACACCCACCGCTTGCAGACCAAGGAGGGCTGTTCATCCTACCATCTATACAAGTGGTCCTAACCCTTTCAGCCACAGAGGTTTTTCTGTTTTTGAGTTTTTCACTCCCTGCCTTAACTTACGAGCATATTTTTCCATAAACATAGCCGTATAAGGGCTTGTTTTTTTACAGGACAAGTTGCACTTTTTAATTCCACCATTTAATATTGAATACGATGTAGTAGCATTCTGAAAAAAAATCCAAATGGGGGAAAATTGGAAAAAAAAACTGCAACTGTGCAACAGTTTTATGAGTTTTGCTTTTTTAACGTTCCCCGTGTGGTAAAACTGACCTGTTACTTTCATTCTCCAGGTCAGTATGATTACGGCGATGGGGAGCAGTCTGTGTGAGAGAGGGGGAACCATGAGGAGTGGTCTGTGAGAGAGAGGGGGAACCATGAGGAGAGATCTGTGTGAGAGAGGGGGAACCATGGGGAGCGGTCTGTGTGAGAGGGGGAACCATGGGGAGCGGACTGTGTGAGAGAGGGGGAACCATAGGGAGCGGTCTGTGTGAGAGAGGGGGAACCATGGGGAGCGGTCTGTGAGAGAGAGGGGGAACCATGAGGAGAGATCTGTGTTAGAGAGGGGGAACCATGAGGAGTGGTCTGTGTGAGAGAGGGGGAACCATGAGGAGTGGTCTGTGAGAGAGAGGGGGAACCATGGGGAGCAGTCTGTGTGAGAGAGAGGGAACCATGGGGAGCGGTCTGTGTGAGAGAGGGGGAACCATGGGGAGCGGTCTGTGTGAGAGAGGGGGAACCATGGGGAGCGGTCTGTGTGAGAGAGGGGGAACCATGGGGAGCGGTCTGTGTGAGAGGGGGAACCATGGGGAGCGGTCTGTGTGAGAGAGGGGGAACCATGGGAATCGGTCTGTGTGAGAGAGGGGGAACCATGGGGGAGTGGTCTGTGTGAGAGAGGGGATACCATGGGGAGCAGTCTGTGTGAGAGAGGGAACCATAGGGAGCGGTCTGTGTGAGAGAGGGGGAACCATGGGAAGCGGTCTGTGTGAGAGAGGGGATACCATGGGGAGCAGTCTGTGTGAGAGAGGGAACCATGGGGAGCGGTCTGTGTGAGAGAGGGGGAACCATAGGGAGCGGTCTGTGTGAGAGAAGGGGAACCATGGGGAGCGGTCTGTGTGATAGAGGGAGAACAATGGGGAGCGGTCTGTGTGAGAGGGGGAACCATGGGGAGCGGTCTGTGTGAGAGAGGGGGAACCATGGGGAGCGGTCTGTGTGAGAGAGGGGGAACCATGGGAAGCGGACTGTGTGAGAGAGGGGGAACCATGGGGAGCGGTCTCTGTGAGAGAGGAGGAACCATGGGGAGCAGACTGTGTGAGAGAGGGGGAACCATGTGGAGCGGTCTGTGTGAGAGAGGGGGAACCATGGGGAGCGGTCTGTGAGAGAGAGGGAACCATGGGGAGCGGTCTGTGAGAGAGGGGAACCATGGGGAGCGGTCTGTGTGAGAGAGGGGAACCATGAGGAGCGGTCTGTGTGAGAGAGGGGAACCATGGGGAGCGGTCTGTGTGAGAGAGGGGAACCATGGGGAGCGGTCTGTGTGAGAGAGGGGAACCATGGGGAGCGGTCTGTGTGAGAGAGGGGGAACCATGCGGAGCAGTCTGTGTGAGAGAGGGGGAACCATGCGGAGCAGTCTGTGTGAGAGAGGGGGAACCATGGAGAGCGGTCTGTGTGAGAGAGGGGGAACCATGGAGAGCGGTCTGTGTGAGAGGGGGAACCATAGGGAGCGGTCTGTGTGAGAGAGGGGGAACCATAGGGAGCAGTCTGTGTGAGAGGGGGAACCATGGGAAGCAGTCTGTGTGAGAGGGGAAACCATGGTGAGCGGCGGTGTGAGAGAGGGGGGACCATGGGGAGCGGTCTATGTGAGAGAGGGGGAACCATGGGGAGTGGTCTGTGTGAGAGAGGGGGGACCATGGGGAGCGGTCTGTGTGTAAGAGAGAGAGGGAACCATGGGGAGCGGTCTGTTTGAGAGAGGGGGAACCATGGGGAGCGGTCTGTGTGAGAGAGGGGGAACCATGGGGAGCGGTCTGTGTGTAAGAGAGAGAGGGAACCATGGGGAGCGGTCTGTGTGTAAGAGAGAGAGGGAACCATGGGAAGCGGTCTGTGTGAGAGAGGGGGAACCATGGGGAGCGGTCTGTGTGAGAGAGGGGATACCATGGGGAGCGGTCTGTGTGAGAGAGGGGGAACCATGGGGAGCGGTCTGTGTGAGAGAGGGGGAACCATGGGGAGCGGTCTGTATGAGAGAGGGGGAACCATGGGGAGCGGTCTGTGTGAGAGAGGGGGAACCATGGGGAGCAGTCTGTGTGAGAGAGGGGGAACCATGTGGAGCGGTCTGTGTGAGAGAGGGGGAACCATGTGGAGCAGTCTGTGTAAGAGAGGGGGAACCAAGGAATGTAGTTGTAGCCATTTCCTTCTAGTCTCTGCTGTATATTGGAGGAAGCTACACTAATTTATCTTTTGCTGTTATATTCTAGTCAGTGAATACAGGACCTTTGATGATGTCATGGTCATATGATCAGTCAGATGAGGGGAGGAGTAAAGCAGTGGAGGTCTCTCACTGTTCAGCACTTCCTGTCATGTGACCAGTGTGACATCATCGCAGGTCCTGCAGCCCCAGGAGGTGAGATCTGCAGGTCAGTTATTGGTCGGGGGATGTGTGACTTGGTTCTGGGTTTATTAGAATGGAGCGGTTCTATAGGTGATATATAGCAGGTCCAGCCAGCAGGGGGCAGCACCGGCCATAGAGAGTCTCTGCTCACACAGTCTGGAGGTCAGGAGGGGAGTTCTCCTCAGACATGTCTGCTCTCCCCCTGGAATATTAGGAGACCCCCCAGACCCCTGTAAGAGGGGCTGTTCTCCTGGATTAGAGGGTTCTTCCATCACACAATGTTCTGTGATATCACTAGGATATGGAGTCAGTGTGTGATCGGTGGGGACAACCTCTTCTAGATGAAGGAGCTGCAGCGCTGTGTCCTCTCCTCACTTGCAAAGAGGTCTAAAGCGCAAAAGTTAATAAAAAATATTGAAGGTGATGCAGCTCTAAACCAGCAGTGTGACCCATTCATTCTCAAAATTAATGGGGGTCTTATTAGCTGGACCCCCACCTATCACTCAAACCAATGACTCATGCAATCAAAAATTTTCCCTCGACCATTCTTCTTTCCCTCAGGTTTCTTAGGTTCAGGACTCTCTCTTATTTTTAGAGCCAATGGTCCTTTCCATCGATGTCCCACCAAGGATGGAGAAGGACAGAGACCACATGGCGGCGAGGATATTAGACCTCACCCTGGAGATCATCTCCTTGATAACCGGAGAGGTGAGCGTCTCACATGACATCACTCTTATCTCTAGTAATAAACCAGGGAAATGTCTGGAAAGGTGGAGGCTTCTTAGAATCTCTGTAGTGATCGGCGTCTCCCCGTACACAGGATTACACAGTAGTGAAGAAGTCGTCTGGTGAGTGTGTGACACCCCGTGTGTCAGGAGGATGGAGCAGGACCCAGAGCCCCATCACCGAGCCTCCACCTCATTCCCTGATACATGAGCAGAAGATCCTAGAACTGACCACCAGGATCACTGAGCTGCTAAGCGGAGAGGTGAGCGCTGCTGGGAATGCTGGGACATTATACAATAACGCCAAGGGAGGGGTCTGGTAATGACTGTGTCCTTGTGTTGTCAGGTTCCTATAAGGTGTCAGGATGTCACTGTCTATTTCTCCATGGAGGAGTGGGAGTATTTAGAAGAACACAAGGATCTGTACAAGGACGTCATGATGGAGAATCACCAGCCCCTCACATCACCGGGTAAGAGGAGACCTTCCATGACTGTAGAGGAGAGAACAGTCCTGAGAGTCAGATCCCCCATCATCTGATCATCACATATAGACAATGTATTCAGTCTCTGTGTGTATTTCCTACAGATGGATCCAGTCAGAGAAATCCACCAGAGAGATGTCCCAGTCCTCAGTATTCCCAGGACTGTCCAGGGGAGAAACCAAATATCCCACTGGATCATCAGGTAGGTGAAGCTGAGGTTCCTACAAAACCTCTATAGACTGATGTAATGGAGCTTTCTACTGACCTCCCCCAGCAGCAGTGGAGTATACTGTAGGCTCCATTGCATCTTGTTGTTTTTCCCGGTGTAGAAGGACATGGCCACAAATGGTTTCTGATGACTTAAAAAAAGATCCTGTTAAACTCCCACCTGTAATGACCAACAGCACAATGCCAGGCAGCTGCTTGTAAGACAGAATATACTATTATTGTCTGAGAAGGTCATGGACTCACTGGTTAGGTACATGATCGTAATGCTTTACAGAACACTCGTGCTGCCTCATCTAGGATCTGCAGAGGAATAACAAAAGCCATGGTGACTGGAGACCCTGAGTTATGAGTAGACGTTTTGGGGCACATTTATTAAGACTGGCGCTTTAGACACCAGGTCTAAAAAAAAGTGGTCGGGGAAGGGGGCGGTCAGTAGGCCCATCTCATTCATCATTTTCCGCACTTCTACATAACTCCGGCAGCTCCACCAGCCATAGGGGATATTAAAACCGGTCTAAAAGACTCCCATAATGTTTAATACTTCACGAATCATTACTGCACCTTTTCTAGAATATGTAGAGGAACAGGAAGTAACGAGGGGCCTGGAGAAGCTCCGCTATGAGGAAAGATTAAAAGTAATGACCTTTATTTAGTCTTGAGAGGAGATATTTAAGGGGAGACCTGATAAAAATGTACAAATATATAAATCTAAGGCTCCATTTCCTTTTTTTCTCATGTCCTTAATCTTGCAGGAAAGTTCTGATGGAACAAGTGGGATCGAAAAATCCCTTCCATTGTCCGTGAAGGGTAAGAGCCTATCATAAATCTTTTTTGACTGTAAATGTCTTTATTAATAGGAAAACTGATAGGAAGTTCCGAGAAACCTCCTCATCATTAGTATTGTTAACATTATTGTTAATTCAATAAATCAATATGGACAGATACAATCAGAATAAGACTGGAGGGTAAATGCAGAGTCACAGGGAATATAGAATTATACGATTAGACTAACCAGTGGGTTATGGGTTACATAGCATGTCTGTATTGGAAACTTGTACTGCCCTCATCCTATGAATTTAAAGGGACACTACAGCCAGAAAAAAGCAGAACCGCTAAGGAAGGTTTGTCTTTACTTTTACCTTTTTGCTTGGACATCTTCACACTGCTACTCGAAGCAGTTTTAAGAGATTTCTTGCAGTTAGACAAGTCCCTTATTCCTCCCGGCCTCTCCATCTTTGGCTGGAGACAGGCTGTTATCAGTTTATGTGCATTAGCCTGACCTCACAGTGACATAGGAAGTTGAGGAAAGTGGTGGGGCTTAACGCCAATACACTTCAGTAGGCCCAGAGCACTATGTAGGGGCTGGAAACTGCAAAACATGGCAGCTTACAAAACCTCCTCCTGTGTGTGCAGGGATACTAGACAGTACCAGTGCACCGACACTACAGAAGGTGCTATCAAGTTTTTCCAGGTCCTTAAATGTCAAGTTTGCCTTTATAGGCAGGAAGGATTTCTCACCATTCAGCTGTATGATTTATAGCTGGTGCTGTCACCAAATCTACTTTGTACTAGTATTCCGTCTAATAAAATGTCCACTCTCATTGTGTAGACAAAAGTTATCCAGACTAAACCCAGTCACCTTGTCCTAAACTTCCTGGCTCACGTGCACTAGCATCAGAGGGAGAGAGAGAAGGAGGGGAAGAAGACATGGCTACAGCCTGAGAGAACAATGTACTGCTGTTCTAGTTTATTTTATGGTCTGCAATTGTGATATCTAATGAAACAAGGAAATAACAAAGACACATAAGGGGATGATGTTCCGTTTAGTTGGTTGTTCCTTTCTCTTTGGGCTCTGGGTTTAGTGGCCCTTTAAAGGGAAGCAGTTTTAGTAGAATCCAGAATTACGGGGCCAAACAGGAAGATAAATAGCTGGTGGGTTGAGTGTGATTGCCGTGTGGATGAAGCTTGAGAGAAGGAAAGAATCTGGAGGTATGGATAACTTTTCAGGTAACCTTAAAGGGGTTCTCTGGGACTGAACAGTTGATGACCCATCTTTATTATAGGTCATTAACCACTTGAAGACCACAGGTTTATACCCCCCTAGTGACCAGGCCCTTTTTTACAAATCCGCACTACACTACTTTCACCGTTTATTGCTCCGTCATACAACTTACCACCCAAATAATTTTTACCTCCTTTTCTTCTCACTAATAGAGCTTTCATTTGGTGCTATTTCATTCTTGCTGACATTTTTACTTTTTTTGCTATTAATAAAAATGTAACGACATTTTTGCAAAAAAATGACATTTTTCACTTTCTGTTGTAAATTTTTTTTTTTAAAAACTACATTTCTATATAAATTTTACACAAAATTTATTGTTCTACATGTCTTTGATAAAAAAAAATTCAATAAGTGTATATTTATTGGTTTGGGTAAAAGTTATAGCGTTTACAAACTATGGTGCAAAAAAGTGAATTTCGGCATTTTGAAGCAGCTCTGACTTTCTGAGCGCCTGTCATGTTTCTTCAGGTGCTAGAATGTCAGGAAAGTATAAATACCCCCCAAATCACACCATTTTAGAAAGAAGACACCCCAAAGTATTCGCGGAGGGGCATGGTGAGTTCATGTATCATTTCATTTTTTTTCACAAGTTAGCGGAAAATGACACTTTCTGAGGAAAAAAAAATAATAATAAAGTTTCCATTTCTGCTCACTTCTGGCAAAAAAATATAAAATCTCAGACGGACTCACTATGCCCCTCAGTAAATACCTTGGGGTGTCTACTTTCCGAAATGGGGTCATTTGTGGGGTGTGTTTACTGTTCTGGCATTTTGGGCGGGGCTAAATTGTGAGCAGCCCTGTAAAACCTAAAGGTACTCGTTGGAATTTGGGCCCCTTTGCGCACCCAGGCAGCAAAAAAGTGTCACACACGTGGTATCGCTGTACTCAGGAGAAGTAGGGCAATGTGTTTTGGGGTGTATTTTTACATATACCCATGCTGGGTGAGAGAAATATCTCTGTAAATTGTCAACTTTGTATAAAATTTTTTAAAAAGTTGTAGTTTACAGAGATATTTCTCACACCCAGCATGGGTATATGTAAAAATACACCCCAAAACACATTGCCCTACTTCTCCTGAGTACGGCGATACCACATGAGTGACACGTTTTTGCAGCCAAGATGCGCAAAGGGGCCCTAAAACCAATGAGTACCTTTAGGATTTCACAGGACATTTTTACGCATTTGGATTCCAGACTTCTTCTCACGCTTTAGGGGCTCCTAAAATGCCAGGGCAGTATAAATACCCCACAAGTGACCCCATTTTGGAAAGAAGACACCCCAAGGTATTCCGTGAGGGGTATGGTGAGTTCATGTAAAATTTTATTTTTTGTCACAAGTTAGTGGAATATGAGACTTTGTAAAAAAATTAAAAAAATTAAAAAATATCAATTTCCGCTAACTTGAGCCAAAAAAAAAAACCATTCTGTGAACTTGCCATGCCCCTCACTGAATACCTTGGGGTGTCTTCTTTCAAAAATGGGGTCACTTGTGGGGTATTTATACTCACCTGGCATTTTAGGGGCCCTAAAGCGTGAGAATCCAAATGCGTAAAAATGCCCTGTGAAATCCTAAAGGTACTCATTGGTTTTAGGGCCCCTTTGCGCATCTTGGCTGCAAAAAAGTGTCACACATGTGGTATCGCCGTACTCAGGAGAAGTAGGGCAATGTGTTTTGGGGTGTATTTTTACATATACCCATACTGGGTGTGAGAAATATCTCTGTAAATGACAACTTTAAAAAAAATATTATACAAAGTTGTCATTTACAGAGATATTTCTCTCACCCAACATGGGTATATGTATAAATACACCCCACAACATATTGCCCTACTTCTCCTGAGTACGGCGATACCACATGTGTGACACTTTTTTGCAGCCAAGATGCGCAAAGGGGCGTAAAGTCCAATGAGTACCTTTTAGGAGGGCATTTTTACGCATTTTTCTTCTCACGCTTTAGGGCCCCTAAAATGCCAGGTCAGTAGAAATACCCCACATGTGACCCCATTTTGGAAAGAAGACACCCCAAGGTATTCTGTGAGGGGCATGGCGAGTTCACAGAAGATTTTTTTTTGGCACAAGTTAGCGGAAATTGATTTTTATTGTTTTTCTCACAAAGTCTCCTTTCCGCTAACTTTTGACAAAAGTTCAATTTTTCATGGACTCACCACCCCCTCAGCGAATACCTTGGGGTGTCTTCTTTCAAAATAGGGTCATTTGTGGGTGTGTTTACTGTTCTGGCATTTTGGGCGGGGCTAATTGTGAGCAGCCATGTAAAAGCTAAAGGTACTCGTTGGAATTTGGGCCCCTTTGCGCACCCAGGCTGCAAAAAAGTGTCACTCATGTGGTATCGCCGTACTCAGGAGAAGTAGGACAATGTGTTTTGGGGTGTATTTTTACATATACCCATACTGGGTGTGAGAAATATCTCTGTAAATTGACAACTTTGTATAAATTTTTTTTAAAAGTTGTCGTTTACAGCGATATTTCTCACACAAAGTATGGGTATATATAAAAATACACCCCAAAACACATTGCCCTACTTCTCCTGAGTACGGCAATACCACATGTGTGACATTTTTTTGCAGCCAAGATGCAGCCTAAAACCAATGAGTACCTTTAGGATTTCACAGGGCATTTTTACGCAGAGACCCTCAAATGCCAGAGCAGTACAAAAACCTCACATGTGACCCCATTTTGGAAAGAAGACACCCCAAGGTATTCCGTGAGGGGTATGGTGAGTTCACAGAAAAAAAAAAATTTGGCACAAGTTAGCGGAAATTGTTCCACTAACTTGTGACAAAAAATAAAATTTTACATGAACTCACCATACCCCTCACGGAATACCTTGGGGTGTCTTCTTTCTAAAACGGGGTCACATGTGAGGTGTTTGTACTGCCCTGGCATTTGAGGGTCTCCGCAATCATTACACGTATGGCCAGAATTAGGAGTTTCTGCGATTCTCCTTATATGGAGCATACGGGTAATGAGATTTTTTTTTCCGTTCAGCCTCTGCGCTGAAAAAAAAAAAAAAAAATGAACAGCACAGATTTTTTCATTCGCATCGATCAATGTGGATGAAAAAATCTCTGCCAAAATCAGTGACTGCGGTGCGGTGGGCTGGGCGCTAGCTACCTAACAAGTAGCTAGCTAACTGGCAGTGATAGGGGACCCTTATGCCCCATTCACACGTCCGAAATTCTGTTTGCGGAACGGAATTGCAGACCCATTCATTTCTATGGGGACAGACTTTGTCCCGCTCGGATCCGGAATTACGGATCCGCGCTTCTGGGTCTGCACTTCCGTTACGCAAAAATATAGAACATGTCCTATTCTTGTCCGCAATTGCGGACAAGAAAAAGCATTTTCTATATAGTTCTGTGCGGATCTGCAAAATGCGGAAAGCACATTGCCGGTGTCCGTATTTTGCGGATCCGCAGATCCATGGATCCGCAGATCCATGGATCCGCAAAACACATATGGACGTCTGAATGAGCCTGTAGGGGTGATTAGTGACAGGGGGTGACAGGGGGTGATCAGGGGGTGACATGGGTGATCAGGGGTTAATCAGTGATGGGGGGTGGGGGGGTGTGTAGTGATTGGTGCACTTTTCCTATGTTTCCTCTGGTGGTCCCAAACAAAGGGACCACCAGACGAGCAGACAGCAGGCATATCAGACGCTGTTTAAAAAACAGCGTCTGATATGCGATTTAAATGCGTTTTTTTCCGCATCTACAGCCTGCCAGCGCATGATCAGCGCTGGCAGGCTGTAGTTTCAGTTGTCCCGGCTCCGATCACATGAACGCGCGCGCGTTCATGTGAAATCTCAGGTCTCACAAGATGACGCCGATAGGCGTGACTGAGACCTGAGAGAGCCGCCGCGCTGACGCCCATCGGCGCTAGCGTGGCGGCAAGTGGTTAATATCAGATCGGCGTTGCAGGAGTTTCAGAAGCTTTGAATGCTGGAGACAGCAACAGAAAGTTCACAGCTGTTTCCATTGCGTAGCGGGTAATGCTACTTACTTGGGACAGCACCACAGTATCTAGAGTTGTCCACATATCTGATATCGACATGTGCAGTCTCAGAGACCCCCTATAAAACCTTTAAAGGGATATGTGGCCTAACAAAACTTGACCATTTTGGTACATGTTTGACAGGTGTGATAGGTTTTATAAACGCAAAAACAAAAAATGCAATGGCACTCTGCAACCAGCACTCTTCCCTACCTCCATGCTGGATGTTGAATGAGGCATTAGTGTACATTTTGGCCAAAGCGTAATAAGCCACTCACCACGTCAAGGTCGCCTCCATGAGTGGTCCCTCCCTAACACTAGTTCCTACCTGTTATGGGCCATGACAGCCACATAAAATCCAGGGAGCGCAGGTGCAGCATGCATGCCAGGTACACTCTGCTTGTAACCCCGT